>JASFAT010001849.1:0-70896 GCA_031353405.1 Baronia brevicornis
TCGGATACCCTGCCCCTAGGGGGGACGGCGAGTTATGTCGGACTCCGCGTGTGCGCGACTACTAATGGAGAGGCACACCCTCTCCATTTCTGGAGGAACGGACGTTAAATCCACCACGCTTGTCCAATGCAGACTGGCGGGGTTACCAGACTCGGAATAAATATTAATCCATACATATATTTATTCCGATGCGGGGATCGAACCCGGGACCATTGACTCCGCGGGCGGAGGACCCCGCCGCTGAGCCAGTGCGGGATTGGCGAAGTTCTTCAGTTAAGTCGTCAGTTACACCAATGACCTAACTGGATCGCCAAAAATGAATGAATATCACTTTCTAAGCGTGTCATTCACGACAACGAAGTGCGCTTTCGGTGACCTAATTTTTTCTCTCTCTCTCTCTTAGCTGCGATGCATTACTGACGTCACAGAGGTTTGTACTCCAATGTCATCCAGAGACAGGTACATTAAGTCCATTCTCTAAATCAGTTATTTAAAAAAAAAACACATGAAATAGTCTAGTGGTATGAAGTAGCATAAATATTAGATTAATAACTTGTTTTTTTTAAGCTTAAGTAATAACGTAGTTAAGAACGCAGTTTCAACAATGTAAATTAATTATCAATAAAGAATTATTAAAAATCAAAAACCTCTAGACTAATGGGCATCAATCTATATAAGTTAATATTTATTATTATTTTAGTTCAATTTCTGCTCATACATGCATTCTGCCAATTGGCTGAGTGGCTCGGTCCCCGCCCATGGAGTCAATGGTCGCGGGTTCGATCCACGCATCGGAATAAATATATGTATGGCCTACAGATATTTATTCTGAGTCTATTAACCCCGGTAATCCGCATTGGATACCCCACGCGTATCCAATGCGGATTACCGGGGTTTACGTACGTTCCTGCAGAAATGGGAAGGTTCGTTATCAGCAGTGGGATAGTATGATATATTTTATCGCGAACTGCTGATGCTGTTCCCCTGTTGTAACACGTCTTCCTTCCATCAAGTCTACAACGCCAATGCCGCTCAGCTTATGTTAATCTCTCATCCATGGAAAATCGCACAATCCCAGGAGAAATATTCAAGGATAAAACAGAAAATGTGTCTTATACGGCCCGATACTATTTGAGCCTTAGTATATTAGGTGTACAAATAAGTTTCCGCGGTTTGTCAAAAGATGGCCCCACCAGAAGGTTATGGAGAAATTGTCAGATGTAAAACGTAATATCCCAAGTTTAGTCATCTGGCAACACCATAACCTTAAAGTACTAGTGATTCCGTATCAGCATCACGTAATTTTTTTCGTGCAAAAATGTCAAGTTTTATTCCGAATAAGCATCATTTGCGGGAACTTTTGATTTACTTCTTTAATGTGAAAAAATCTGCAGCTGAGGCGCATCGATTGCTTCTAGAAGCATATGGTGAAGCTGCTTTAAGTGAGAGAAGTTGTCAGGAATGGTTTCAAAAGTTTAAGAACGGTGAGTTTGACGTTAAAGACAAAGAACGCAGTGGAAGGCCGAAAGTGTACGAAGACATGGAATTAGAAGTACTATTGGAGGAAGATTCGTCCCAAACGCAAAAAGAACTTGCACTTACTCTACAAGTGACTCAACAAGCAATTTCACATCGTTTAAAATCGTTAGGATGATATTATGATTCAAAAACAAGGAAATTGGGTTCCATATGAACTAAAGCCGAGAGACGTTGAACGCCGATTATGCATGAGTGAAATGCTGCTTGCCAGGAATAAAAAAAAGAGTTTTTTGCATCGTATAGTCACTGGTGACGAAAAATGGATTCACTACGATAATCCAAAGAAGAGAAAGTCATGGGTTAAGCCCGGCGAACCATCAACATCGACAGCTAAGCCGAATATTCATGGAAAAAAACTCATGCTGTGTATTTGGTGGGATCAGCTTGGTGTCGTGTATTATGAATTGCTGAAACCAAGCGAAACCATTACTGGAGCTCTCTACCGAACACAATTGATGAGATTGAGTCGGGCACTTAAGGAAAAACGCGTTCATTACTACTCCAGACACGACAAAATTATTCTTTTACACGATAATGCTCGTCCACATGTTGCGGCGCCGGTAAAAACATACTTGGAAACACTCAACTAGGAAGTTTTACCCCACCCGCCGTATTCACCAGACTTAGCCCCTTCTGATTATCACCTGTTCCGGTCGATGGCACATGGTCTGTCTGAGCAGCGCTTCACATCATATGAAGACACCAAAAATTGGGTAGATTTGTGGATAGCGTCAAAAGATGAAGAGTTTTTTCGACGGGGTATCCGAATGTTGCCAGAAAGATGGGGAAAAGTAGTGGCAAATGATGGAAAATACTTTGAATAAAACGTAATGTACTTTTCCTTTACAATAAATTCCTAATTTTTTATAAAAAACTGCGGAAACTTATTTGTACACCTAATAGAATAGGGTCACTCCATTTGCCGTGAGTGTCGTTTGATGCTACTATGCGTGTGGATGGGCATTGTACGTGTATATTAGAACAAAAATCAATTTGCGACGTGTACACGAGAACAAGGACGAATCTGCGATTCCCAATCGCTCGCGAAGTGTAGGGATTACGGCCATACCCTTCAATTTTTAGGGAGGCAAATGTCAGTGTACTATTAAATTAATGGAACCCGCGATGTTTGCGTTCGATTTGCACGTAGCCATTCATTAATCCAGGGCATGTAAACGTGTTTAACGCGGATTTATCCTTATATTCGTTAAAAGTAGCGCATTTAATTTTTTATTGTTTTGAAGATTCTGTGTACTACTGGTTTTTGAAAAGTAAAACACACCTCAAGGCCATCAATCATTCAAACAGCCTGCGGCAGTCATTGATGGACATAGGCCTTCCCCAAGAAGCGCCACCTAGCCCAATCTTCTGCTTCACGCATCCAGTTTCTGCCAGCCGCCCTGTGCAGATTGTCACACTATCTAACCAGGGGGTGTTTCACACTACGTTTGCAAAGACGCGGTCTCCACTCCAGCATTCGTCTGCTCCTCAAGGCCATGCGTTGTATTTATTTGTGGTGACGTCACTTCATAGCTGTAAGGCTGTGATGCCCTTGTCCTTATTGAATTTTGTAACAATGATGAACATATACATAACAATATAGCGAAAGAACAATATGATATTACTAGTGTGTGTTTTACACTATGTTGGATTATTTAACACGTTCGCGACGACATATGAACTTAGTGTGCTCGTCGTGAAGCGGTATTGTTTTGGTACAGTCTTTTATCTTATGGCGGCGCTTATTCGAACTTAATGTGCTTTAAAGTAATTCACAAAAGGAGATAATAACCTTTTATAAATAAAAATGTAAATTAGTTCATGACTGTTATTAGTTGTATAAATGGTTTGGAGCGACAATAGTTATTGTACTACCGGCGGGTCAGCACGTTCAACGGGACAATTCTGTATGTATCTCCAGCTCAACCTGTCCCATGGGACAGATAAGAATGTATCACCGGTGGTACATTTCGCTACAAATCGATCGTTGGAAGTTGGTATTGTACCCGCGGTCATTGACTCCAGAAACAGTAAGTTTTCCACTGAGTCAGTTAGGTCGTTTATATATAAGTAAATGTATTTTTTTATAAAAAAAAATTCTTTAAGTAAATATTACTCTATTCTATGATTTGTAATAAGGGAAAATTAAAGGTTTTATTAGCCAACTCGAATGGATGCAGGAAATATGCGTTTTCGCAGTCGGTGGTCGCAGGTTCTATTCCCGAATTGGAACATGTATTTATTTGTAAAGCCTATTTTTTACATCTAGATGTATGTATATCTATATGATTTGAGTGTAGTCATTGTACTTACGAAACGAGGTATTCTGGTGACAGATTGGAAATACGAGTGTAGTGTTTTCTTTTATTGATAAAAAAGATACTTTGTCTATTTTATCGATGTTTATTGTGTGTTATTAACCGATTAAAATCACGAAAACTTTTCGTGACAGATAAAATGATATGATACAATAAGATAAGATTTCCTTTTTGTTATAAAAAAATACTTTTCAAAAATTTCAGGGTTCTCGTGTCTATCTATCTATGCAATCTAGATCGTGTCGTTTGGTTCGTAGAAGTTAGGTTGTACCTTTTTAATCGCTTTTACTTTAAATTTAAACAGATACGAGACTCAATACTTAATTATAATAATATGCAAGATTATATAAACATTCGTATTATTATAATTATCCTTACTTAATACATAGTAAAAAATTAGCGAGATGAAATGGCGATCTATACAAGGCGGCCGGCAGGAACTAAATGTGTGAAGCTGAAGATAAAATAATATAAAAGAAAAATTGGAGACGCGTCTAAAGTCGTAGACACAGTTCGTCGTAAATAGATCGAAGAAACTTTTTTGGTGTACTGTTAGTGTCTTGTAATGGCACCGTTAAAAGGTGATATTTTAAGCAATGAAACACAAACAAAAAAAATATTTGAAGACACGATAGGATGATGATACGAAACTATTTTAATTTTTTTGTTTTTGTGTTCATACGAAAAACCTCTATTGTTCTGAATAAATCTTACAAACATTTATTATTTTGAAAAAACAGCTTATATTTTATTATTCGTTTTAAAACTTATGCGTTCCCAAACAGGACAAAAACCAAGTCATTTGAAATCAACATTACATACGTTTCTTCGTTCTTTCTCGTTTACATAACAGACGCGTTAACATTACATACGTTGTTTCTCGCCATTTTTAATCATATTTTTCTTTAAGAAAATGAGAGAAAGTAACGAAAGTTTTGAAATTTTAGAAAGATGCGTTCCGTACTGCATCGCTCTGAATGCCCTAACGTGTAACTACATGTACGTGCCATAAATACTAGCTTTTTGTAGATACCAACCCAAAAAAACAAGCTGCGTTATGTTAGAAGCGAATTGATTTGGCTTTGTCTTCCTCGCTGAATTCGCTTCACGGGGTTTACCGTTTGCTTTAGTCTAAGGTATAAGTAAAGGCTGGTTACAATTTGAAGCATGTCGTGTTTGTCCTAAAATTTACGTAATATATGTTAAAGGCTAAATGTACCCTCTATTAATTTACACTCATGTCGACTCAATCCTCTGGGAAATCTGTTTCTGACAAAGGTAAAAATACATGTTGTGTACTTAGATATATCGAGGGCAAAATTAAAAAGATTTTTATTATTTATATTTACTACAACATATAATATATATTTACATATATGTGTATGTGTGTGTGTTGCCGATGTACCCCAAACTAAGCCAGTGTCTGTATCTCTCCTTATATTTTATAATCGATGTTAAACTAGTGATATCTACCTTACCTTACTTAATGAAGATAATTTAAATGTTAGTCTGTTAACTTGTTTAATTCAGTGTCATATATATAAGAAAAAAAAATGCCTAAGTTTGTTAACATACAGAAGTCTCAATCGAAATCTGCAACATGAATATATTTTTATGACTATTTTTATATGAACGAGTCAATGTTAAATATTAGTTTATGATTGTAAAGGTTCGTACCATATTTCATTTTAGTTGAAGACAGTTTCACTCAATTATAACATTAGAGAACTTAATTATCCTATAGGTAAGATGTATACAGTAAATATAGCTAGATGTTGCGACGATCTGTGTCTGGCAGAATCTGGATGTGTGAAGTGTACGACTTGTCGGTGGCTGTTGATGTTAGTAATGATGAAGTAAATGTTTTTTTATTAATTATATAGCGATAACTGTCGTTTTTTATTACACCACTACTCTACGAGCAAATAATATACTCGCATATGGATCTATAAATTCAAAATATTTACCATAATTCCTAGCTTTAGAGAGGCTAACTGGATATTGTATATACAAATACTTGGTCATGATGATTGAATTGCCATTAGTCAAAAAGTTTTACTGCCTCGTGTAAATGTCATCACAATAAAAACTGAATGCTTACAAGTGAATGAAACATTATTTTATTAGAGAAAGCTACCTAGAAGACAGGAGTTCTAGATTACCTACGGATGTGGTACTAACTGAACAGTAAGGCGGCACAACGAATTGACCTACCGTTATATGAGTTTTTTCCACGAACCGTACGTTCATTACTCTCAATTTACTTGTGTTCTATATGAAACTTTTATAATAAATATAAGAATATAAAATTGGTAGTAAAATTAATTATTTTAATGGTGTTAGGAAATTTATGTAAAATTGTATGAAGGTAAGAGTGTGAAAGAAGGGAGCGGAGTTCAGTTTTGCATTTTCCTGAGACAGCCCAATGTATTAAATCTCTTATAAGTCTAATGTTTTACGTTGGTTTTTAAATTACACGGACAAAAATATCTGTATGCCTTATTTTATATGGTTTGCAAAATAAAAATACTATAATCCCCAATCCGCATTTCCGTTCCTGCCCTTTCCTTTCTTCTCTATCCTTTCCCTTCCTCTCCGCCAATCCACGGTCGCAAGCGTGTCGACTGTCCCGGGATCAGGCTCCCCCGGGTACTATGGTACCTTACCTCAGCGTACAGGGCTCTGCTGGGGCTGACCTCCATCTTCCCTTGCGGCTCGTCTAATTCACTAACACGAAATTAATATACCTAATTTGTTGAAAAATGACGGCGACGTGGTTCGCCACCCGTCACGTCCTGATTCTGGTCGAGAAGCGACCAATGAAGAGCCGCTTCCCTGCAATGAGTGGTAGCGGATGGAGCTCTGTGGTCTCTGCCAACCCCTGCCGGGGATATAAAGCAGTATACTGCGAAAGTCATCATACATTTTAGGCATACATAAGCGAAATATGTTTTAAACACAGATGAAATAAATCGAAGCAAATAAATTACAGTTAAATTGCTATTTTTGTATTAATGTAATTTACATGAGATGACTGCACATTTTCTATATTGTAAGGAGGCGTAAAAGAGTAAACGGGTTACTGGATGGTAAGTAACCATCGTCGCCTATGGAAGATCTTTATTGAGACTCCAGGGAGACTGCGGACAATTTTATATTTGCGGAGGCTAAGTCTCATATATGCGGTAGATGACTTGTGGTCTACAATTAGTTTATTTCAGATCAGTGATCGATTATCTTCTATAATCACATGTTGTAAGGTATAAACTCTATCACGAGGATCCTGTACTGACGCACGCGTTTATCATACACCTATACCTATCTTGTTTTCGTTGTGTCCAACTGTCGACATGTCAACCGCGTTTCATGTAATATTGTGCAATGTAGACAGATATACAATTACACATTCGTTGATAACAAAAGAAAACCTACGTGTTTGCCTTGACGGGGACACTTGATGTATCCCATTGACCGAGAATCTTAAGTGGTTTGCAGTCAGATATACATACTTAGCACCGTACATGAAACTTAAACGCAATCAAAGATAAATCTCGGGGACATGTTTTCCCATTCGGAATTGAATTAACGTAAATAATTATTTTTATTTTTCTTCTATATGATTAGGTACAATAAACATTATATTTTGGACAGTAAATTTCATTTTTATATGGTTTTTGACTTCAGTAGTAAATTAAATGTTAGGATGCTACACATGCTTATTCTGTAGCATAGTTTTCCAACTTTAAGGTTCTTAAAAATAAAACAAGAATCGCTTTTGATTTTTTAATAAAAAACTCAAATAGGTTGATTCACGTTTATTTAATATCATTTTTGGAAGATCGATTTTGGTGTTGGTTTACGTTTCCATCAATTATATTAATTACATAATTATCCTCCATAATATTTTTTTGTCTGCAGATCCCTTACGATAGGCCCGCAGACACCAGGTTGGCAAACTCTGTTTTATAGATATATAATAACTTTTTTATTATGTATATTACGCTGGTGGTAGATTATATGATTTTTTAAACGTGGCAAGCTATTAATGTACTACAAAAGTTTTTTCAGAATGGTGTGTTTTAAACAAATCAATTAAGGATTTCGTCACAATGATTTCGTCACCTTCATCTGTGATTTATTAATTTTGTTGAGTGTGAGAGTTTAAATAAAAATTAATTCTTTGAAAATAACACGTGGATGGAAGGATCGGTAGGAGAAGACCACGGAAAACATGCCTTGATCAAATTGCTGAAGTTTTTAAGAAAGGTCAGGTCAAGAGTACCCTTAACCGGCGGGCTTGCATGAGGAGAATAATGAGTGATCTGTGGTCTCTGCTTACCCCTACGGAAGACAGCCGTGACGATATGTATGTATGTATGTATGTAAATAACACGAAATTAAAGTTCATTGAAGGATTGCGCTCTTAAAAGTAAATGTATCTCGTACGAATGTATTTTATTATATGAAATTAATTTATATGTGTACTTTTTTACCATCAATTTCATTTACCTTCAAATTCAAATTTTCATTTAAGAGGGCAACACCTTTAAACATTTAAGAGGCGTGTGCAACGACATGGTGAATGAGTACCTAAGCCGTTCGCCATGCTATGTTACTGCGAGGCACGTGAATTTTATATGCGTTGAGATTTTTCAAACATTTGTGTTAGGTATGAATGTACCTTTGGCTTTAAAAAAACTACACGTAATTATTATTGTTTCATAATTCTTTCCTTTCTATAAAGCTCAAAATCCATGTTGGCGCTTAACAAGGAATGTGAAATTGTGGGTCCTTGTTTTTTATGACTTTTAAAAAACATTTACGTTTACTACTTTTAAAAAAGGTTTAGATAATAAAATATTTTATTATCTAAACCTTTATTATATTATATTATGGTACACATTACGTACACTTATATTATATTATGGTACACATTACGTAAGGATTCTTATTATTCAATTCAATTTTACTGTTCTTAAAATATTCACAAATATATGATATATAATATATCACTCAAATTATCGGTTGTATAAATAGAATAAGAAAATATTTAAAAATATTTAAGAATTTTTCATATCGGTACAAAATTTAAGCCTTGAACTTTATAATTTTATTCATCTTGAAGATAAATAAAATTATAAATTTAATTGAGCTTTTATAATATTTGTGGCCACATAGAGATGGCGAGGGTTATCAAATTGTTGTTCTGTATTTTGGACATATATCATAAACAAAAAATATGTACCTGTGTAATAATGATATAATGACAACATGATACACAATTTTTTACATGTACTAGTTTGAACGTGGGTTATCGTCCTGATCGCCTGTTTTTGCCAACTTTGTGACGCAAAAAAAAAACAAAGAATTTTTTGCATATACATATGCTCTTACAAGTACGACGAAGAGAACCTCGAGTCGTCGCAGAACAAGTTTGGTATACGGTTTATTTAAACACTAGCTTTTGCCCGCGCTTTCGTTTGTATTTTGAAAAGATGGGTTTGTTAAAATAATTGTAATGACAAAAAAATACTAATATAAAAGAACATGATCAATGGCATTTGAATTAATTTTATTTACAGTTTAATAAATATAATTTTTTACAGCCCATAATTATACAACTGTTAGGCACGATACCTCCTTTTGCCTAGGTGGACACACCAAGCATTCTATCGTGGATTAGCGGGGCACCCAATTCGGAATAAATACCTGTAGACAATAAATATATTTATGCCTATGCGGAAGTCGAATCGGCGATTATTATTCTGAGTGTAGTAGCTTCGCTATTGAGCAAGTTCGTTTAATTGTGGCATTCGTAATAGTTGCGTTACATGTAATATTCGCTGAATTAAAATTTAACATTCTGTGAACACGTGAACATCGATAAAAGATTGATAATTTTTGTCTCAAGTTATAAAAAGATTAATACAGCATTATAAATTGTATTCTGTAATCTAGGGCAAGTTATATAGCATTATAATAATGAGCTTAGTCTGTTATTAATGTATCGATTACGTAATACTGGTTTGAAAATACTGTGCATATTAAATATTTTATTTGTAATTGACTTGTCAGGGAGTATCTTTGCTTAGTCACATGTCCGGTAGTTATGGTATCGGTACACGGATACGCGACCTCGGTCTCCCGAGCTACTACCGTATCACTCCTTGCCTTCCGTTGCGGTAGTATCATATCCTTGTCATCCTGTCTAAATCCTTCTTTCTTTTCCCCTGCCCTTTCCTTTCTTCTCTATTCTTTTCCCTTCCTCTTCGCCAATATACGGTCTGCCGTGCCAATGGATTCGTGACTAGGGGCGAGCTTAGTCTTAAGTGTGCCGACCGTCCCAGGATCGGGTTCCCCTGGGTACCATACCTCAGCATGCGGAGCTCTGCTGGGGCTAACCTCCATCCTCCCTTGCGTTTTATATGGGTTACGCTATTTCAATTCCGAGCGAAATGTTCTAGATATAATCGCAGGTGAAATGAAAACAAAATTATAAATAATTTATTAGTGGATCTACACAGAATTAAAATTCTCTGTAGATTAAAATAGCATTTGGATTAGAAATGGCTTTCTGGGTTTGCATACTTTACATAAGTTTGTGGGTTTTCTTAGATCAGCAGGTGAATCGGTCCAAAGAACATTTTCCATTTTTACGGAGATTTTTTATATAAATTGTAATGTATTAAAAAAAGAAAATGCTGGGGGCATAATAGATCCACAAACAATCCTAGGCAACCTGTGTATAAGTATATAGTTAAATATTCCTTTTCTTCCTCTTGTAATTAAAGAAGATTATAATTTTTTATTTTTACCGTACGCATAAAATATATTCTATTTCCTGCAATCACCCATCAATTTTTATTAGTATTTATTCAATTTCGCAACCCCATTTCGTCTAAAGTTGTTAAATTAAGGCTTATTTTTTTATTATTACAAATTTTCTATGGATTATCAAAAATGACTTCAAGATTAATAAATAAAAAACAAAGAAAAAAACGAGATTACTTTCTAAGTTAAAATATGACCGTGGATAGTGTTCGACTTCATCAATTTATATCTGCAGCATAAAACCTTGAATTATGGAAAATACATTATTCCAAGGCACTTTATGAATTTATTTTGTTTCAAGTTACCATTGAGTAAGATTTCATATTGTTGTGGTTATTCTTTGCCTAAATATTTTTTACAGTTATAATATAATGTTCAGACTGTAGTACTAAAATGTTCAGACTTGTGAAATATGAATAGTATTTACAATAGTAATTGTATGTGATACGTGTTCTGTTCTTGAATTTATGTAAGGAGGACTTTTTTCTTCTTCCCTGCCAATATTCATATCCTTATCCTAAGTTAGGCCAGGCATCTGGATAAATAGGAGCATACCTATACCGATAAATCGAAACCTCCAAAGATTACTACCCCAAGTCAAAAATCGTAGGTATACAGAAGGAGCTTCTAAAGAAAAATGTCGATATTTGCTATATAATTAAAGCTATTTTAATGAAATTTACAGGTTGAGTAGTTCAATTATTGTTAGTTAAAACTGCATAATTTTATTATATATTTATTTGTTCGTTTTCAATTTAAATTAAACGGGGTATTCAATTCAAATCGTTGGTCTAGTATTCCTTGGAGGTATCGATATTATCACAATGTAAAAAAATACATATCTATTGTTTGAAATGAAAAATTATGTAATAATACTATTATAATTGAAAAAATCAGATACGCTTTTGTTTTAAATATTTAGTTATTTTTATGATGCCAGGTCCCTGAGTGGTTTCTGTCGTTTCCTAATTCGCGTACACGACTCCCAACACGAGACCCCACACGTCTACATCACCTATTTATAGCGTAGTAGTCGGTGTGTTAGTTTTGTTCCATGGCAATAACATATTTATATCTTTAGGTATGGAGTAATTTCGGCTTAGTGATGGCCGCTTGGTTCATTTATGACTTATGATTTTGCGTACAAACTCTGGTCGTTGTAACTTTTGCTCTTTTTATAGAAGAGCAAACAAGCAAGCGGATCGCTTGATGGTAAGTATTCACCACCACCCTGGACATTTACTACACAAAGGACCCTATATGTATTGCTTATGTCAGGGTATAGTTGTGAATTATTGGAGGGGATGAATGATTTAATGGAAGGGGAAGGAGGAAGTAAAAAAAGAGGAAAGGAGTTGGGTTTTATAAAACACACGAGAACCATAATTAAGTTTTTCTACATCATATCCATTTGAGTTTATAAATTTCATTCCATAACTGCGTTATAGCTGTGGCAATGCTTAAAAAATACGAGTATATTACGCAATACCCCACTTATAGCCTTTTTTGCCATAGCCAACACTTTTATATATTGTATTACAAAATGCCAGCCTTATTTTTGCTGCCCTCTGTTTTTGTATGGTAGATGTCTGGTTTAATGATGTAATTCAAACGCGCACACACGCACACATAGCAGTATATGAATGTAGGTTATTCAGATACTGCCATGTATTATAAGAAAATTTTATAGATTGAAAAACATTAATTTTAATCTTATACTTAAAACAAATATATTTTCATCATATCATGTACATTTCAAATTAAATTATAATTTAATATCCATGGTAACTCGGTAGATAACACCTTTTGTGAAACGGAGAAGAACCGACTAAGACTCAGTGCACGTTTCATCTTTGAAATTTCCATTAATAAATAATTCCAAGTAATTTTTTTTTAATTTTGAATTACCAAACGCTATCTTCCGGAAAATATGGTGTAACTGAAACTTGTATTCGGACGTTACTGTGTATTTTAATGACATTAAATTTTGATAATTTGAAAAATGTATCATCGTATCATATTTAAAAAAATTCTATTATTATATCATACTACATAAATACGCGTTCCGTGGAACACAAACGAACTGAATTAGAACTAGTATCGGAGTTCTAATTGCAATTTATTGATAATTTACATTACCTTTCAATGGGTTAGGGAGCAAGCGTGTCGCTTGATGGAAAGCAATCAACGAACTCATAGACATCTGCAACATCATGCGCAAATGCGTTCTCAGTCTTTGAGATGAGGGAAAGCTTGTACCAAACGCTGTGTGGTGATGGAGAATACTGCGAAGAAAATTTTTGTCGGACAAAATTTATAAAGGCTTACGAATTTTCTCAATCTCACTTGCAGCCAAGCCAAGTGGTCGACATTGCTTAATATCTTCTTTTAGAAGCCGACGTCCAGAAATGACCTATCTCGTACCAAACGCAACGCAAAGTTATTTATTTAAAATTCATTCTTCTTGAAGATTATGGTCTCTACTTCTCCGGTTAAACGGGTTCACTAATAATGTTGATATCATAATACATTATAAAAAGTTAATAGCAGTCTAGTGAAGATTTTCGTTACTTGTTACGCTGTTCGGACAGATTGGCGGCCACTATGAAGTATAATATATGTATATACTCCATAATAATCCATTGCTAATTTATGACAACGGTAATTAATATTTTTTTGGTCTTGACATAGCGAAGGCTAAGTGTCATTGCTCTCTAAGCTGAATGCATGAGCGGCAACATTGGTAATGTTTTTAGTTTCTGACTGACCTCGCGAACATACGTGCGCAACACGTGGTGGCTTGAACCACCGACCGCACGTATTGCTTGCGTGATACTCTCTGTCTCGTTTGTACACACGTCGCTCGGTCGGTACTTAGGGTTCCAGCTCACGTACGATCACGCTTAAACGACATTTATTTATTTAAAAAAATATAATATCCGGAGCATATCATGTGCTGTGTATTTTATATTACACTTAAATAAATTATTGCAAACTTTGGAATCGGATTTAAATTTTAATTATGATAACTTCTAATAAAAATATATAAAAATCCGTTAGTTACGACGGATAATCATGTGTATGTGTGTGAAGAGAGTTTCTTTAATAATTATTTATTATTATTTACATAATTTAGTGTAATTTAAAAATAAAGTCGAAGGTGTTGCTATGAAGTAAATATAACATATTTTGTAAGTAGATAGAGCAAATTAAACTTGTTTTTTTTTTAACTGTTTAATTAGAATTAAGTGTTGTCTTATATTGTTTCGAGTTATAATGTTTTTCAAGCGATTATGCAATACTGTACCGTTTTCTTGTTTCTTTCTGTAAAATAAATGTCTTGTGCCTGTCAGGTTTTAAATTTGTTTTACTTGAAGCAAAAATATAAACTATAACTACGAAATATAGTTGAGTATGTATACCTAATTCAACTGTATCAAAAGACTAACATTTATATTTGGTGCGCAACTAAGTTCTTGCTGTTTTTTTTTTATAAAAATGCGACTTGTACAAAAATGATTTATTTACATATATATTATTCAAAGTATTGCCCATTGCTAGCTAAAAGTTTTGTCCATTTTTCTGGCAGAGCTCGAATACCGTTACAATAAAAGGGTTCGTCTTTTGCGGTTATCCACGAATTAAGCCATTTTTCGATGTCCATCATGTACCATCAAACGAAACAAGTTAAAAATCGGACGGCGAATTATCTAGGGAATATAGCGGGTGGGAAGTCCTTTCCTATTTGAGCGTTTCCGCTCCGCAGCCGCCGTTTTCTTAGATAAATAAGAAATAAAATAACAGTTTCAATGACGAATATTTGGCACAAAATCAGACAATTTCACACAACTGAAAATATATGATGCCACAATAAAATCACTAACGTCTCAGAGCGGTTTGTTTACCATATGTCTAAGCTTGGTTTATAACATTTTGGATATGTCATAATCGATCAACACTATTGCTTGAGCCATATAATGACAAACAGCAAGAATTTATTTGCGATCCTAATATTAATTTTGTTTATTAGCTTCTATTATTAGTTCATTATTTTTTTGTAAGTGTCCTTGCCTTTAATGTTATTTGACCATACATTGTAAATTAAAGGATTACCCTTTTATTGCCTTTAAGAATTTGACTTTAAACTGAGAAAGTACATTATGTCGCTGTAATTTATCGCACGTCCTTGCCCCGTATTGCCCGTATGCGGGATCCTATCTATATGAAAGCGGGCGGGCGCGTCTCGCAATCAAATAGACGCACAGTCCGTGTCGAGCGTTGATAACTGGTGTGTTGGTCGACTGTACGGATGATTGATGTCCTATATATCCAATTAATAGATGTATGCTATATGAACAATACACCCTTCGCGTTGTTATCTGCGGAAGCTCGTGACTTCTCCCCCATTTTTATTCGTCATACTTCTATATAAAAAAAGTTTGGCAATAGTTTCAGATTCTTTTGGGATTTATTTTTGCTGAATTTCTCTCTTGCAATTTTTATCTATAACACTTGCGATTCATCTGAGTCATGTGTCGGGCACCGTTTGACTTATACACGACTAACTGCTTAAACCGGTCATAGGCATAAAATTTTGCACAGGAATTCCTTAAATAACTTTGGTTAACACTAAAAAAGGATCGTCGGAATTTAAATAGGGAATAAAAATTTTTTAGAAGTTCGTCATTAACTTTATCGGGTAAACAGTTAGCCAGTTAATAACTTGTTAATTAAAAAAAGAATTGGATTTGCTAGGAATATGTCTCGTTGTAAGTTTTTTTACATATACGAAATCATATATACCTAGGTAATTTTTAAATGAAGTTTGAAAATATTTTTAATGCTATATAAAAATAGTTTTCCTGATATTGTCATTATTGGTAACTTTTCCTGTATTGCTACATAACACTAATGAAACATTTTATAATTACTGTCTACATTTTGTATGTATTGTCTACATTGTATACATATATAGAATATATCTCTTCTCATGTCAAAATATTAATTTATTACTTACCATAGATATAAATTAGTTATAATAATGAAATGTTTATTGTTACAGGTTCGTAGATGACAAAGGCTGAAAATGACGGTGGAGAAAAGCAAAGGTTCAGGACAAAAGGTCCAGCCGGCGACGAGGAAGGTTGCGCCCGACGGCGGTTGGGCGTGGATGGTGTGTTTAGGAGTGAGTTTAGTTAATGTGAGTAGACATTATATTCTTTTATTGTATCGCTATAAGGTACTGTGATAAACTTGAATGAATCACCATAGATTGAAAGAAAAATTACAGGCAAGTAAGGAGCCAGGAATTAATTAGTTCTGGATATCTGGATACCGAAAGAAATTAAGATGAATATTTTACACACTTAATGGTCATGATTTTTATTCCAATACCGTGATATCCTCTGAGCAGCTTGGGTGTCAAATGCTTAGGATATATGTATATATCTGAGAGCTGTAGATCTCAGATATGTATATCCTACGCGTATACAGTGTGCGTGTATACAAACAGAAGGCGTCGTCTCGTCCTAATTATTCCAATAGAACGACTTTATTTTATGTAATTAGAGGTTAATTCGGATGCAATATTTTAGGGATACAATAGTCGTATACAAATTACAGTCAGGGACACATTTTATTGTGGATATAGTGCTTTAGACATTCTTACCAACTGAGCTATATTGCTTACTAAAGTCTATTTATTATTTCTCGCATGTTTTAGTTGTTCATATGGAAAAATATGTTATCCATCGGCGAAGAGACATAAAATGTAAACGTTAATTTTAATTGAGATACATTTAATTTAATTGAGGCAAAACAGAGGCTGTATATAAAATTCTATACATTGTATATCATATTTTAATTGCGACCTACATATTACTGTAGTATTACATCATTATGAAGCTGTGATCTAGAGTTCACTTAAAGGCCCTTTGAGGGAGAACGCATTGAACTATAAGTTGAGTTTTACGAGGTCAACAGAGTATTGAGATAAATTGTTTTCACCTTCCATTTCGCTCGGAGTGAATGAATGTCCAAATCAATGATTATTCATGATGTTATACCATGTCGATAGTCGAAGCTCTATTTAAGAAATATTTAATTCTTTAATGCAAGCAGAAATTTTTTGACGGGCGGTTTTGAATTTTCTACATTAATAATTTAGTGCTAAAGAGGTTTTAATAGCCAAACTATTTTACTGGCACTTAATAAAGTTTGGGTATGAAAAAAAGTTAATTCCAAATTCGAAGCTTACGTTTTTTACAAAAATAATCCCTTTTTGGTTTGTGACTTTTTACTTAATTTTCGCCGGTTTGTTGTTAGAAGGATATCAGGTTACTAAAATTAACTTCTTGTTATTTTTAGTAAACTAAAACTTGATGTGACAAACATAAATTATTTTAATAAAATCATTAAAAATGCCAATAACTAAGGTGCCCGTTTTTTTTGCAAAGGAGATTATTTTGTTTGGTGTGATCTATGGCCCCCAGGGGACCCATTTGGATTAAGGAGTAAGTTAAGATAAACGTAGTCTATAATCATCTTTTGAAAAACCTCAGAGGGCGATGATTATCCGGGCTATAAGGATGGTGTTATGCATCGTTTTTAATATCACATTTTCATAGACAGTTGCTGCTTACCGTTTTGCATTAAAATCTAAATTATTGACCTATATAAAAAATACATACTCAAATTTTATGCATCAGTATTGAGAGTGCAAATTGGTTATAAATATATTTTGTTGCTTCTCTAAACGATAATCGGTTGGTTGAACAGCAATATATATATTATATATTGCTGTTCAAGTAGTCATCGCACTGTCGTTACCAATTGAACTATTATTTATATATAGCTATATATAAATAATAGCTCAATTGGTTACGACAGTGCTTAATATCTTAGGTCACGGAATTGTTTACCTCTAATAAGGATATAATCAAATATCTTTCTAGCACAAGCAACTAGCACTAAAATAATATCTTCTTGAAAATAATCTTTTACGCAAAGATGTTTATAATTAAAAATCCTTGAGGAAAAGATTATATAAATTGTATATTGTATATGATATAAATTATCACCATAAAGAGGATGGATGAAAGACGACGGATAAAAAAATATTTTACGTTGTGGATGTGAATGGAAAGGTCGCTAGGGGAAGACCAAGGAGAACCTTAACCTTAACCGACGAGCTGGTATGAAGAGAGTGATGAGTGAGGATTAAGCAAAAAAAGTGTGCCGGGATTGTAGCAGATGGAGGTATGTATATTGTTATTAAAACCATTTTCTGTTACGTCATTAATACAGTGTGCAAAAATGTTTCTGGAAGGAAACAAAAGATAATAATTTCACAGAATGTAACTACAATACTTGTTGTGAAGTCTCCAATGATGTATTATTCCATGCGCAGCGTGTCCAACGTGAGCCCGTGTCACATTATTCTCGTAACACAAGAAGTGTTACTTTTCAAACTCTGTAATGAGCTGCTGTAAAATGAGTACTTATTGTTTGTGTAGTTTCATTTGTCTTCACTGTTTACAGAGTTATTAGTGATTGTTGTTGTCGTTCTACATTTTTTTTTACCTTTGAGTTATTTTTTACTATTGTAACGTGCAGGGCAGTTTGCATCAGAAAATTGGGCATTTTTTTTGCATGCAAAGAGTATACATGTTGTATTCTCTTTTTTTAACATTTCAAGTCATTAAGCCAGGGTAGATAATTCTTAAGCTTAGCGCAACACGTATAGCATCCAAACTAAAGTTTTCAAATAAGAGATGTATCCACTAAACGAAGATTGTAATGGTTTGTTTCATACATAACTTAAAACTCACGTTTTTAACCCATTAAAGAAATATAAAAAAACGAGCGGAAGCTGTGGAATAGCGTGTTGGACACAGGTGATCGATACTAGGAGATATCATCATTAACAAACAAAAGTAAAAAAAAAAGAAATATAAATAAAATCATTTATAAAACAGGATCCTTTGGTGGTGATTCATTTCTTATTAAGGTTATATCTACAACTTGTTTTAATTTTTTTTTGAACTTTAATTTGTACTTAATTGACAATCACTTCTATGTAGATATAAAATATTAAAATCAAGCATTCGTTCAGTTAGTGTCGAATGGTATAATAATTACGATTGCCTAACTGAGTCACATGATTTGCTGCAGCTCAAGTAGGCTCAATATATCTGGTTCTATTGATCCTGGGACATTATCAGTAAAATCCTTTATATTATAATTATTAATTATAGTTACCATAATAAAAGTAATAAGTCTTTTGATAATTTATTGTGATAAGTAAATATGACTTGTTGTTTTTTTGATTGTCTATATAGTTAACATTTGGTCAAATTATTATTTTCCATTAATCATAAAAAGACAAAAAAAAATTAGATTTCAAAATAGATTTACAATGAATTCTTTTTGATGACAATATCAAATTTTAAAACTTCTCTAAAATTTATACCATTTTGGAAACAAAGTGTCGCTCCTAGAGAGATTTTTTAAACATGTTTTTATTTATATTTTTAACTACGCGTACTTTGAAAATTGTCTTAAAATGAATTATTTTTTTTGTCACTTTGGTAGAGCACTGTTGTATAAAATACTTTATTTAAATTATTCTAGGTCAAAAATAGACATGTTTACGTGTACATATAATTAATAAAATTCCTATGTACCATAGCTTTTTATTGTGTTAAGAGAAAAATAAAGAAATTATTAATATATTAATAAAGAAATTATTAGAAACATTTAAAACCAGCTTCAGTAATACTCATACTTTGACCGTTTACAGGGATTTTTTTCAAATATTTTAGAAGGCATTATTGTTATGAGTTCTTGACGTTCTTATATTTTCTGAATCTGTACAAAATTTATTTATTGTTGTGTTGTTTACATTGCGAATAAATATTATTAGGTGTACAAATAAGTTTCCGCAGTTTTTTATAAAAAATTAGGAATTTATTGTAAAGGAAAAGTACATTACGTTTTATTCAAAGTATTTTCCATCATTTGCCACTACTTTTCCCCATCTTTCTGGCAACATTCGGATACCCCGTCGAAAAAACTCTTCATCTTTTGACGCTATCCACAAATCTACCCAATTTTTGGTGTCTTTATATGATGTGAAGCGCTGCTCAGACAGACCATGTGCCATCGACCGGAACAGGTGATAATCAGAAGGGGCTAAGTCTGGTGAATACGGCGGGTGGGGTAAAACTTCCCAGTTGAGTGTTTCCAAGTATGTTTTTACCGGCGCCGCAACATGTGGACGAGCATTATCGTGTAAAAGAATAATTTTGTCGTGTCTGGAGTAGTAATGGGCGCGTTTTTCCTTAAGTGCCCGACTCAATCTCATCAATTGTGTTCGGTAGAGAGCTCCAGTAATGGTTTCGCTTGGTTTCAGCAAATCATAATACACGACACCAAGCTGATCCCACCAAATACACAGCATGAGTTTTTTTCCATGAATATTCGGCTTAGCTGTCGATGTTGATGGTTCGCCGGGCTTAACCCATGACTTTCTCTTCTTTGGATTATCGTAGTGAATCCATTTTTCGTCACCAGTGACTATACGATGCAAAAAACTCTTTTTTTATTCCTGGCAAGCAGCATTTCACTCATGCATAATCGGCGTTCAACGTCTCTCGGCTTTAGTTCATATGGAACCCAATTTCCTTGTTTTTGAATCATTCCTAACGATTTTAAACGATGTGAAATTGCTTGTTGAGTCACTTGTAGAGTAAGTGCAAGTTCTTTTTGCGTTTGGGACGAATCTTCCTCCAATAGTACTTCTAATTCCATGTCTTCGTACACTTTCGGCCTTCCACTGCGTTCTTTGTCTTTAACGTCAAACTCACCGTTCTTAAACTTTTGAAACCATTCCTGACAACTTCTCTCACTTAAAGCAGCTTCACCATATGCTTCTAGAAGCAATCGATGCGCCTCAGCTGCAGATTTTTTCACATTAAAGAAGTAAATCAAAAGTTCCCGCAAATGATGCTTATTCGGAATAAAACTTGACATTTTTGCACGAAAAAAATTACGTGATGCTGATACGGAATCACTAGTACTTTAAGGTTATGGTGTTGCCAGATGACTAAACTTGGGATATTACGTTTTACATCTGACAATTTCTCCATAACCTTCTGGTGGGGCCATCTTTTGACAAACCGCGGAAACTTATTTGTACACCTAATATTATAATTGTATTGAAAATTTCGTACCACTGACTAAATGAAGAAAAAACGAGTGAGTTATATTTGAATTGTAACAATGTACATATATTATAATGTAATGTACTTATTATATAGTCGAAATTATGAAGTCGAATTCGAAACCAGTTATGCAATATAAAGGCAACGTTGCAATATAATGCGGTTATGCAATAATCGCAAGTTTATTTGAATTTTCGTTAATGCAGACCTGCTGTAATCAGACATGTTAATGTCCAATGTGTGTTTGATTTAACATTCATGCCTTAAGTTTTTATTATTTATTCTAAAATATTTTCATTTCATCTAAAATATTGTAAATATGGCAATACTTAGAAAACGCGAATAGTTTTGTGTCAAGCAAAAAATCTTACGTACCTACGTGTAGGTTATCATATCGTGATATCTATCAATATTATTTGCTATTAAAAAGATTTTCACACTCTAATCAAGCTCTGCAATCGTCGGGTATTAATAAGTATTTTAAGATATGGTTACCCTATATATGACCCAATTGACTTATGAACGTATTGCAACATTTGGTTGGTTTTGTTTTAGCAAAATGTTGAGTGTTTGATTAATAAGGCATTCCTTTGAATGCCAACATCACCATCTCATAATATTTGATAAAATTAAATTATTAAAATACCTAATTAAGTAATTGTTGTTCTATGATACATATATCTAGTTAACTTGTTATTTACCTAACAAAATTATGAAAAACGATTTTGAATAGTGTCAGTCATAGACAATTAATGTGTACATTTGCAAGTTTCTTTATTATTAATATTTAATACAAATACCCCGAAATAATTTATACGTTCTTGAAATCTCGTTAAAAGGAGAAGATTTCCACGGAATCAATTGTTGACGTGTCAACTAAAAATGTGTAATAAAACTAATATGAAATTAATTTTACTCCAACGGGGTCGCGGTTGTCTATGGGCGGCGTTGATTGCTTTCCATCAGGCGGCACGCTTGCTCGTTTGTCCCCCTAGCCCATAAAAAAAAGAAAACCAATCTTAATAAACTTTTTTAGCATAAAAGGTCAATACACGTACCATAATGATTTGCGTTGACTCTGATCTCTTTTATTAAAAATGGTATATTACGTATATTTTTTGTAGATTAACTCATTTATTTTCTTTCAGTTTTCAACACGTTCGCTCGAGCCGTCATTCGGTCTACTGTTCAAAGATCTTCTGGACGATTTAGGTGTCCGTACTACTGGCGCTTCAGTGATTGCTAGTACCTTGGATTCCGTTGTCAACTTTTCTGGATTTTTCGTCGGGCCTGTGATTAAGACCTTCTCGTATCGGAAGGTGTGTTTTGTTGGTTCTACCATATGCGCGCTTGGACTGCTTTTCACCGCACCAGCGAACAGCATGGAGCACATTTTAGCTACCTATAGTATTTTGGGAGGTAAGTTAAATTGTGTTATTTAATCCTTTTTTATATTATAGAAGAGAGTAAAATAAGCCAGTAGGCTCGATACCTACTTCCTTGTTTGCCTACCTTGACTGTCTCATACAGGTTCATGATAGTTAGACAATTCGACAGACAGACATAACCATAATATTAATTCGGGTGTCTGCTATATCACGTCTAATTATTCTAAATATTTGTCTAAACATTTTTTAGTACCTAGTAGTTATAGGTTTCAATTTGAGAAAAAAATATGGGTACGGGATGTCCCCTTATCCAGAATTTTTGAAGCTCTAAGAAATAAAGACAAACGGAAAAAACAGAGAATCCATATCTACTTCTATTTTTTTTGCACTGCACCAACAAATGTGGTATTTGTTTTGGCACGGACCTTGTTTGTCCATTGCGGTTTGGTGGAGTACCACACTTGGAATAAATATCTGTAGGCCATACATATATTTATTTCGATTTGGGGATTGAACCCGTGATCATATTGATACCGTAGGCGCTAGCCCCGGCACTAAACCAATTGGTTATCGTATTTCTAATAATTATATCGACTGGCAAGCAAATAATGTAATGTTATTGGTCGCTACATCCGCTACGTAGGAACTGAAAATCATTTATAATCGAAGCGAGGCGTAATATGACATGCCATGACGTCACTTGGACTCCATAATTGGAATACTGAATTATTCCATGTTAGCATTAATATAATTATTGCGTAATCATACGCTTTAGATGTAATATTCCATGCTCAAAATTATTATAGCACAAATATCCTTGAATGGTCTCACACCTCCAAATGGTCATATTACTATAAAAATTTCGGCATTCTCGAACATAGATTAAATAGCTCATTTTTGTTAGATTAAGAAAGACTTTTATGACATAAGCGGTCCATAAGGTTTGCCATAAATGTTATAGGGGCTGAACGGAAAAGACCAGCTAACCGATAAACCTACTGACGCTTTTGATTAAGCTGTAGTTCTGTTTCCTGTTAGCAACCGGGATCAGTAGTTTAAAAAAAATCAAGGCAAAGATGCTTTGGATTGTCGATATTGAAGATAATATTAAATCTGGAAACTGGACTTTATATGCATATCTGTTATTCATGTATTTCGCTTACATGTACAATAAAAAAAATCCATAACTAGTTTTCTAAATTGCTGTCTGTTTGTTCATGCAGATTTATTTTGGAAATGATTGAATCGACCTTGTCTATATTTTTGGAATCTTTGTTAGAAAATGGAACAAAACTTATTAAATGAATCTTACGATATTTGATGAAATCGCGTGTATTGGCTAGTTAATTGCGATATTAAAAAAAAAAATTTCGAAATGCATAATCTAATTGAATTAAAATTGGTGGATGACATAAACAATTACATTAATCATGACTTAATTTTCCATAAAGTGTGGAATTCTTCCTTCTATTATTTTTTCTATTATACTTCTGTTTTAAAATATTTTTTGTTAATTATTATAAAAAGTTGTACTCTGTGTCGTGTAGTTATTTAGAGCATTTACTTTTGAAGTTTTTTGTGTCATTTACGTTACTTTCATAATCTCATTCAATCATATTTAATTTCTATAGAGAGTGCATGTGGTGTAAAATGTAAAGTACATTCTACGTTATCATTTTTCCATACCATCTATAAACTTATATGTATAATCGTAAAATCTTATCGCTTCGTTATGGATTATAAAGACATAATTAAATTAATAATTTTATAAGTGATTAAGCAATTTACAGCCATTATTTATTTTTAAAAACTCAAAATTTGATGTAATTAGTCTTTTCAGTGCATTTCATATTATGCTTTATTTATACTTATTCACTTCGCACTTTCCTCTTTATATTCTGTTGGACATATACCTCTCCGTAATATTCCTACCTCTTTTTTGGCTAGTCTCGATCTAGTCGATGTTACTACTGTTTACTTGACTATTTATTATTTTAAATGAATGAATTTAACTATGCAAATACGTGGGAAGAAACGTCGTTTTTATTAGATAAAACCATTAAGTTACATTTTAGATTCAATACGCCCTATTGTGTTACTGAGAGCAACATTTTTTATTTACAGCTTGTTTTCCGATGGCTAGCTAGGTACGGGGGCAAATTTAATTCGTGGAAAATATCTTTTGTATTCTTGTGATTTAGTTATTACTTATATTTAACTTTACCGTTTTTTCCTTAAAGAGTGTTGCATGCCTTTATAAAGATCCGTTTATGCAGAATGTTAATTGCATCCTTTAAATACAAATGATGCTTCCGTTTTTAGCACAAGCTATTTTTATAG
This sequence comes from Baronia brevicornis, assembly GCA_031353405.1. Lineage (NCBI taxonomy): Eukaryota > Metazoa > Arthropoda > Insecta > Lepidoptera > Papilionidae > Baronia > Baronia brevicornis. Next base: position 24,640 of record JASFAT010001849.1, read on the forward strand.
CTTTAAACTGCGCGTGTTTATATTGATAGTGGTCATTTATTGATACCACTGCTAATAATTTGTGCACCTGCATACGATGAAGGTATATAACGCACGTAAACGTCAATTAGCTTATCTATAGTCAAATCATAACAATTTTTTTTGCTACCTATCAGGGTTGTCTCTCTCTTGAAACATGTCGTTAATTAGTTTATTATTTATTTCTAGAAACATTGAAAGCCTAAAATGTTTAGCGTTGTCGTATGTGTCCTTTTATGGCATTTTCTGATGTTACATATTGACAATTTGTTAGTAAAATAAGCTTAAATATTATTTAGATTCTACAAAATCAGCGTGTAATGAAAATCATAAGTACAGATCTTTAATAAGGGTTTAAATGCTTTTAATTAGTTGTGTGAGAAACGCACTCGTATGTAAGTTATATACAGCTCAGGGATATAGTTTATATAGCGTATATAGTTTATTCATTACAGTGTACACTTTGTTTATATATATTTCTAGATGGGCACATGAGTATATTATGTAAAGGAATTGTGAAAACTTTATAAATTTTTAATATTAGTCTATTTTTGCTTTTGCTATATATTTTTTTAACAGCCCATATATGTCCCACTGCTGCGCACGGGCCTCTCCATTTCTAGAGGAGGATGAGGACGTTAACCCACCACGCTTGTCCAATGCGGAGTGGCAGGGTTACTAGACTTGGAATAAATATTTATAATTCATACATATTTTTATTCCGATGCGGGGATCGAACCCGCAACGATTGACTCCTCGGGCGAAGGGTCCCGCCACTGAGCCAATTGGTCGTCGTTTGCTATTTAGGGAGTAGATTTACCTGACTATTCCTAAAAGTATGGAATGATGCACATCCCTTAATTTTCCCGCTTTTGTGTTTCAAGGCATTAATAAGGACATCGTTTAAATTCATTAGCGGGGAACAAATTAGGAAATAATTAGAGTGTGTGTATGGTTAACGGTTGTCATGTATGCGGCTTGTAATTGTCGAAAGAGAACAATTAGTACGAATTGTGTGTCCTTTTTGGACGACAATAAGTTGTGTAAACTATGTAAAGCGATAATTTATTTATATTTTACAGCCTGAAATGTGTGTCAATGTTTGTTTTATTTATGTTGTCTATTGTTAGTTATAATTTAAACGTATGCTTTCTATATGTAATAACAGGAATTTTTATGCAGCAACGGTTTCAAATATATTACTCGTTTGTTCGTAGTCTATATTCTCTACAACGTTTTAGGTTTAAAAAGCGAAAATGCCCTTAAAACTCTCTTGTTTTTAAAGGATTTTATTTAAACAACGGTGATATTTTTTGTTATAAAGCGCAGGTAATCACATTCGGCGTCCCTTTTATCATAGCAGTAACTGAATAGGATGTAAAGTTTTTTTAATAACAAAATGAAAAAAAAAATACATATTTTTTTCACTTTGTATATTACTTAAAAATAACATCTGTATCAATCGAATAAAATTGACGCAGGCCCTAGGTTTGACGACACTATCAAACGCAGTAGGCCACTATTACTAGCACAAACATCAGAATATTATATCGTAGTTTAAAAAAAAAAAATTCGCATAAAAATCCTCACAAAATAAAGAGTTTTTACTTATAAACTTACCTTGAAAGAGTTTTAAATAGCTCTGTGGTTTCAATGAGTTAATAAAATAAGCCTAGAATATATAACTTATAATTCCATTTTCAGTTTTGGTTCGTTATAAGTGGCTTCATTCTCATAATAAAAACAGCTGCTGCGATACATTTTAAGTACCTTTTATTACTAGAGTTATATTAGCGGCGTAATTTTAAATATAAAGTATAAAATTTTGTTCATATTTTGTATATTGTGAAGTTAAAATGTTATTTAATACATTTGCAAAATTCGGCTTTGAATAGTAGTTTTATTTGTCGAAACGTATTTAATAATCTTATACTTTAATTCACTAGGAATACAGAATGCAGGCTAGTGACACTGAGCACAGTATTTTCAGTAGAATTCTTTCAAGGAATAGTTTATAAAAAAACACCATGTATTTAAAAATTGGTTGAAACGAAGAATACTTATATATATTATATATATATTATATATAGAATACTTATATATTTACAAAGCGATTTACCAAAAATCTTCCATCAATGACATATTCATTGATGGAAGATTTTTCGTAAATCGCTTTACTATATTATCTTAGTTACAATTCTTTGCGAGTAGGTACTCGCCATAAAACTAATGGATAACGTTCTTTTATATTGTCCGACTTTTATTGGCGAATTATATTACGTCATCATGGAATCTTTTGATGTGGGCACTATCTTTCACGTAGCCGACTTCCCACAGTTCATCATTGGTCAAATTATTCAAAGGAGTCAACTATTCAAAATACGAAAGATTTTTTAAAGAGACAATTCTTAACTGTTGTTGTAGCTAAAACCGTCAATTTCACCATCTCAGGGTTAACCGATTGATGATACCATCAGTTATTATATTATCATATGGACAGTCAAAAGTTTTACTTAGCTAAGATCCGCGACAAGCAAAACAATAACAGAAAATTAACAATGTGTGTTTTTCACCACCAACCACTATACACAACACCAAACACACATTATCACTTTTCCATCTTGTAAACGACACGTGTTTCGCCCCAACACGAGGCATCTTCAGGTATAGTAGACTCTACGGAAGACAACCGAAAAGTCTCTTTTAAGTAAGTTTTTGGTTTAAGTTCCAAATAAATCCACTTAACCCAACGGAAAAATACACATTGTTAATTTTCTGTTATTGTTTTGCTTGTCGCGGATCTTAGCTAAGTAAAACTTTTGACTGACCATATAGTGATGGATTTCCGCAAAGTAACGCCTGACTCCATTAATAATATTAATAATTATATCATCAGTTATTATACATAACTATCGTGAGAAGATAAGTAGTAGACACAGGCTGGTGTCGGGCAGTGAATTTTCATGTACTAGGTCGTTTTCTTTTTGATATACAATACGCTTGGCCAGTGTTGAAATCTAAAGCAAATGCTACTTGGGAAACTCATGTAAACGCAGAGTTCAAATAACAATAATGGTGCCTTACCTAACCTAAGTTTATTTTCTGTGCGCAGAATAATATTCTGGGCGGTATGATATAATCATACTATGTATGTTTCTACGACTGTATTTTTTCTTTGTGCCAAGTAAATGTATATACATATATATACAATCAAAGCTTTACATAATACAAATTTGTATTTAACAAATTGGAGAAAACAAATAATTTTCTTAAACTATGATGCATTTATAAGCCTTTCCTTTAAGCTAATTTTATGTAACGAAATATATATTTTTTGCAGGTTTTGGCGTAGGTCTTGCTTCTTCGTCTTCCTTCGTGTCGCTCAATCATTACTTTTCCAAAAAGAGGGGCCAAGCTGTGGGTCTATCCATGGCTGGAACGGGATTTGGTTTGATGGTGATGCCACAACTAGTCAAATTATTATTAGGAGAATATGGGTTCAGATGGACTGTTATTATTTTGGGCGCTTTAGCTTTCCATGCTGTTCTCGGTTCGTGTCTCCTGCAACCAGTGGAGCGGCATCTTAAAGATGAGCCTGTGGATTGTGAAATGCAGCAAATTAAGGTTTGCATATTTTGTATAGTAATTAACGTTATTTTATATTACTTGTATGATACTGTAGGAGCGAAAGATTACAGAGAAGTGACATCGATTTAAGGCCCTATATTACTAATAATCGTAAGAAAGTCTTAAATGTGCAACAACATCATGTCCCCTCATTAATCATCATCAATAAAGCTGTAACAGTTCACTGCTGGGCACGGCGTTCCTCAGAAAGGAGGAGGTTTTGTTGTAATGCACTCTTAGCAGATGGATTGGGAATCACAGACTGGTCTTTATGTGAACTAGGCTAAAATATGTCTTAGGTAAGTAAAACCTGACTGTCCACCTGCATAATAATGGATTACTGCAGAGTAGCACCTGATTCTATTAAACAACAGACTGGTTTTTATTATTCAAGTGCACGTTGCTGTCCTTTTACTGGTATATGTTCCCATTGTCTCCTCGTACGAAACCAACGGAAAGAAATGTAGTGGTCTTATTCTATGTCGGGTATGATAGGTTTTCTAACCTAAATAGTTAAATTTACCGGCAATTAGTTAATCTTGCTACATGACTGACAGAGACTTCAGATATACTGATAACAGTCCGAAAAACGTGAACCATAAATTGTCAAACAGTAGCATATTTAGAATTGAAAAGCAAATAAACTTTACTCATATGAATCAATTCCAGGGATCCCCGTCTTGATGATTCATATTACCAATAATTGTTTTCATATCCATTTGTTGCTTGGTCTGCTTCGTTTCATGTTACTGATAGATCGGGACTGCACAATGTCCCTTTTGTTTGATAGTGTCAACAAACATTATATGTAAATGTTGCTTTGTGTATAATGAAATGCACAAAACGCGACCTATACTAACTGACCTGTATGTGGGTTAATAGGTCATCTTATATTTTTGGGTCACAATAACAAAATATGTGCTTCGGATGATAATAATCTAATCGTTTGTTATCAGCAGATGGGATTTGATATTGTATAAATCTTATTTGCAGTTATTTCAATCCGTTTTGCTAATGGGTTCTCAATCAATTGAAATAAATAAACAAGTCGAATGCAAGTTGACTCGTATATTCTCCTCGTATATACTCCTAGGTTTCCTCGTAGAGCACATGAACAGTAATGAGTTTTAAAAATAATTTCAATTACTGATTCGTTTTGAGAATATACCTACTCGAAATCAGTGTCATCTGGATCGCAAAATGAGATAACTGTCGATTTTTAGTTTCCAATTTAAAAGCTATAACACTGGAAACCCGATATGAGAATAATTAACGAATATATTTTTTAAATACTTGCTTACTGAAATAAAAGAAATAATTTATCCCATAACGTGTGAATGTACATATAATAATTTATAAATTCTTTTGCATTCCTGCGGGTAAATGATTTAATATGCAAGACTAGTTTCATATTAGGTAGACAGGCAAACAATCATTTGTGTAATATTTTCGTATAGTTTATCCAAAATATTCATTCGTACGTCAATTTCTTGTATTGTATATATTTCTTATAATGGGAATTTCTTTCTTTTATCATAAAATCTTAAAAAGCGTATATCATTATTTAAATGCTTTTTTACTAGAAATAATATTAGTTGTATTTAAAAAATGATATTCAAAATTTATGGTAATAATCTTTTAATAAACGTTTGGTTTTAAATTATTGTATTTCAAAATGGTATGTATTAAGTTATAAAGAATACGTAGAATAAAGAATTTGCAACGCCCTGACTAGGATCTTTATAAACGTTACGTAAACAATACTCCAATTACGAATTAGAATGTCGCAATGTGTCATATTATTTTGATTTCATTCCAAGAATGATGATGATTTTTGCATTTATTTTCGCATACAAAATGTGATGAAATAATATGACACTAGTACTTATACGACGATGTGAATTCAGTTCTTTGTGTTATTAGCTTCCAGTTTTGAATTTTTAGACAAACATTAATAATTCGTACCTGTTTCGAACTATATGTACGTATAGAATGTTTCGAATGAAGTTTTCAATCCTAAGATTAAGTCTTAATATGGAGAATTACTTTATATGGTAGTACACGTAATGAATTACAAGTAAGGTAAATTAAAGCCCGATATTATTACATTACAGTTAATTAATCGCTTAAATTATTTTAGTTTTACAAGCACAAAATCGCCTAGATTACTATGGAGAAGCCTATGCTCGGATATTCTTTGGTGTATATCATTCGAAATAATGAAATCCATCTTAGAATTTTTTGACCTTTGTCACCGATATAGCTGTACGAGTTAGCAAACTGAAGTGGCAATGAGCTGGCCACGTTTATCCAAGACCTTTCAATCGTTTTCGTAGAAGAAGCGTCTTGCTAAATGCAGACGGTTTGTGGAGTGTAGATAGCGTCTTGGCAAACATAGTGTGAGGATACCCTTCAGTTAGTTAAAGCGACGATCTGCGCAGGGCGACTCGATCTGTCAGAGGCTGGATGCGTATAGCTGTAGAACGTCTTGGGAGAGCCTCGTGTCCAGGGATAGACTGCTATAGGTTGATGATGATATTGATCCCTTTTTATTATATATTATGTTAAAGAGAATATCAAAAATTAAATCACTACGGAATAGCATGGTTACTTAAGGTCCTTAACCTCTGTTATTTCAGGAAATGGAGTGCATATACGAAAGCGACGAAGAAGCGGAGGATAAGTTTGAAATAAACCCGCTAGTTAGTCATCCGATGCCGAAGTTGACCACTCAGCGCTCCCACACAAACGTGAATCATCCTTCAGTTAGAACTGTTGGTTTACCCCGAGCCAAGACTTGTGATAAGCCATTGCAGGAGTTTGAAAATAACGCCAAGCTAGGGCTGGGATTGACAACAGCGGCATCCGTCGCGGCTATGCAGAGGGTGACATCTAGTGGCAGCATGAGTGAAGCGGCAAGACGGAGAAAAGTATCGGTTATATCGAATATTTCGAATATGGACTTCACGGGCAGTTATTTACAGCTGTATCTTGATGTAGGTGTGAATTTTTATTATTTTTATTTATTTATTATATTATTATTAGTCATTATATTAAATGCTTAAAATAAAGAAAGTTACAAGGATACGTTTTTTATGGAAGAATTAGGCAAAAGAACAAGCGGGTCACCTGACAGTAAATAATTAAGGGCAACTGCAATACTAAGGGCCATTTGCATTGCCTACCATAAATTGCAAATAATGAGAGAAGAAGAATGATTAATTGGGTGAGCAAGAAGAAAATAAAAGAAGGTGAATAGAAGTAGACTTTCGGACCTCTGTACTTACCGTACGAAACGCTTTCCCTGTCCGAACTGGCCATTTTGTGACGTAGCATGTCACTATCGCAATTTCGTATACTCACTATGCTTTTTGCTTATTATTTTATATATTCGTACATCGTACTATTTCAATATAAACTTTTTAGAGAAATACAAGCGTTTAAGTTATGACAATATGAAAGCAAAACTATTGGAGGAAGATAACAATTAAAGCAAATTGCAAAGTTTTTAATTTTAAAGATTATTAAAGCTTATATAAGATTGTAATAGTTTATTTCTAAAAATTCTCAAGTCTTTTTCCTCAAATTCCGCTTCTTTTTTGTGAAAGGAGGTAATATATCTTACAGAATGTATAATGTGGTCTTCGAGTTAACCAAAACAAAGCGTTATCCTTAATATTGCTATAACCTTGATAATAAGGTGAGTAATTGCTTAAAGTGAGTAGTTGAGAATGTATGTATGTAATATTAGTCGTGTGTGTATGTAATAATAGTAGTCATATACGTCTTTCATACATAATAAAACGGCAATGACACTTTTACTGTACTTTTTTTTTCATAGCCCATATAAATGTCTCACTGCTGGGCACGTGTCTTCCCACTACGCTTGTCCTATGCGGATTGGTGGGGTAACCAGACTGAATAAATATCTGTAGGCCATACATATGTTTATTTCGGTGCGGGAATCGAGAACCCGCGACTATTGATTCCGGAAGCGGTTGCCCCGCCACTGAGCCAATTGATCGTTAAACGTACATAATAAACCGGTCAACTACCTTGTTATATGTATTTACGTGTATATTTAATTATTTCAGACAGCGGATGAAGGCGCAATACAAATGAAAGCGATAAAGAAAACCGAGCCGGAAGAGCATAAAACAAAGAAAGGATTTATCAAAAAGTTTATTGCACTCATGGACTTAGATCTTTTGAAAGATTGGTCTTTTTTAAATCTTCTACTTGGTCTCTCATTGTTTTGGAGCGGTGAACTGCAATTCAGAATGTTGACGCCATTCTTTATCAGAAGCTTAGGATATAATATGAATGACACGGCATTCTGTTTGTCTATGACAGCTATTACTGACATTCTGGTCAGATTAATCTTGCCGCCCATCTTTGATAGGACGACAATATCCAAGAAAATGATTTTCTTTGTATCAGCTTTCTTTTTGGCCGCTACAAGATCAGGTGAGTCGATAATTTACGTCTTTACTGATTACAAATGATAGTGTTATAATTGGTTGATAAAATTCTCCTTTATTTGCATTTTCATGCGCTTTGATTAAGCGATTTGAATAATTTATTTAATATCATTATCTATATTCATTAAGGTTATTAACACTAGATTGTTCAGCAAGTCATTTTTTGACTGTTTGTTTGTTGCAAAAAAAATATATAATGATACGATTTTTTAGAATTGTGGCGTTGCATACAATTGTATGTTAGTACAAGTGTATGCTGTCTCAAAATACTAAGAAATTGTACCAGTATAAATATAGTTTGTTTCTAAATAAATTTTAAAAGCAGTCAAAATGACTTCTTAGGCAATCTAGTGTTCGTGAACCACCCTAATAGGAAAACTTATTTGCGCAATCGGTTTTATTGTTATCAGCAGTCCACATATAGTATTTGATAATATGTATTTATTCAACAGTTTTGGCCGAGCAAAGTGAATGGATACCCTTAATGATCTGGCTATCGATTTGCGGCTTCTTCAGAGGCATGTGTCTCAGCAACTTCACGCTGACGATATCCGAGTATTGTCCGCTGGAGAAATTGCCGGCGGCGTTTGGTTTGCATATGGTCAGCAAGGGAGTTTTGGTCGTTATGATTGGGCCGATAATTGGTAAGTTAGCTGCATTCGCATCTACCTTAGTAATACAAATCAATCGGTTATCTCCAATCCTTCCAAGAATGGGGATTACGTCAACACTCCTTAATTGTAGAGGGAGACCGATATACATAGTGGATTTGTTACATCTCTATTGATGATGGTAATAACGATGGCGCTAATTAAAAGAAATACAATTATTTCAATACAAAAACAAATAATCGTAGGGTAAATAGTAATTTTTTCAATTTTATTTATTGATACCGAAATACGGTAGAGAATGACTTCTAAGGATAGGATTTTTCGGAAAATTTGTGTAGTATTTTACACTTAATTATTATCTTAATTTTTATTTTGATTCTTACTTTTAGTGTTGTGTTTCACCGGCGGATTTCGTCATTCCGGATGATATCCATCAGAGAATCTCCGAGTATAGCCCTCTTCATTGCTTTCTAAGTGACTTTTATCTTGTGAAACACACAGCCTGTTACGATTGACGGAATGTCCACGTTTCGGCACCGTAAAGCCGGTAATACATGTTGGTCGAGCGTTGTGAAGCGAAGACCAATACCAATTTATAGACAGCGTATTTAATTTTCGCAAAATTTTTGAACCGCACAAATTTTCGCACCATCTACTACACGGTGCACGCGTGTGAAAACCATAAAATTAAAAAAAATAGGCGTCGGGCGCAATATATTAGGTGTACAAATAAGTTTCCGCAGTTTTTTATAAAAAATTAGGAATTTATTGTAAAGGAAAAGTACATTACGTTTTATTCAAAGTATTTTCCATCATTTGCCACTACTTTTCCCCATCTTTCTGGCAACATTCGGATACCCCGTCGAAAAAACTCTTCATCTTTTGACGCTATCCACAAATCTACCCAATTTTTGGTGTCTTCATATGATGTGAAGCGCTGCTCAGACAGACCATGTGCCATCGACCGGAACAGGTGATAATCAGAAGGGGCTAAGTCTGGTGAATACGGCGGGTGGGGTAAAACTTCCCAGTTGAGTGTTTCCAAGTATGTTTTTACCGGCGCCGCAACATGTGGACGAGCATTATCGTGTAAAAGACTAATTTTGTCGTGTCTGGAGTAGTAATGGGCGCGTTTTTCCTTAAGTGCCCGACTCAATCTCATCAATTGTGTTCGGTAGAGAGCTCCAGTAATGGTTTCGCTTGGTTTCAGCAATTCATAATACACGACACCAAGCTGATCCCAGCAAATACACAGCATGAGTTTTTTTCCATGAATATTCGGCTTAGCTGTCGATGTTGATGGTTCGCCGGGCTTAACCCATGACTTTCTCTTCTTTGGATTATCGTAGTGAATCCATTTTTCGTCACCAGTGACTATACGATGCAAAAAACTCTTTTTTTTATTCCTGGCAAGCAGCATTTCACTCATGCATAATCGGCGTTCAACGTCTCTCGGCTTTAGTTCATATGGAACCCAATTTCCTTGTTTTTGAATCATTCCTAACGATTTTAAACGATGTGAAATTGCTTGTTGAGTCACTTGTAGAGTAAGTGCAAGTTCTTTTTGCGTTTGGGACGAATCTTCCTCCAATAGTACTTCTAATTCCATGTCTTCGTACACTTTCGGCCTTCCACTGCGTTCTTTGTCTTTAACGTCAAACTCACCGTTCTTAAACTTTTGAAACCATTCCTGACAACTTCTCTCACTTAAAGCAGCTTCACCATATGCTTCTAGAAGCAATCGATGCGCCTCAGCTGCAGATTTTTTCACATTAAAGAAGTAAATCAAAAGTTCCCGCAAATGATGCTTATTCGGAATAAAACTTGACATTTTTGCACGAAAAAAATTACGTGATGCTGATACGGAATCACTAGTACTTTAAGGTTATGGTGTTGCCAGATGACTAAACTTGGGATATTACGTTTTACATCTGACAATTTCTCCATAACCTTCTGGTGGGGCCATCTTTTGACAAACCGCGGAAACTTATATGTACACCTAATAAGTTCATGATAATATCGAATTTATTAATAATTAATGTGTTTTATGTTATTTATACACTAGATAGTAGTACTAGCCTTCTCAATTTGCTTACGCTCGCTTGGCTTAGGCCAACATGTATTGTCGGCTTATGCCAGGTTATGTCAGGGACAAGCAGGACGCACTGGCCGACATTTTTATATGAATTTTATATTTACAGGTTATGTCAGAGACTACACGGGCAGTTTTTCGACGTGCATTCATGTTCAAAACGCCATGATAATGTCATGCGTACTCGTCTGGGGCATCGAATACGCGCTTGATTTTACGAGAAGACGTAAGATTGTGCAGATTTAGTATTAGTCTTAGTCTTTGTAATCATGCATTTATTACGCCTGCATGGTGTGTATAAGAGATATATTTTAGTTGCTGACTCATCGTTTACATTTAAAAATATCTGGTTTTGTAGGGTCAGCAAAATATTGTTGAGTTAGTTAAACAATCAGGTTCTCGAATCGCTATACTTTGTGGAGAATCGTTTATTAACAAAAATATAAATTTGACATCCAGGCTCTCCTAATTAATAATAATATTTGTTATTTGTTTTATTAATTTTGTAACTTAGTGAGTACGAAATAATTATGATGTGAATTGACTGTTGGAAGTAAATGGTGCTTGTTTCGAATACAAAAGTATAATCATATTTTTCAAATTGGTATTAGTACTACTAGTATGTAGTGGTATTTTAGAGACTCTCTTTCAAATCTTTCATGTCGTATGTTCTCTCTGCCGTGCGACTTAGAGATATTGCACTCTAATATAATTAGATAACTAGAAAAGTTTTGATTTTTATACACAATTACTAATTCTAATTATTTTAATAAATGAAATCCAGTGATTCTGTTATGTACAAGTGCTACATGAAAGAAAGCATAGGCGCGGACGGAAGTTAAAGCCTAAAGTATGCTCTATAATTGCTTTATTAAGAAAATATATGTATTCCTGTCTGCATTGAACGTTTGATAAAAGAATGAGTATCGTTTTACGTATTGTACATTTGGAAGCATCAAAGCACGTTTAAAATCAATACAACTAACGACGAAAAGCGGCAATGACGTGACACGTGAGTAGACCAATCAGGTAAACAAAACGATAAGCCCTTCTCATTCGCTTCACCACATATCACCAAATATGCAAATGCACATCTGTGTTGGGTACGGTCAGCACTCAAGGTCTGTGTCAGCAAGGATAATTGTGATCGCATAAGTTGCATGCTAACCACATAGTAAAAGTATATATCGTAACTGAATTCCCACAATTCAATATATACTTCATATATTTGAATGCTTGAACATAATCCGTATGAAATGCGAATGTTTTTTGCCAGTAAAGTATATTTAATATAAATATAAAGACAACTTATGTTTTTTGTGTTTTATAAAGTCTTCCGTCCACGCATATGCGTTAGTGTAACACTTACACATGAAGAATAACGATTTTTTTTCTAGACTATACATAGGTTTTGTATTAATTATATTTTTAGATGGCTCTATGTAGTTTTGAAGCGTTTTATGTATTTTTAGATTACAGCATTTTGTGTAGGTCGTAGTCTATCTTAAAGACAATTGACAAGAATTAAGAGACTTAACCATATTTTTCTGTAGTTTTACTATAGCTCTGTTTTTAATAATCGTTTTGTTTTAATATTAATAGTCGTTTGTAATTTTTGGACTTTTCGAGTTTGTTCGAGTGAATGTAAGATAATTATAAAAAAATTTCAAATATATCGGAGCAACTGTTTGGTGTTTTTAGACAAAGCTTAGAAAAAATGTTAAGCTTATAAGTTTAATAGTAATTAAGCTTATAAGTTTAATTAATAAAATAGTAAACTGTATCCAAATAAAATGGAAAATAAATTAAAATTTATCGCAAGATAATCGCTGTGAATTTCTACATATGTAGAATAATAGTTTAAAGTTGAAAAATGTTTAAATATATCGATATTGTCAAAATAGAAGAGTATTGAAGTGGTTTGCATGTTGGCAAATGGCCAGACGATGCGACGATCTGTGAAATATAGCTGGTGGAAACTGCTTACATGAAGCTCAAAATCTGTCTAAGTGATGCGCTTAGTAAAGATCTGCCACAAAATATTTCATTAATTTAAATATAAACGACTAGCTGACCCAACAGATGTCCTGGCTTACATATGAATCAATCAATTATATATGTCAAACGCGCAAAGTTCATAGCGAACTGTCAAATTCGCAAATTTTCAATAGCCAATTGTAATATCTGAAATTTTTCAAGTTTCTGCCCAATTTTCAATTTCTTTTTCCATAAGAACTCCCTATAAAGTAGTAGGAAACGTATAAACAAAATGAATGAAATCCGTAAAGTTACGGCGTGACCAAGGGATATAACACAATCGTGTAATTATCTATCTATATATATGTATATATAATATATAAATACACAATTGTGTTATCTCTTAAAAGTTTAAATAAGTTTGATTTTAAAGCCACTAAATTAGAAACTTGTTTTTACTAAACCGTTTTCTCGTGTGTTCGATTGCATGTTTGATAAGAATTTATAATCGATTTCTAGCTAACTTCCGGATGAGCTTTGAGACTTGGAATATAAAACATAGAACTGCACAATGCCATACATTGTAGTTTAAAAATAACTTTTCTACGTGTTTTGAATTTTATTTTACGTGTGCTGTTACTGGTTTTTGAATTATCAAGTTGGAATTGTATTACGTGTTTCCGTCAATGCAAAAATATTTAGTAGGTCATTTAGGTACTTATTATTGACAATTTTCTTCCGACGATTAAGTGTTCCATAGCTTATAAAGCGACTTATATATGTGTACTTACTTTATTACGTGTTTCTAAAAAATACAACACGTTCAAAAGGTATTTGAACTTTGGCACTAAAATTGATATTTGGCACTAAAATATTTATTATTTAAATTGTTTGTGTTTTTCTTTCATAATGTTTGTGTATCCTAAGTAAACAAGAAATGTTATAACTAGTGATCGGAATTGGTATTGCTTTCTCAAAGTTAAGTTAGTATGGCTCTTATATTCCGTATTATAATATTGTATGTAATTTTGTAAATTACAAGGGTAGTCGACGAGTTTCCGTTCTAAATGTCTCGGAAGATATAAATATTAAAAATTAAATATTTTCCATAATATTGTTGAGAACTACATATATTTGTCTCAATTTTTTTTTATATATTCACGCCTATCCCCCGCAGGGGTTGGCAGAGACCACAGAGCTCCATCCGCTGCCATTCATCGCAGCGAAACGGCTCGTCATTGGTCGCTTTTCGCCCTCGTGAGAATTAGGACGTGACGGGTGGCGAACCACGTCGCCGTCATTTTCGACAAATTAGGTATATTAAATTCGTCTTAGTGAATCCCACGAGCCGCAAGGGAGGATGGAGGTCAGCCTCAGCAGAGCCCTGCATGCTGAGGTAAGCCACCATAGTCCCCGGGGGAGCCCGACCCCGGGACGATCGGCACGCTTGCGACTAGGCTCGCCCCTAGCCACGCATCCATTGGCATGGCAGACCGTGGATTGGCGGAGAGGAAGGGAAAGGATAGAGAAGAAAGGAAGGGGCAGGAAAGGAAATGCGGATTGGGAGGGGTTACCAGACTCTGAATAAACATTTATAAATCCATATAAATATTTATTCCGACGCAGGTCTCAATTTTAAAAATATAAATAAAGTCTTTCTCGGGTCGGGTGTTACCAAAACTCCTACGTAAAAAGTCTCAGCTATTCTGGTCACTACTTATGACGGAAATTTATGCAAAGTGCGCTTACTACATGCTTCAATTATTGTTCTTAAACTTCAATTATTGTTTGTAAAGAACCATAAATAATTTCCCAGTGGCAAGTGAAAAGAGTAGTTGTTCGCTTAAGTATCAACAGTTTCAAGATAAACGGTGTTCAATATTGCAAAGATCAATACATTTATTATCTAAATCACCTATCTCCAAAAGCAGGTTGAAATTTTCGACAACTCTATACGCAGAGTATCTGTAGTTGAGTACTTTTGTTGATTTTATTATTTTTAAATATAATCGTTTCGTTCTAAGATTTCTATCTTCGTACTTACATTTCCGTCTTCCAAAATATTTGGTGTCATGTTACTGTTTAATGTAATGTGTAAGTTTCGATATGTGATTTTTATTGACCAAATAATATACTAATTTTTGATAAAAATGTACGCACTTGTAAACTTTTAGGAGGCATAATTGTACTTATAGCGACTTGTATAATAATTTCGAATCCTATTGAAAACGTGATAATATTGTTTTTAATATCACTATGAAAAATACTATTCCATAATCAATTATTGAAATGTTTGTGCCAACTGTACATAAATCTTCGTATACTCTATTTTGTAACGCGTTTACTACAGTCGTTGTATTGTATTCACTAGTAACTTACACTTAGCGGCTTATAAGATATCTATATACAACTTTCTAGCGCATTTTAAAATATCGGGTTATCACATAAGTTCATTCGTATTTTGGCGCGCAGATATTGACGCCTATTGGACGGAAAATATTTAGGTGGAGGGAGATATTTTCGTAACATCAGTTGTAGTGTACACTTGTGGCTACATTTTAGTGTAAAATTTATTTAACTTTTCTACTTAGTTCGTGAACTCGTCTATAGTAAAATGAGCATTTTCGGCACATTATGTTGTATTATATTCGAAAACTGAAAAACGCAACCCAAGCAGCGAAAAAAATTTGCAATGTCTACGGGGCATATGCAGTTACCGATCGCGTCGTAAGAAAATGATATGCCAGGTTCAGAAGCATAGAATTCAGCCTTAAATATTGCGAGCGCTCCGGACGGCCTGTAACAACTGACAGGGCCACGATATTGTCTGTGGTGGACGAAAATCCACATTTTACACTGCGTGAGATAGTGGACATCGTGAATGTGTCGCATAGTACCGTTCAAAGACACCTCCACGCTGAAGGCTGTCAATCGTGCTGATGTGTGGGTTCCGCATGATTTGAATGAGCGCCAGATGAATTTTGAATGATGCGTGTTTGTTATCGGCTCATTAAAAAGAACCAGGAAGAACCATTTTTTGTAGAATATGATTCCTGGCGACGAAAAATAGATACTATATAACAATCTTGTGCACCGTAGATCTTGGTCTAAAAAAGATAGTGCTCCTCGGACATCGCCAAAAATTAGTCTTATTTGGTGGGATGTAAAAAAGGGCGTAGTCTATTGTGAGCTGCTACCGAATATTTAGACTATCAACTCGGTCAAATACTGTGCACAATTTGACAGTCTTAAGACAGTTCTTACACAAAAAGGCCTGCAAATATGTTTTCACCATAACAATGCGCAACCACATACATCTGTAACCACTGTACAGAAGTTGGTAGGTTTATCTCACCCTTCATATAGCCCGGACATAGCACCATCCGACTACCAATTATTTCGCTCACTACAAAATAATTTTAACGGAACAAATTGTGCATCTTTGGACGACATAAAAATTCATCTTTAGAGATTATTCGAGAGCAAAGACGAAGCCTTCTGGAAGGAGGGCATTATGCAATTGTCTGAACATTGCGCCAGTGATAGAAAATAATGGACAATATAATTAATAATAAAAGCTTTTATTTTATAATGTATTTTGCTTTGAATAAATGTTAAAAAACCGAATGAACTTATGTGAAAGCCCAGTAATTAAATTTGTTTGTCACCTAAATTATATATATGAAACTTTGCTGTTTAAAACAGTATCATATTTAGATTTTTATAGTAAACTTTATTGTATCTATCTCTTGTGATTGTAAAGTACCGAAGAATGCATGATTTAATCATCAGATCAAAGTGCACCCAGTTACTTTTTGTAAAGGTTAATATTATAAATTAAAATGTGAAATATATTTTTTGCTTTCCATACAAACCTATATTTCCAGTTATCAGTGAGAGATTCGTTAATGTATCTACGATTTATGATTTCGTTAATGTATTACAGTTAATAGTTTATACTGCATCTGTGTTTTTATAAAAAGATAACTTAGAATACCATCTTCCGACATAGTAGAATAATAAATATTTTCGTTCATTCCTTGGTGATGAATGTCGACTTTATTGTTTTGAACGCTTCTACGTTCAGCTTTATAATGCAAATTAATTGTTGTTTTTAAGTACAGCCTTTATTATATTATAATTTTCATATTATATATTGTTACTTTATTAGAAAAACCATGTATCTCGAAGTGATATAGTACATTTGCTACGTATTTTGACACCTCAACTGATATTAATAGGTAGGTAATACTGTATACTATCTTATATTGCATGGATCTAAGATGACTATTCGAAAAAATCTATCAATAATAATATACAATCAATTAAATGATATTGATTACTGAAAGTGTATTTTATTTCATTTATTCTGAATGATATCCTAATTAAAACAAATAAGTGGGATGCTTGTTGTAAAATATTTTATCAGTTTTGTACCTTAGAGCTTGAGGGCGAAAGTCAAAGCAGAGTGCATTCTGGTTGTACTATCTTACGGTGCCGAAACGTGGACGTTTTACTACTAATAAATATACTAAACGAAGAAACTACAATTTTCTGTTGATGAGAGATCTTTGACTATGTGATATTATGAATATTATAAAGGCGTAAACTTTAGGGTTAAAATTTGAAAATGAAACTTTGTCGGTTCAACTGTCAAACTCTCTTGTTAACGGTTATACCCTGCTTTATAACGAATCGATATAAGCATCAAAAATTAAAATGGTTACCATACATTTCGATTTTTATTTTATTATTTATAATAATTTTAATTCTGTCGTTATTACTATACTAACTTAGCTATTGATAAAAATTAGCAAACATTGTTGCTAAAGGGTAACAAACTACTATTGCTAAGAATTAGCAAATACTGTTGCTAAAATTTATCAAACTGCTATTTTTTTGCTTTCACTATCTGCGATATAAGTGCAACATTATCAACACAAAAAAACAAGGAAAAATTATCAAAACTACAACAGACTTCTCAAAAAATATTTGCAATTGAAGCGGTACTGGTGCCAGATAGTTGGGTCAGTATTTAAAATATTGTTTCCTCATAGTTTTTTCTTCGTTGAAATTTGAGAAACACATTATTTTTATTAACATTTTCATTTATATGGTACATTGAATCTTATATTAAATAATAAAAAATTGTACTTAACAAAGTTGTAATTCACTTTTATTAGGGAGGGAATTATGTAGGAAGTGGGCCTTTTGATGATACGGGAGCACCAATGCACATGGACACCTGCAACATTAGGGGGGCAGACAACGTCGCTTGCATTCAAGGAATATTTAAGTTGACAAAAAGGGATGAACGAAAATGTGAAATGGCTCCAATGATCTTTCAGTGTAAGGTAGCAAAGCTATTATGACGCAGATTAATTGTTAATCAAAGGTTTGTTTTGAGTGTGATATTTTACAGAACAAATTAAAGTTATTGCTACAACCACAAATAACAATATGATCAACCCTTAGGATTTTAATTATACTATCTAAAGCCAACAATACTTTTTGGATGCCTCTGGTTTAATTGATGTCTAGGGTGTTTGTTTTCGATTTAATCTTGGATTGAATTAATCCTTCCTTGAGAAAAAGAAGAATAAATATGTAACATTAAAACTAAAATTATTTGTTCCTGCGGCCCTCCAGTCTTTGTAGTTAGTTGTATGGCCCTGAAAATATATCTATCTGATTTGTATAATTCTGGCTTAGATCCTGGGTGCGCCTTTATATATCTGCCTCAATACGGCAACAATCCAATCAGACAAACTTTTACTTTACACAGCCCCAGAGGTGATCAGGTTACCCAGCAATATGAATACGTATGTAATGCAATAAGTATGTATTACATTTCGTCTATTAGCCATGAGGTTTGACGATTGTGGTCAAAACTATGTTTCGTAATTTGCCTTGTGGCTCTCACAATTGTGTGAAAGATTAAAATTACAATGCCATATTGCAATGCAATGAACATAAATCAAACAAGAAGGCAACTAAATAAAGGAAGGCTAAAGGGAAGGCTGAAGGAAGAATAAAGTGTTTTTGTTTGAGATATTGAAATTACTTTCTTCGTACTCGCTTTTAAACTTATTTGCCTGATTTGGAAGTCTAAGACCCGTAAAGTCAGCTTATCTGTTTATACATATTAATCTCAAGAACAGAAGAAAGGCTTTTATTTTTAGGTTAAACCGTATTTTTAATAATCTTTGTTATTAATTAAAACTTATTGTTTTCTATTGCGCTCTCTTCAGAAGTTGAAGTAACGTAAAATACTATTATATTTATAATAATATTTCATTTATATTTATAATTAATATCTTAATCATGTTTTATTTAACATTTTATATTCAATAAAAACTGAGATACGTCATAAGTCAATCGCAGATTTATCTCGTTAAGATATACTAAAATTTTCCGCTTCGTCTGCGTTAAAATGATTTATCCTCGGTTGAGCTTAGTGTTTTTTATTTTTTGTTTTGAGAGTTTTTTGGATCGTCTTAGTGCTTCAGAATATTTTAGTGTTAAATCATCGTTATTTTAAACTGCTAGACACTAGAACCCTACGGTCATAAAAAGAAAACACAAGTAGAACAAGCAAACACAGAATGAAAGCCTTGTTTCCCATTACTGATGTCAACATCTAATGCAGTGAAAGAAACCGTATAGATAAGACGTGTGTGATGTGAGTCTTCATTTCGCCGTAGAAGTGTTTGTGGTGAAATGTGACATGATTGTAGCAATATTTCTGGCTAAAACTACAATCATTTACGTCATAGACGAATATGCTTGTTTCATAGGTAGATAGATATATTTCCGTATCGTGATGTCCGAATGTTTGAACTTTTAAATCATTAAATTTGGAAAGCTTAAAATGGACGAAGCTTTTGGTCATCTCGAAAGGCCTAGAGATCGATCTATTAAAGATAATTATTTGCCTCCGGATGGAGGTTGGGGCTACCTCGTGTGCATTGGTGTTGGATTTACTTTTGTAAGTTAAACATATTTATCACGTGTGTCTGATTATTTTGTTGAACGTTCAAATATCTGCCATAATCATTAAAATTCGCAGGTTATAGTTTACCCTAATAGATACAGATGATAAACTTTCCTAGTGTTCCAAACACAAGCAGAGTTATCATACACAAAAATCATAAATATGATTAGTTTTATGTATTAAGAACTATTAAAATTAAATATTTTATTTATTTAATTTTTTATTAAAACGATAACTATTTTACGAAAACTTGCTTCAAATTTAGGAGGTCAACTGAAAAGGTATAATAGATACAAATAAAATATACGAATTCGTTTAATTTTATTTATATTGTGCGCTCTAATCGATCGGCATGGCGAATTCATAGATATTTAGATTAAAAACCTACCGAAAGGACGCAATATAACCAATAATAACGAGATTTTTTTGACAGTGGTTGAGCCATGTGAGCATGAATGGGCCGGCTTAACCGGTAAGTAGCACACTCACAGAATATCGGCGTCGCATTCCGTACGGGGAGTATAGCGATCCAGAGGCCTGGTTCCTTTATTTCTTTCATTTCCTGCCATTACATCCTTCTTCCTCTTACATTATATACATATAATATTGCATATCTAAGTACTAACACACCAGGAGAAGATAAATATAAGGGAACATAAATTTTAGGTGAAACGAAGTTCACCGGGCTATCTAGTAAGATTGTAAAAATAAAATAAAAACACGTCCCTGATCTAAGTTGGTGGGAATAGTCTTGTAAATGGTTATACGTTTGTTAATGATATTTAATGTGACATGTACCTATGCTAAGAAAGAATACTCTCCTGTATACAAATTTTTTAAAATATTAGACGACTTGATAACTTGGACTTAAAAGTTTCCTTATTATAATATTTAACACATCCTTATTTTAATTTTTGACATATTTAACATTTTTAGGTAGCTATCAGTTTTATTGCTATGAGAAGAATTTAATAAATATTGAACAGTCTGATGTATAATATAAGATTGGTTCAACAATTTGATGATGGTCTGTATACTCAAATGCATTTTATGGGCAGTTACTTAATTGTGACCTTTTTTTTTATTGACCCATAAAAATTGTAGCAAGCAAAATAAGTAGTAATTTTTGAGATCAAGGTTTATTTGGAAAAATATGTTGATGTTTAGATATATATTATCATCATGAAAGTTTAGCCGACCGATTGGCTCGGTGGCGGGGCCCTCCGCTCGCGGAGTCAATGGTCGCGGGTTCGATTCCCGCATTGGAATAAATATTTATATGGATTTTTAAATGTTTATTCCGAGTTTGGTAACCCCCCCAATCCACATTTCCTTTCCTGCCCCTTCCTTTCTTCTCTATCCTTTCCCTTCCTCTCCGCCAATCCACGGTCTGCCGTGCCAATGGATTCGTGGCTAGGGGCGAGCCTAGTCGTAAGCGTGCCCATCGTCCCGGGGTCGGGCTCCCCCGGGGACTATGGTGTCTTACCTCAGCATGCAGGGCTCTGCTGGGGCTGACCTCCATCCTCTCTTGCGGCTCGTGGGATTAACTAAAAGACGAGTTTAATATAACTAATTTGTCGAAAAATGACGGGTGACGTGGTTCGCCACCCGTCACGTCCTGATTCTCACGAGATATATAAAAAAATAAAAAAAAAAGTTTAGCATAAGACCTATTTCTATTCTGACAATGCTATCAGACAGTTTAATTAGGGTAGAAATTATTTTGAGTGCTAAAAAACTTTGATCATATAATATATTAAATGACGCATATAATTAACTTTCCATATTTTATTGCTATATTCATATAAAACATTCTGTAGAACTAAATTAATTAAGTGAAATTAAAATAATAGAACTAGATCTATCTCAATAAATCAAAAAAAAAATCTAATATATATTATAAGCATTTTTTTCGAAATGCTTTAAGAATATAGGTATAATTGGGTGTCTGTAATTTAATGTATTATTAATTGTGGCAGCTATATTAGTAAATGATTGTTATACGAGTAACTGTAGTTCTCTATTCGGAGCGATTGTTTCGAGTGGATGTGGTACATTATCATCATTTGAAATTGATGTCATATCGTAGCGTTATCTGCAATTTAAGAAACGATTAAGTGAAGGAACATCGAATGCATTACATATTAAATAAAATCTGTCTGTTTGTTAAAAGATTTTTTGAAATATTTTAACTTATAACTTTACACAAAACTCTGCACACATCTACTTCATACCACTAAAACTACGTTTAAAAAAACTTTTTTTTAAATGTAGCTTACTCTCAGACAACTATAAATATGCTATAAATATACATTCTTGCCTCTCACACATGCACACGCTAGCATACTACACATAAACACATACATATATGTATGAATTAAAAAATGGAAAATATGAAATAATCATTATATATTATTATATTCTTCATAATATGTCTTGTATTTGAAAATAGCAAAGAATTTTGGTTTTTTATTAATCTGAGGTTGATATTTGTACTATAATTTCGATTGCGTTTTGTAGATGTTGGGATTTGGTTCTACTAACGCCTTTGGAATTCTTTTCAACAACTTTTTTATAGAGCAAGATGGTGCTAGTGGACTTCCACTGGTTATTGGGGTGTACAATGGTGCTTTATCTATTGCAGGTATAGTATTTAAGATTGAAATATCATGTTAACAAGTATAAATTTCTATTGTTTTGACTGGGTTAAATCATCATTGCTGTCACAACGATGGCTTGTCCCATCAAATCATCATAACTTATCTATTATAGTAATTCCATCTTAATCACATAATTGGAACCGTTTAAATACAGAAGCGACTGGCAATTAGAATTTGCATAAAATTTACATTATCTTACATGTATCATTGAAAATTTAAAATTAGAGATGATAATGTAGCTGGGTGCTAAAAGTTGTAAGAGCTGTTGCTATGTTTATTCGTAAAACAATTTGTCATGAATGTAGGATTGTAATACTAGTTTTATATAATCTTGAAATAAGTGTCGATGCGTGAATATGCCTATTCAATCTGGATCTTTGTAAAACAAGCTTGTCTACGTTTGCGAATTGTGTATGAGTAAAAGTAATATAGCGCTGGTATAAGACCTTTGTCACCAAGTTCAAAACTATAGTCAATGATAAAGCTACAGGGATAAAGAAATAATAAGATATATATACACATTTATTTAAATATATTTTAAATCACTTAATCAAATCTTATTATTCAATATTTAAATTACTTTATCAAATCTTTTACCAAATAATATTGTTGATATGAAACATTTATTACGAGATTATATCCATACGTATGTACTAATTATAATTTAACTAACATAATTCTTGGTCTATGATAAAAGATCATGATAATCACTTGTAAAACATCTACTGATATGGTTGATATTTGTTTTATTTAGACTGGAGTATGTCAGGCAAAGTACTTGGTTTAGTTACATGGTACGTTTTACGGGTATATTGTTTTATTAACTAACAAGACTTGTAATAAAGATAATAAGATATAAGTAATTATAATTATAAAGTACCCGGCAATAAAAAATATATATATACTTTTAACATATAACCTAAAGTCTTCTAACTTCTTCATCTCAGATTCAGATCTATATTATTTATCGAGATAACACTTACTAGGCGTTGGTGTCTATCGTCCATATTTGTTTCAATGCGAGAATCGAACGTATATGTTTGGTTCTTAAAGTGCTCGTGCTACGTAACTAAATATACGGGTAATAAATAAGAATATATAAACTAGAATGACATCCTAGTTGTTAATAATGGATTTAAACGGACGATTTCTTTGACACAAATAAACCGATCTTCGGTTACATATAGTCGCATTCTGCTCTGCGAATATTGTTGACGATGATGTTTTATTTACCCCTTTTTATAACAGCCCATATATGTCCCACAGCTGAGCACGGCCCTCCCCATTTCTGGAGGAACGGACTTTAACGCATCACGTTTGTCCAATGCGGATTGGCGGGGTTACCAGACTCGGAATAAATATTTGTAGGCCATACATATATTTATTCCGATGCGGTGATCGAACCCGCGACCATTGACTGCGTGCGCGGGGGCCCCTGCTACAGAGCCAATCGGTCGTTATTTACGCCTTATTATTGCCTAAATGGAAATTTAATTAGATATCTTAACATATTTAGTTACCTACCCTACGGAAG
The DNA here is from genome assembly GCA_031353405.1 of Baronia brevicornis. Taxonomy (NCBI): domain Eukaryota; kingdom Metazoa; phylum Arthropoda; class Insecta; order Lepidoptera; family Papilionidae; genus Baronia; species Baronia brevicornis. The sequence continues at coordinate 48,634 of JASFAT010001849.1, forward strand.
ACAACCAAAAAGTGACTTGCCATTACTATGGGCGCAATATATAAACAGCACCCCAACCTACAATGTAAGAAAGAGACAGAGGTATGTGTGAGCGAGAAAGGTGTATTGTGAGGGAAGGGGATGAAACTATACGTTATTACTTATTATATGGTAAATATGACAATTTATTTAATTGTATTAAACGAATTAAAAACACACATTATTAATTTTCTGTTATTGTTTGCTTGTCGCGGATTTTCGCTAAGTAAAACTTTTGACTGTCCACATAGTGATGGATTTCCGCAAAGTAACGCCTGACTCTATTAATCATGTGATATGATCGTTCTTGTATAAATGATCAATAAACTATTATTATTATTATCTTATAATATTTCTACACAGGTTTCCTGGGCGGAATAGCGTTAAAAAAGTATTCCTTTCGACAAGTTGGTCTAGTGGGTGCTGGCCTATTCGTCCTGGGTGATTTAATGACTATCTTTGTTCAAAGGACGTATCAACTAGTGTTGACATTTGGAGTTATTAGAGGTAATTTATTTTGCGGAATGAGGTGGTAAATGTTAGCTTGTGATATGATATATATATATATATATATATATATATATATATATATATATATATATATATATATATATATATATATATATCTGTGAAATTATTTATTTTATTAGGACAAGTATATAAGATTAGAAATGGGGAGACCCGTACATGTGCTGTGAAAAGAAAACACGAACATGGAAATATATGGATGGGAATAGAATTATGTCCATATTATTATTTGGTTTTAAAAGCAAAAAAAAAAATATTTGACACCTAGTTTATCTGTGTTTTTTATATGTAAAAGAAAGCATAAGTGACGATATTCTTAACAAAAGATTTGAAGGGGATTTCATTATTATAATTAAAGCGCCATCATATTTTTTTTTTAATTTAGAAAGTTGGTGCTACTGATATCATTTTCATCATTATCATCATCGTCAGCCCACGGCAACTTATTAATGAACATAGGCCTCAATCAAAGCTGTTTTTTTTTTATGGCAAACGAGCAAGCGTGTTGCCTGATGGAAAGCAATCAACGCCGCCTATAGTTAGCCTGCTTGTCATCTATACTATTTTAAAGAAATAACAACAACTAATCCCAGCTTTCAGAGAACTTTCTCTCACTATTGCTCTATAGTAAGAGAAACCAGTGGATGATTCGGCCTTATTTTTATTCTTATTTAATACCTATTAATCTTAGGTGCCGGATTTGGTGTTATGATACCAGTCAGTTTCACGGCGTTCAATTGCTATTTCACAAAGAAAAGAACGGCAATGATGAGCGCCAACCAAACCTTGAGTAGCATCACATCTATCACGTTCCCGATGCTTGTGACCTTCCTTTTGGCTGAGTACGGCTTCAGGTGGACGCTAGCTTTGATCATGGCTTTAGATCTACATTTATTATTCGCGATGATGGTCATGCACCCAGTTGAATGGCATATGATCAAGAACGATAAGGAGTGTGAGAAAGGTGAATGCATTTTAATTAATCTTCTTCGTTTTTTTTTTATTCGTTTCCTTAATCTTGAAACTCGGGACCCACAATGAGGTGGCGCTTTCTTTATGTAAATAAGTTGAATATTACGCGCACACAGCCTTGAGTATCTTTTTCAAGAATCTTCAGATCACGTCGGATTTTGTTATATTTACATTTTGCTTGTTCGTTTTTCTATAAATCTTTTTAGGTCATAAAGGTGGCACTAAAAAGATGTTTCTAGAATAAATATAATTTTTAGTTGTGATAAATATTAGAAATGTAACCATTTTTGAAATTACCCTAAAGCACTCTAATATAATTATTAATTTTGTGTTGCGTTTAACTTGATGATGAATTTGCTTGAATATTTTAACAGGTGAAAATAAATCAGTTGCAGTTTCAGAAGTCAAAACGTCACATAAGCCTGAATCTGTATATAAAAGAATAATGTAAGTTAAAATATATAACAAATCAGTCGCGTAAGTTGTCTTAATTATCGATCATCAACAGTCAGTAGCAGACCGTTGCTGGATAAGATCGGAATAGAATTACACAGAGTCACCAGACTACACAGGCGGGAAAGAGCCTACCGACTGCGCCATGTAATATTTTAATGATCACAATCCATATATGTTTCATATAACTTTATTAATTAATACACTTATTCACAAACTGTCATGTCGGGGCCACGCCTCACCACAGACAACATACTCTTTAGTACACACTAAAACAGATTGTAAAGGCAGAAAGTTTATGGTTTATGTTAAATCTGAGATAGTTATACTGACTTTAAACAGTTATTTCTTAGATTCTCACAGCTTCTGCGGTGGAATGCATTAATAAATTAATGTTAATAGTAAACTATTTCATATCCTTTATCTTACTTTCACTAACACATTTAAGTGTTTTACTAAACATCTAATAAAATTATATTCACTTTTAGAAAAGCCATATACGAAAATGTGGAACTAGACCTTCTGAAAAACCCAAGGTTTCTTAACACATTGATTGGTTTGGGTTTTGCATTCGTCTCCGATGTAACGTACTTAGCCATGGAACCAATGCTATTGTTCTCATACGGGTACTCTGAGGTGAGGGAATAGTGTAACTTATTGTAGTTGAATATAATATCATTAACGGTTTTCATCATACCTAGATTGCCAATTTAATTGTTTTAAGATATATATTTAAAAATTGGATAACAAAAATCATATCATTATGATATAACAGTCAATGAAAGGCTTATATATTTCATAGTAATAATAATAAAATTTGTACTATTTCATTATACACCTCAAAGTCGGTCTACTACATAAGTAAATGTTACTATAAAAAAGGTACTATAATGATACAATTCACTTATTATGATATAGTGTTATTGTTTTTCATGACGGACTCCCAAGTCAAAGTTATTTAATAGGTTTAGCTAGAATATCACCTGAAAATATTAGTTGTGCGAATTATTCGTGACTGATTTACATATTATACATATATCTACGTATTTTTATACTATAAGAAAATGAAGCCGTTTAAAAACTTAACCATTGGTGTCTTAAAACAATATTTTATTTTAACAGATGCAAGTAGCCACCTGTGTGATGGTGGGTGCTGTTGCTGATCTGATTGCTAGGATTTCCCTGGCTTTCTTTACGTATTTCTACACAGTTGACAGTCGAAAGATATTCTTTGGTGGAACTTGCCTGACTGTACTCTTACGCATTGGTATGTCTTTTTTGTTTATCACCGTTCTTTTTTGTAGTTACCAGCATATAATAGGGTCACCCGACACACCGAAGGCGTTGTACGTTTAAGGTTACATATATCAGTGGATGGGCAGCAATGTTTATCGGAGTAATAAAAACCAATTGGTAATCACTAATCCGCTTGGCGAGCGGCGGTTACCGCAACTCGCCTCATTTTGAGGGAGGCAGATATCCAGGAGTGGATTGTTATAATTACATTGATGATGATTACTCTTATACAGGAAGAAATTTGGATATTAATTCAAGGAATATCTTAAAAGGAAAGTAATAGTCATAAAGCTTTTATTATAATCATCATTGACAGCCCGTAGCAGTCTGTTGGACATAAGCCTCCACCAAGACGCGCCGTATAGCGCGATCTTCGCCTTTATGCGGATGTATATGGTTGCGGTTTTTGCCAGCCACCCTGTGTGGGTTGTCGCATCACCGTTTTCAGGTTTCGTCGTAATGTTTGCGGAGTTTCCATCTCCACTATGTACATCATCATACATAACACTTATCTATTCCAGTTGTGGTCGATTCCCCAATAAACGATTTGATTGCTATTACATTACATTTTGCTAATTCATAAAACTTGTTTTCCGACGGATATCTTCATTCCGAATCATATCCACTAAAGAAACATCGACGATAGCTTTCTGGGTAGTTGTCTGTGCGACTAAAATTGATTACGTGCAAACAATTAAATATCCACGAGTATCAATTTCCTTTAGTGAAGCTCAAGTTACGACTGCATCCATGACGACTAACCGGCTCAGTGGCGGAGCCATCAGCCCATGAAGTCAATGGTCGCGGGTTTGATCCCCACATCGGAATAAATATATGTATAGATTACAAATATTTATTCCGATCTGATAACCCCGCTAATCCACATTGGACAAGGGATTAACGTGGTGGTGGTGGTGGGTTAACGTCCGTTCCTCCAGAAATGGACAGGCCAGTGCTCAGCAGTGGGACATATATAGGCTGTTAAAAAAAGTTACGACTTAAGCTTGGCTAAAAGGAATGAAACGGATAGTCTGCGTGGTAAACGATAACCTTATCTACTGGTAAGGTTACTGTTTACTATGCAGGCTATAGTGATTGTTGTCCTTTGATCTAATCGAGTTCAGTATGGTTGTAGGGATTTCAGTATGTTCATAGAAAATAGATTTTACGACAACGGATATGAGCCCTTTGGTGTTTATTATATTTCCTGATTACACGGTTTTTATTGTTTTCAGCCTTAGTGTGTTCAAGTGAGACGTGGTTTGTGTTCACAATCACCGCGGTGTCGGGATTGGTTCGGTGCTCAGTACAGGTGTTGTTCCCTATCGTGCTGGCCACCGCTGCACCGGACAGATTCCCCGCTGCCTTGGCACTGCACATCATCTTCTCCGGGTTCCTTATGCTTGTAGCTGACCCCATGATCGGTAAGAATATATGTAGTAAAAACCAGCTAGATTATAATGGCGGGTACAAGTAGCATGTATTAGTATTATTTATCTGTAGCATGAATGGGCCGGCTCGCTCGGGGATGTACCACACTCCCGCAGAAAACCGGCGTCTGTGTGATAGCTTAGCTACCGCGCTTCGTACGGTGAGCGGTCTGAGTTTCGGAGGACCAACACCCTCCCCTTACCACTCCCCTCCCCCTCCCACTCCCTTAACTCTCATAATTTCCTCCTCTCACTCCCATAATTTCACTTTCCTTTAAGGTCGGCAACGCTTCCGCACTGCCTATGGCGTTGCGGATGTCTAAGGGCGGCGTTAGTTGCTTTCCATCAGGTGACACGCCTGCTCGTTTGCCTTCCTATGGCATAAAAAAAAGCTTCTTTTTTAAAGCAAACTTATTTGACCTTTATATATTTATTTGATGGCATAGCAAAATAAACGAGCAAGCATGATGTTTAATAGAAATCAACGCCGCCCATAGACATCTACAACAATATAATGATAGGCATTGCAGAAGCTTTGCTGACTTTGTAGGCAGAGACCACAGATCTACATCTGCTACGATCTCGGCATACTTCCGTTGCTTCCTCTACACTCATTATTCTCCTAATGCAAGCCCGCCGTTTAAGAGTGCGCGGGTTCAGGGATCGCTTTTTAGAATCACTCATTTAGATGTTACGTATGAAACTTTTCTTTGTGGCGAGTAGCATCGCAAAGCTTTTATCATAGTAAGACTTTTTAAACACAATATTGTGCACCTAATAATGAATGCTTACATAATTCTGCTTAATATTTTAGGTCTCATCTACGAAGTAACGGGCACCTACTTATATTGTTTCCTCGCGATGAGTGTCTGCTGTTCAATTTGTGTTGTGTTATGGACTGTAGAATATTTAGTGTACCGCAATAAAATAATCGTATAATCAATAAAATAAAAGCTTCGTGTTTAAAAAATGTGACATTGGCGAATGGAGTGCTTTCGGAGTCGATGGTTTGAATCTCACATTGGATAAAATATTTGTATGTATTTGTATAATATTTTTTTGTATTTAAGTGATATCCACAACACACACACACACACATATATATATATATATATATATATATATATATGTGTATATATATATATATATATATATATATATATATATATATATATATATATATATATGTGTATATATATATATATATATATATATATGTGTATATATATATATATATATATATATATATATATATATATATATATATATATATATATATATATATATATATATAGACGTTAAAAAGTAAAAACGCTGTACAAGACATTGATGTCAAAAAAAATAATATTGCATATTCGAATCAGAAAAAAATACTGAGGCGAATGTCTGAGTCTCGCAGTAAAATGTGTAAAATGATTTTAAGCTTCTTGATATTTTTGGAATTTTTAAACGTTTTTATGTCAAGGAATTTATTAAAATCAGGTCAAATTAAGTTTTTTCGCTTCTAACATTCAACAAATTTATGCGTATCAATGATTATAATATCAATGACTTTCATTTTCTTCCACAATTTTTCACGATGCTATCAGTTTGTTTTTTTTTTTGCTTATAAAAAGTGGTTATCGGTTTCTGAATATGTAACCTAATCAATTAGAATAACCAGTATATTTATTTGTATATATATATATATATATATATATATATATATATATATATATATATATATATATATATTTTATATATATATATATATATATATATATATATATATATATATATATATATATATATATATATATATATATATATATATATATATATATATATATATATATATATATATATATATAGAATATCATATATAGATAACAGCTATAGATCATCAAGAAATAAATTTTGCCGAGAGATAATGTCTTTTTTATGTGGTAGAGCCATGATGCAGGTGAGCTTTTGTCTATATATGTTCATAGACAAAAGCTCACATATATACATATTGTACTTCGTTGAACTTCGACAGCTGAGGCCCAATTCCTTTCCCTTTCCTGTACTTCCCATCTCCCTCTTTCCTATAATTCATATCTTGCCTAAACATATGCAATACGTTTGGTATTGGTTGAATAAAGCAGACATATGTGACCAACACGTCGATAATACAAATTAAGATAATTTTAGGTTTTTACAAATACCTGCTACATTAATTAAAATTCGCTATAATATCTCATGAATAATAAAACTATTATTAGATGGCATGTGTACGTGCCATTTGAAATTACGCAATATTTTTAATGATATATATTCTTTTTCGAGACGAAAACCGGGTTGGCACGTGTTAAATTATAATAACATATATCTTTAAGATTTATTAAAATCCATTTTTATTCATTTATTCATAAAAATTTTACAAATTGACTCTAACAATATCAAGGGTTTATATTGTTAATAAAATAAAAGGTTACATGAATTAGACTGACATCAAATCCATATTTCTCACTTTAAAAATATTAAAATTTTTATTAACAAACCTGAAGTTAGTGTTTAGCCAGACAATGGTTTTCTTTTTTATTAATTTAAGCTGTTTATTTTGGTTTATAGTTATTACTAATACATGATATTTCCCATGTATTATATATACAAAAACGATCACTTTACATTAATATTATTATAAGATACTGGTATAATAAATAAAAATAAAAAATCTGTGTGCTAAAAGGAAAAAATAATTTAAATTTGATAAATGGTAAGTTGATAGAATAATAAATATGAATATTATAATAGCTATTATAATAGCTATATTTATGAAGTTGATGTTTTTATTCTTTTAAAGACAACTCCTACGACACTACACCGAAGTTTGAAACTGACGGAAACACTGCAAAAGATAACTGGCACCATAAACACATTGTATTGTATATGAAAATAGTCTCTTGTAAAACGCGCTGTGCTACACCGTCACTCAATCATTGGGTGAGAATGGATGTTTTATGGCGTATCGTTCGTCAGTGTGACTTAACGCGAAAATTATTCAGAGTTAATTCTCAGATCACTCCTAGTGAAAGCTAGGGTAAAATGATGATGCAGATAGAAGATACTTCTCCGTTTTGCTAATAGATCTAGCAAAACGGAAAGTTTTTTGTCGGTAACGATTTAAGCCGTTGTATGAGGTTTAAAAACGAGCAGGTACTGGGATGCCAGGGCCCAATCGAATTTAGGAGCAAATTATTTATGAATACACCTAAAATGTTCAAGACTATTTTATTAAAGCTTAGTACTAAAAATGTTTTTTTTTTTCAAGTTGCTCCTGACTTTTTACCTTTTTATCGATATTTTCCATATACAAGTATGTTTATGATACCAATATCTGATTATTTGCTCAAAATATTTTCAGGAATGACTGGACTACTTTTGAAAGGACATTCAGGGAAAGATGGCATAAAATATGTTCAGTTTTTTAGGATTTTTTTTCCATACAGAATAAGGGCATTCCATACAGAATAAGTTTGGTCATGGATTGTAGAAAATAAATTTTGTATTTTTTCGATCGGATTTTTTTCTTACTGATATGTAAAATAGAGAACTAGTTTAACTTTAAAATTGTAATATCGGCTTGTTTTAATGTCGTTAGTCGCTTACATAAATATAAAAACTTGTTAATGAGATAGAATAACAGTTAATAAAAATTCAAATTATAATTTTTTTAAATTGTAAGATATTTTGAAATATAAGGATCGTCATTTTTATAAATATTTAATTTGGTTTGTGGCAAAAAATTGTTTTACAAATGTTATTAATGAAAACCTTGAACAGTCTGTGTCGTGCTTGGGAATAAATATTGATGTTGATGGCATGTACAAATTGACACGTCGACTGGAAGTATTCGATAGTTCATATGGATTTTTATTAAAATACTTTAAACACCAACAAATGTGAATAGCTTAAATATCTCTAAAGATCTAAGATTTTGCTCTCTGTCAGACCCTGTCGTATTTTTTGTTATTGTTTGTCGTACCCTCGTTTGGAAAGCAGGCACTAAATCGGCTCTCATATTAATTAAAAACTGCTAAAGCTAAATACACATTCTTGTCACAAATTAAGAAGCAAAATTAAATAAATTTTACACTAATATACTATTAAGTGTACACTGCAACTGACATTATGAAATATACCCGCCACCTAAATATTTTCCGTCCTATAGGCGTAAATATCTGCGCGCCAAAATACGAACGAAATTATGTGACAATTCAATAGTTTAGGAAAAAGGAGTTAATGTTTATTTTACTTTTTATTATTAGCCTATGTGCATATTTGTCATAAAAGTGGTTACTCTCATAATTATTATGTTATCTACATTTTTTTGTAATGGGAAAATGGGGCAAACAAGCAATCAACGTCGCTTATAGACATCAGCAACACTATAGGTGTTACAGAAGCGATACTGGCCTTTATGTTGTTGAAGGTTAAATGTCGTATCAGTTCGATAATATAGGTGAAGGCAGCTGATTTCACAAGGTGGTGGTGCGTGGAGAGTTTTGGGAAAAGCGCATCGTACTGGATCGTCACTCTTCTAGATGGAAGAAACCTGTCTTTGTAGCAAGTTGTGTAGTGGAATTCAGCAGCAGCATCGTTTTAATATTAATGACCTTTTTCTTTGCAAAACTGCAACTAGCAAAAGCCTTTACACTCATAGCTTTAACTTATAAACAATAATGGCAATAGATTTATACTTTAAATTGTTTACAATACATAAAAGAGACATCATTACTTACGCAGATGGATCAAGAACTCTGTGTGTGTGTACCTCCGATAGGTGAACTCGATATTGGTCACGATCTTGAGCGCATTATTGACAGTCGTTAGCTTGAATGTCGTTTAGATCGACCGACTACCGCATCCCTCCAAAGATACATGGGGCGACCGATAGGACGTTGACCGGACGGTAGTCCCAGGTATGCCTTATTCGCAACGTGACATATTTGTAAGAGGCATCATTTCAAACATTTTTAAATGCTAAATTTTTAAATATTTAAATACAAGCTTTATTTTCACGTTGAGCATGTCACCATTGACTCTGGAAGCGACTGCTTCGTCTTTGAGTCAATTAGGTCGTCAACTATCAGGATATACTATCAGCCTCAGAGTATACCAAATTATATTGTCTGTGCGTTGTTACCTTCTGTTAAATTTAAGAAACCTAGCTAGGCCAAAACGGAGAGATGTTCCGGACAAGGTCAAAACCCACACGCAGCCGTTGCGTCTTTAAGCATGATGATGATTTTTACTTTCAGCTCAACATAAATATAATGTTAAATAAACAAAAATGAAAACAGAACAGCGTTATATTTCAATCAAAACATGTATTTAAATACATTAACAAATTGTTTTTCTAAGTACTTTAGGATTACATCACAAGTATAATCCCTAACCATTTGGGTTGTTGCTGCTTAATAACTCAACTACTGGAAATTAAAACTCTCATCAGCTGGAACGTTTACCAATGACAAAGGTGTTGCTAAAAATAAGTTTTATACATAAAAACTAACGGTTTACAATCCTGGGTATGTTGGGTATCATTATAAACATATATAATATGTTTCTTTATGTATCATTATAATTATGACATACACGAATCCTCAGATTTAATATAATTACAAATATTTACCCTGATGCATACATCTTTGACTTCATAAAGCGAAACTGCTACTGCGCAATTGGGGTCGTCCCTTATTATGATTTTCATACATAAAGTAGATTTAAATGTCAGTAAATTTTAAAATATTTAATTAACATTTAAAATAGAATGATAAGAAAGTAAAAATAATAAAGATTTAATCTAATAATATAGAAATAGCATTTATATGTGATTTTTTTTATGGCATAGAAAGGCAAACGTGTCGCCTGTTGGAAAACAATCAACGCCGCCCATAGACAACCGCGACACCACAGGAGTCGCGGAAGCGTTGCCGATAAAAATTTACTTAATAATTATTTACTAATATATATATGGATTATATTACACTTGGTCTTATAATAAAATCAAATTCAACTAGGAACTTTTATTACTTTTTTTACAGAGATTTCGCCAAGGCTCTAACAATTTTTAGGACACATCGAAGTGAATAATTGGTCTTAAAACTAAAAAATTCTAATTATTATATTACTGGCTATGGTGAGTATAACATATTGTACCAATAATATCAAATTCAAAATGTTATTGTTCAAACGACATACTCGTGTGTGTGTATATATATATATATTATATATTTGCAGTGTACTTTTAAATAGTATTAGCTCTTTTTATTTAACAGCTCTTACGGCTCTATATTTATGTATTTTTTTAAAAGTTAGGAAGAAATATAAGCAAGTGTGTCGCTTGATGGAAAGTTATCCACATCACCCATAGACATCTGCAACATAATAGGCAAAAACGTCGATGTTTGGGATATGTGTAGGCCTATAATATCAGATTATTTAACAAAAATATTTATAAAAAGTTAATAAATATTAAATCCTAAGATCATGTTTACAATAATAAAAATCTAAGTACGTATTTCAATTGGTAATTCTGGTAAATGATTAATATTGTATGAAACTATCATGTTCACACTTGAACTATGTTTATGTAGAATTGTGGCGAGATATAGGAAACGTACAATCTATGGTCTTTGGGTGTGATAGGTAAAGTAAAACCTTATGGTCTAGTCCAAAAATATGTGATCATAAGGTAAGCAGACCAGAAACACAATTTCTCCATAAGATGAAAACGAAATTATTTCTAAGATGTATCATTGTGATGATTCCGCTTGGCAGTTAAATATTTTGATGATATTATTCAGGTATATCTTTATTTGTCCTTTTTGGACAAATTCTACTACAAAGGTTGAGTTAATGCGGGAAGGTATACTATGCCAGTCAACCATTGGGTGGATAGAAAAGATTTACAAGATAGAGAATCAATAACTACCTTGGTAAGTTTCGCGAAAAAACAAATTTGAAAAAATAATATTGTGGGCAAACAAACCAGTTTATAAATATGTATGTATAAAACGCTACGTGAACGTTAGGCGTGGCGATTTTCCTAAAAACTGAAACATCGCCCGTTGTAATAGTTTCTACGGAAGACATTTATCTCCCGTAGAGTTGAAAAGTGGTATTGTGTATTTGGTATGCATTATTGTTTTAATTTTTAGTTTTTTTTTTAATGATCTTAGCTGGACGTTCCATCTAAATATAATTTCCGCAAAGTAACGTCTGACGCCATTAATTGTATAGCTTTACAATTTCCACTAAAACACTTAAAAATGTACAAAATCTAAATATAAGTATTTTTATGTATTATTATTATTTTATTGTAGAAAATGTGATATCTACTATAAATTTTTTTATTAACATTGACGTATAAACATACCGTACAGTATAATACTCTTTGTTCTATGCGTCATTGTAATCTTGCTATGTTAAGACTTCGGTGCACTCGCTTTTTTAAATGTAATTAACCACCACCTCAACTTGTTTTCCTACGATATACTATGTATTCAATAGTCCATAGCACAACACATATTAGACAGCAAATACTCATAGCGAAGAAACAGTACAAGTATGTGCCGGTTGCTTCATAGATGAGACCTGAAAAAAAAGATCAACGTGGTGAAACAGTCAGACACGACGCAGTTTATCACTTTTAAATTTATTTTTATTTAAAATGGCGGTAAGGTGAGTGGTGATAGCAACTCTTTATTATTAGTCTGCGGCAATTCACTCCTGGATTGAGGACTCATCCAAGACACATCATTTAACCCAATCTTCGGCTACACTTATCCAGTTTCTGGCAGCTGCCCTGCGTAAAACCATATCGCCAGGGGGCGTCCAACAACACGTTTGCACATACGCGGTCTTCACTTCGTCTTCTCAAAAGGTTGTTTGGTTTGGTTATATATATAGAGTTTATTTGCTAATAAAAGAGTACGCTGGACAGAACAATTTAGCTTTAATAATTAGTCACATAACTAGATGTGATCAGCTTAAAAATATTAAAAATAAGAAGGAATATAATGCTAGATTTATTCAATTTAGCTGTTTATTTTATTTTCCTATATATGCAAAATCATTCATACGGTTTTTAAGAGCCTCCTAGTACGTCATAACAGCTTCATTTGTAAGTCAAATACAATGCTATTTAGAAGTTACATAAATACATATTTACCACACCATATCTGTTAAAATTTTACTATGATAACGTCCTAATCATTTCTAAAATCTATACGGTTCAAAAATGACTGACTTGTTTGTTGCCCTATTAAATTTATGCATACTACCTACATATATTTAAAATTAAATTTGAATAGATAAAGGGTATTTTTTATTAAAGAATTTTTTAAATCTATTTCTTAAGTTTACAATTCACATAATGTCTAAATGAAAATATCAAATATTGGTTATCATAAAACTCGCAAAATGATTGTAATTTTTATTTAAGGTGGTTAAATTAGCACTTTAATGTCATACATTTTGAAAAATTAAAAAGATTATGTATAGTTATAATCGTTTTTTATTAATAAAAATATGATCATTTCTTTGGAACATTTTTTTTTCTTATAGTTCCCAAATCGATTACAAGTAATTTAAAAGTTAAAGCATGAAAGAAAAACTTTTACTTCGGACTCCATTACATAGTACAGGTTAATTATATTACGAATATAAAGTATATAATATAAAAAGTAAAAAACATATTACAAAAAGGAAGTAAAAAGTAAAATATAAAATGACACACGGTGCACGGATAAAATGTTCAATTATATTTTATTCTTACCTATCAAGGGATCCGCTATAAGCATGAGAAACCCTGAGAAGATGATGTGCAGTGCTAAGGCAGCGGGGAACCTGTCCGGCGCGGCCGTAGCCAGCACGAGAGGAAAGAGCACCTGTACCGAGCAGCGTACAAACCCTGACAATACGGTCACCGTAAACACGAACCACATTTCACTCGAACACACCAGCGCTGGAAAATAAATTGATATTTTACACAATGTTCGATTTAAAAGAAACTTAAATATTGGCCTTTTTCCGCCAATTTACGTCAGTAGCGTTTTCTTTTTATTTCATACAATATGACCTAACTTCGATTTATGTACAATTTATTTAATTCAAATTAACGAAAATGATATCGTAGGCTTATCTTCTCCTGGTATGTGAGTACTTAGGTATGCAATACTTTTCAAAATCGCACGAAAAAAACGACATTGTTGTATAACAATACGTCCGTTAGACGGTAAAGCTTTCATGAACACCATCTATTGAAACTAAAAGGAAGAAAAATATTTTTTTATTTTTTAATTATTTTTTTGTGTTTTCCCTATATTTTTCGATTCGTAAACCTTTCTATACATATAGCTAATAAAAAAATATATATTCAAATCAGTCGTTTTTGAGTTTTAGCGCGACTAACAAAATAGCTCTCTATTTTATATTATTTCATATTCATGGGGAGTGGTCATATGTGGAGTGAATTGTGTTAAATACGTTCGTAGTGATTTTTTACTTGACTGCAAAAGTCAAAAGGTTTTGGTAAAATGGTCATCATTTTACCAAAACGCAACGTGACAAACTCACTTCAAGATAGTTCAATTCAGTTCAATTCTTTGTTTATGGCAATTAAACAATGAAATAAAGAAATGAAAACCCGCTACGAAATTTAAATTGACACTGATGTAATACTAGTATATAGTTATACATAATTGTCATGAAGAAAGAAGAAGGTTAAAGTTAAAGATTTCGATGAAGTTTTTTTTATGATAATAACGAAAATATGTAAGCAAACTAATCTTTTAAAATAAGTGACATTTAAATTTGTAGGTTTACCAGCAGCATGATTAATATACCAAAATGTTCAAAATAATGATTATCAAAGTTCTTTCGTTAGAACTAATGACAAAAATACATATAATAATATGTTTTAATGTATACCAATTCGAAGTATAACTGTGACACATGTGCCAACAAAGAAAATCTTGCGACTGTCGACTGTATAAAAGTATGTGAACACAGCCAGCGAAAATCTAGCGACCAGATCCGCTATCGCACCCATCATGACACACGTTGCAACTTGCATCTAAAATTATAAATGACGATTATTAATATATATAATATCTATGTTAAAAGAAATATATAATGAAGAGTCAATTACCTTGGAGTACCCGTACGAGAAAAGCAACATTGGTTCCATTGCTAAGTAAGTAACATCAGATACGAAAGCGAATCCTAAGCCGATCAATGTACTGACAAATTGAGGATCTCTTAACAGATCTAATTCTACATTTTTGTAAAATGTTTTGCTGTAAACAAGATTGAATGGCATTATATCTAATGTTCCTAAAATAATGTTAAAAAATTATTTATTTATTAATATTGAAAATTAGACCGTAAAATTTGTTTATCATGTTTTTGTATGTATAACATGTGTAATATACTGATAATTACTAATTTTCGGCTAACTAGTACTTACATAATACGTTTCTGAATTGATTCATGTTGCTTTCTGACTTTCACATCATTTATCTCACTCTCATCTTTCGGTAACATTTTGATCACAGTTTCATCTAAATTGTCTGTTTCAATTTTTTTATTCTTATGTACATCACAATTTGATTCTATAATATGAAATAGATTTATTATACTCAAAAAAAATCTAACACTACACAACTATACACACAACATTGATGAAAAATATAATGTAACGATATAATGTGAGGATATAAAAATAATAAATAATACGCTTTGAACAAGTAGGGTTTCTTCAAAGAGTGTTATTATTTTATTCTACTAAAATTGGGGAAATTTACCTGAGTTAATTCCGTCATTCGCCGTGATCATATGCCATTCAACAGGGTGCATTACTATCATAGCGAATAACAGATGTAGATCCACAGCCATGATTAGAGCGAGCGTCCATCGGAAGCCATACTCAGCCAAAAGGAAGGTCACAAGTATCGGGAATGTGATCGATGCAATGCTGCTCATGGTTTGGTTGGCGCTCATCATAGCCGTTCGTTTTTTTGTAAAATAACAGTTGAACGCCGTGAAACTGACGGGTATCATCACACCAAAACCTGCGCCTATAATCGAAATTATTATTTTTGTTTTACTTTTAAGCAATATCCTTCGTAGTTTTACGGTTAAACTTACCTCTTATTACGCCATACGTAAAAACAAGTTGGTATGTTTTTTGCACAAATATAGTTGTAACGTCGCCCAAAATAAAAAGGGCTGCACCAACTAAGCCCACTTGGCGGAATGTATACTTTTTCAGGGCTATACCGCTCAGGAAACCTACAAAATGTTTTGTAAGTCTATATGGACAGTCAAAAGTTTTACTTAGCTAAGATCCGCGACAAGCGAAAAAATAACAGAAAATTAACAATGTGTGTTTTTTTGTTGGGTTAAGTGGATTTATTTGGAACTTAAACCAAAAACTTACCGAAAGTCGACCATCAATTCTCCACCCACCAACCACTATACACAACACCAAACACACATTATCACTTTTCCATCTTGTAAACGACACATGTTTCATCCCAACACGAGGTATCTTCAGGTATAGTAGACTCTACGAAAGAAAACCGAAAAGTCTGTCTTCCGCAGAGTCAACCGAAAAGTCTGTCCATATAGTGATGGATTTCCGGAAAGTAACGCCTGACTCCATTAATAAGTTTTGTAAGTCAATCACTTTTTATGCTCGGTAGTAATATTTGACGAAGAATGTAAAATTATAAGTGGTAGAGCCATGCGTGAAAAGGGCAGACTCGATAGTGGAAATAACTAATAAAAATAACCAGAGTATTACCATCTCTGCGAGGTCTTGGAGTTTTAGGTACATGGGAGGTGTAGGTATATTACGACATGGATCTATTGTAACTATTGGATACATTACCGCAACAAACAACACTGCGGATAATGCGGTTGGTTGTTGTATCAAAACTTATTTCATTACTTTTATCGTGTTACTTCTGTATCTCTTTCCTCGCAATTGTTTCATTATATTATTTTTTTTATTTTTAATATAATACTTTAATAAAAATATGTGTATTTTTAAAAAAGTTTCTAACTGAAGAGCAAAACACACCCATTATTAAAGGTTCTTGCCACTTTAAAATGATAATACCAAGGACGCACTTAAATAATTAAAATTACACCTTCCGGATTATTTATCGCTCATCAAGTAGTACTTCAGATCATTATCTAAATGTGGAATAAATACTTATCTAAATAATTTGTATACATTTGTAGGCTACTTCTTAAAAATGGTATGCGATGATATGTCTTAGGGGAATAATAAATCGTCAATATATCTTTGATCTTCTTTAGTGAAACACCATGATTTTTATTCATTGAATATCCTAATATATAACAATCCGGATATAATAAAAATCACTCCATGATTTTTATCCGGATTATTTCATGCTTATCAAGTAGTACTTCAGATCGTTTTCTAAACGTGGAATAAATATGTATTTATCTTATTAATTTGTATACATTTGTAGGCTACTTCCTAAAAACGGTATGCCATGATATGTCTTAGGAGAATTATTACTCCCCTAAGATATATCATCGCATACCATTTTATATATCATTATATATATCTTAGGAGAATAATATGTACATCGTCAATAAATCTTTAAACTTCTTACGTGAAACTCCTTGATTTCTTTGAATTAAATACGAAGAGATTGATTTTCTATTACCCATATATAGAGTTACGTGAGATTATATAAGAGTGATGTAACTGTTACCTTTATATGATATGCTGATTATTATTTATATATTGATAGATAGTCTGGTTGCCGTATACTTATATTAAGGCTAAGGCAGAGTACTCGCCAGTTAGTTCCTAATACAAGTATTATAAGCTTAGTTGGAATGGTTTATAATGATTGTAGTAAACATTTCTAGCCTTTAAAATAAAAACTAAAACTATTTCAACGAAGCTAATAATAGAACGCTCGCGTTAGGGAAATATGGCTTACAATAGTTAAATGATAACCGAAAAATAAATTTACTATTGAAGAAATGTCACAAGTATGACAACAGGTAAGCACTACTAGATAGATAGAGACTTATATGAAGAAAGTAATTTTGAAAACTGTAGGATTGTGGTTAATAAAGGTCTTTTAGTATTATTAAAGTATATTTAATTGCAGCGGTGGTAATTCAATGGCCGACTACTTTTACATTTTGACGCATGATGTGTCATCACTAGCTCACAAGACTTCGCATTCCCTTAACAAAAACCTCTTATTAATATAAGTAGCTTATAAATAGAAAAGTGTTAATAATTACATTCAGGTTATTTATTGGTGAACGAGTAAGCGAGTGTAATTAAAACACTTCGTAATACAAGTATAGTAAGCTTAGTTGGAATGATTAATAATGGTTCTAATAAACATTGCTAGCCTTTAAAATAAAAACTAAAACTATTTCAAGGAAGCTAACAATAGAACGCTTATGTTAGGGAAATATGGCTTACAATAGTTAAATGGTAAGTAAACACGAAGCCACGACGTTCGATTACTCTTAATCAATTCAATTATTTTTGCTTACATCAATTATAGACACAATCGCTTAACAATATCGGTAACATCAGTATAATTAAAGTGATTGATGTCAATTTTAGGCCCTGAACGATAACCGACCTCTGTATTCTATAATCTATTTCCATTAACTGGTTTGGGCTAAGCCAATAGGTTCATTGTTAATTGAGGACAGTGGGTTCTGGTGTTGTTAACCGAAGTATGACCCGCGTGATGATGTATGTTGCAAGATTTTGTAAGAGAAGGAGCTTTTATCGATTCTTAATTTTTTTGTAACACGTAACGGGAAAATAAGCATGTGGATCTTAAATACCGGAGCCACCACAAATGCGTTGTCGGCCTTTCGCGAAACACACGTCTTTTAATTATGCCCATGGTAGGTGCAGGTGGTAGAACGTTCTACCGTTTATGGTATCCAAACCATCCAGGCGGATAGAGATGGAACATATTTTTATGGTGCGTAGTCTAATGGTATTATTGTAATTTGATGAGTGTGTTTATCTACTGTATATTTTGTTGGTAATGCTATCCAGGTTATTTAGGTTACATCGACCTTTTCTCAACAAATTCGGAAATATCAGAATTTCGCAGAATGTATGTAAGTATGTATTTAATTGTTTTAAATGTTTGCGCAAATATAGGAGGCACTCTCCCGTCCGAACCCTTTATTTTATTTTCGACATGACACGAAAACAAATTTTTATATTAAAAGCAAATTTTACTAACCCTTAGGGTTCAAATCGCGGTTGAAAGTAAAATTTGTACCTTTGTATATGTAATATAATTTTTTCATATTGCTTCAGTGTGTCTATCTATGTTTTGCATTAAACTATTCAGAAGTGAGAAATATCTTTGTATTGTTATTAATTATATAAGTACCGGATATACTAAGAGCTCCATTGTATACTCCAATAACCAGCGGAAGTCCACTGGCACCATCTTGTTCGATGAAGAAATTATTGAACAGGATCCCAAATGCGTTTGAAGAACCAAATCCTAACATCTGAAATATTAAAGAAATAAATTATTGTATTACGTAGGTATCGTATAAATATATATCCTTCCCCCTTCTTAAATTCACCGTAAAGGTTGTGAGGATAAAAGAATGACAGTTATTAAGTTGGTGTACAAGTTTTCGATAAGTGAACATCTTATGAAAACTGGTTTAATTCTTCTAGCGTAATACTTAACATGTCTAATGCGTAGAGATAAAATTTAAAAAAAAAATAATTTTCGAATATATTAAATGTCTTGCCGTAGCGAAAAACTTGCAATAATATTAATAAATGTATTATTAGAACACTACTTATTCGAACGTTTTATTGATGGCCGTAAAATAATCAATACAGCCGTAACTGTTCAATTGGACATTGACTTGCTTCAAAATTTGGCAGACTGTGCACCATGTATTGCTATTTCCTATAGTTGCCTTGTACGATATCTGCGAAAAGAAACGTGGTGATCCTATATTGTGAATACAACGCAACAAAATATAAGAAAATCCATTATATTGTTCGAATTAGGCTTAGACGGTTATTGTAATAAAAACGGTTTGACACAATCTTCTAGTGTTACTTTTTAAATATATTTTGAATGCGAGATTTGATTATCTTGCACTATTTATACTACAATAAAATCTAAGTTTGTTTTAGCTTGGACAAAAAATGAATTATTGTATTCAATTTAATCTATATTTCTTCATTTTCATTCTTAATAAACGAAACAATATATCCATAGCAGATATCAAACGGTCGGAAGAGTTTTTAAATTATTATTTTTTTGCGAATCAGTTTTGGAAATGAGATCAGTTTTAAAAAAGTAGAATGAAAAGTTGGCGGATCGCAGTGTCAAACTTGACACGTGCGTATTTAATATGACCTTAATTTTAATGTTTATAGTGGTTTTAATCGAATATCAGTCTTGTTTGGCTGGAAAATAATATACTTTCAATTAGACACTTTTTGCTTACGCCTATCGCTTTATACGTTGAGATGATGTTTGAGGTTTTTATAAACATAATTTATTAAAATGCTAATCTAAAGACGATAGATATAAATAAAATATTGATTTTTTGTATAAACCACTTTATTCAAAGATAAATAAATTACGTAGATAGTTAATTAAGGTATTATATAGAGAAAAAAACGAAAATTATAAAACAATATTGCATGTAACAATTCACAAAAATAGTTACTATCCATTTGAGATGGTTGTACAGACAAATTTATTGCTGCCATTATTTACAACATAAAAACACTTAGACAAAAAAAAAAACCTTAAGTACAAATATTTATACCGATTGAAATTTGGTTCGGAACCATCGCGAATGCATCGAGATGTGTGACAGATTTAATAACACGAGATAGTTATAATCGGTTTTTAGTTGTTTCTTAGCTGCTACTTAACAAATTTTATAACTTCATTATTAATTATATAAATCTAATAATAAGTGATTTTAACACTGATATGAATAATTTATGATGACAAAAACTAACCAAATCGTCAATTACATTAAAAGCTATTAATTTTTATATAACGTTGTGCAATCAATGTTATATAAAAATTAATATCAAAAAATAAATTCAAACAAGTTTTTCCCTATTGGAATATATAAAAAGTGACGTACCATAACCAGTTTTTGCTAGAAAAACGCGTGAAAAAGCGGACGAAGTGAATATTAATATGATTCCTCACGTATACTTTTAGTGATAAGTACAGAAAAACTTAGTCGGCCTGTTTATCTTAGCGTATGAAATATTTCTTTTTAGATAGAGCTTGATCCGGATTCTTTTTTATTCACATAGAAATGACTGTTATCATTGATTTAATAAATTGATAACTCATTAGAGCTAATAATGTAAATGTCTGTTAGAAAATGAATAACCTGTTAGCATTTTATAATTTATTAAACAGTCCTCTGCTGTATTTTTAGCTTTTTTCCAAAAATCGTCGGTATGCTTTTAGTGAACAGGCTGAATAGGTGAACTGATGAAAAAAAATTGTCGAGAAAAAAGTAACTTATTAATTATGTCACAAGTATGACGACGGGCAAGAACTGCTAATGGCGATAGAGACTTATATGAAAAAAGTAACTTTGAAAACCATTAGTAGCTTATAAATACTGAAAAGTGTTAATGATAACATTTAAGTTATGCATTGGTAGACGAGTAAGCATGCGTAATTCCTGGTAAGCCACCCGCCACGCATAGGCATCTGTTACACCAAGTATATGGGTTGTATACTATAGAGGTACAACCGTCTTAGGTGGTGAAGAGGAAAGAAAAGGAATGCAGTTTCTGCCAAATGTCTTGTGTAAATTGTCGCTTTACCTGGCTGGGGGCATCACACATTACGTATTTTTATGGGATATAAGAAGGCAAATGAGCAGGCGTGTCCCTCGATGGAAGGCACGTTTGCCAAAACGCAGTTTCCATTCCACCGTTGTCTGTATTATATATTATAAAATAATTTAATAGGTAAAGTTATCAACCTTAATACATAATATTTTTATCGCATATAAAAGTCAATAAACATATTTTATTATTATATACAGGTGTGTGGTTTTATATAGAAAAGAGACAACATTTCTTACCGTTGGTTTCGTAGATGTACTAATCCGTGTAGTAGACGGTTTAAGTCCATTTATTACAGCGCGTAATTGGTAAGCAGTATTATCAAAACGAGATGTCTATTGAGCAAGTATTGCAACTTCTCTTAAAGACGGCTTAAATCTGTATTTATATTGTAGTGATAAATTCATAAATGTATTACTAATACATTAAAACCTTTTATATTACATTTTTTTGACATTCTTAATATTCAAATTTAAAATGAAAAAGAAATAAATTGGTATAAAACAAAATGCGTTAGTTCAACTGACATCTTTTGGATAGACGTGTCACCCGTCCGGATTAGGAAATTGAAATTATATATAATATATAAAATATTGAGTTATAACATGTAAGGTGATAAGTGTTATTAAAGTATGA
>JASFAT010003005.1:0-11707 GCA_031353405.1 Baronia brevicornis
TACGAAAGGCAGAAACAGTAAAACGCTACGTCAACGTTAGTTTCATCGCAATCGTGAATGGTTTTCAAAACTATACGAGGCAAAAAAATAAATATTCATTTTTATGTTTATAAAAATGAATATTTATTTTTTTGGCACATGTATCATGTGTCCCATGTACGTACATTTAATATTCTTTATATTATACAGGATATATGTATGTAGATCTAGGTATAGAATATTAAATTAATAAATTTAATTTCATATTATAAATATTTTTATATATATATATATATATATATATATATATATATATATATATATATATATATATATATATATATATATATATATATATATATGTATATATTTCGAGTGTAGAAAGTATTGTTTGTCTTTATATTATTATTTTTTTACTTCCTTACAATCAACAACATACAACCGTAAATCATTCGCTGCTACTGCTATAGTTATTATTACTAGTAGAGTAGGTATGTTAAAAAGGCTTTTCTGCAATTTCTGTTCTTCTCCTGCTAACATGTTTTTACCAATAATTTAGAGATCAGTCTTGAGCATTACATTATTACATTGTGGGTTATGTAAGTAAACGGATCTGTATTTTAAATATTAAAGTTTCTTAAAAACTTGTCTGGTGCCATTTGTTTGCCAGTTGTTCTCAATTGTTTACTTTTTAATTCGGACGCTGTATGTAAAGAACGAATTAAATTAGGGCGGGAGAAAAGTAAGTACTGTTAACTAACTGGTCCCATAGTAGAGATCTTTATAGGATAACAAGATAAGAAGTTTTTAAGAAAGCCCAGGTCAAGAGTACCCTTAAACGGCGGGATCGCATGAAGAGAGTGATGAGTGAAGGGAGGAAGCAATGAAAATATGCGGAGATCGTAAAGGCTAATAATTCCTTGCGCCGTCATTGTAGTCCATGCGGTCATTTTAGGTAATTGTAGGGCTTTCTGATGCTTGCGATTTTGATGCGTCATACTTCATTAACGGCAATTCTGCTTATTCTCACTCCCATTAAGACAAAAATGAACTGTATCATATATATAATATATGTAAAACAAGATGTTAATAAACGTTGAAATGCGCTCAATTGCCTGGTTTACGAAGACTAAAGTCATAAGAGTCAGGCTACCGATAAGCACCTCTGCCCGCACCCCTCAAATAAGTTGCATTCACGCAGGATGTTAAACATGAACTTTCTTTTGGGACACCTTTATTAATTCAGAATTGAAGAAGCTTTGGCTTTGAGATATACAAGCAACTTGTTTTTTTAAGGGTTCAATTTGTCATAATTGATTCGAAAATACTGCTAAAGGTCGGTTTCACATATTGGTGGTACGAGGAAAGAAGTATAAACGATTAATTATATGATGACAGTGAGAAGGAATATAGGTGATATGGAATGTTTCCAAAGAAGTTTAATAAGACTATCAAATAATGAGTTTATTTAAGTTTAATGGAAAAAAGGGCTCGGGAACGTTGCATTTCAGAAAAGACAGAGCTTTGTACTGAAGTAGGTACAAGGAATTTGGTTTTCGGTAAAACGAAGGGACAGATTGTGGGAGTTAGAAAATATTTAAACGATTTTTTAGGCATGGAAAAGTTTATGGATTGAAAAGTACCTACGCCATACAAAGTAGAAAATATTTCTGCGTAGGCAAAATGTGAGCCGCTTGAGCTGTTTACAATATTCTGAAATATGATCATAGTAAGTAAGCTAAATATGAATCGTATTCGTGTATATACATTTTGCCATTGCACAAGTTTAAGCTACACCTTGGTAATGCCTACCTACTTAATTAATATTAAACTAAAATATTTACGAACGTGGAAGAAATGACAACTTGTTTAATCCATTTTAGAATTAAAAATAAGAAAAACATTTATTTTCTTACGTTTCATTTGAAAAAAAGTATTAACATCAAAATCAGACAAAATTATATATTTTATATAAGTACTAATAATCGTATATAATTTTTTTCATTATTATTGTAATTGTTGGAATTTAAGAAACCTTTCTAATCATTCATATCAAAATTTTATACTTCTAGACTTATTGATTAAATGTATTCGAAGAGCTTGTGATTGATACCACCGTAATCGGAAAGACAAAGGTTTATAGACATACTTAGAAATGAAGGAAGAAGATTACGCTACCAAAAAGGGTATTGTTAGGACTACCATCCGGTATGTCAACAATCGGTCAGTCGTCCAAGTTATACACATACGTACGGTTGAACTATACGGTATTCGCCAATTTGAATAAGTTCCAACCAGCTGGCCAGAGACCAGTGACGTTCTCGTATCGGAGGCCAAGATAGACTTTTACTTGTTGAGCCAGAAGAGTAAGTATAAGTACGACATATTGATTTAAGTTTTTTCGTCGTTTGTAAGTAAGAAGTAAGAATTTTAATTAATACAGAAGGCGGCTGGCAAAAACTGAATGAATGACATGAAGTGGCTTTGCTTATGAAAATTGACCATATTTCTAAAACTGGATTACATTATCAAAGACAACGTATTCATATCTTAAATAATATAAATGTGATTTTCATAGCACAATACATGAATATAACAAAAAGTTAAAAACGCATATCGAAGTGCAACAAGATTTTTGCAAATACATTTCGGATGCGTCAGTATAATGTCGGTGGGGCAGTAGAATCGCAGCTGGGATCGATAGGACAGACGGCTTCACCCCCCCCCCCCCCACGGCGTTGCACCCTTCTGGTTGCGGGAACACTCGTAATACACTGTGAAATGACGTAAAAGGACATTGACCGCCGACTCGACTTTGAAAGTTTTGATGTAACATCAAAATTTAGGGCAACGAACTTTGATTAGCGTCGTTTGCTTTTAATGAGGATATTTCTGAATTGATAATAAGTACTAATTTTTATATTCCTCCAATATAACGATATTTTTTATTTTTTACTGATGTACGGTAGATAAGTTTTATCTTTTTAACTCTGTAAATGACATTTCGTGAGTTAGTAAATAGGTATATAATATTAAATTTATTTTTAATAATTAATTTTGAACTAGTTTTGAAATATGGAATAAAAAATTATATTAATAAATAAATTTGAAATATTATAAATATTAGAAAAAATATTTTTCTAATATTTATAAAAGTTTGTATTTTATCTATTGATAATCCCATTAGTCATTCAAATTCGTTTTAATTATTTTTCTATCAAAAATAAAAATACATTAAAATGTCTCAAATATAATCATTGTAAGCGATATAAATAAATACAAGCATGGGTGCGTGTTTAAAGATAGTTATACTTTGGGGTCCAAAATTGCTTGCTGTTCGTTCGTCAGATCACATACAATCGCTTTATGATTGGAGACATAGAAATTTCTTTTTTAGAATTTTTTTAAAAAATCTAAATCCTTGAATCGGTGGTTTCTTCAATGTTCACAAAAATCCGTGGAAAATGAAAACTTTTATGGGTATAGTGAAATTAAGGCTACGAGTGTTTTTATGGTACTTTAATAAATAAAAGACATTATTAAAAATAAAAATTAATCACGAAAACGACCTCCCCTTGCAGCAATTAATTAATCATTGTCTTGGCATGCTTTCCACCAGGCTTTTGATGGTGTCCTGTGGAATGTGTTCCCACTCAGCCGAGTTCACACGTTTAAGCTCCATGGTGTTTTGTGGAGCTGGTTGGACGAATCGTACTCGCCTTTTTAGAAAGTCCCAGACGTGTTCAATGGTGTTCAAAGTCCCAAAAAAATTATTATAAAGCAATATTTTATTGGAAATATAAACGAAAACAAAAAACATTGCTGTTCCTATTTACCCGATACCCAATGAGATAATTGGGATCATCCTACGGGAGAAATAGGAACGATATGGGGTAATTTTAAACTTAATTTTAAATTGAACATATATAAGTAAAATAATATACAAATTATTAATTAAAACAATGACCATTCTATTGTTATAAACTTAGTCTTTATGCAAGTGTTTCTGTATGTATATGTGTGAATGTGCATTAGTGTGCGTGTGCGTTGGTGTTTGTGTAGGCGTGAACGCATGCATGTGTGTGTGTGTGTTCGTTTTCGTGTGTGTATGTGTATGTGTCTTATAATGAAAACTATAAACATTATTTTGGAACCCGTAACAGTTCTTCAGTTTCACTGTATGTTAATTTTTGGATCCAATGAGACACTACTTTTCTATATGTAAATTTATTTACAAAAATTATGTCTTATTTAATACTGATTATTTTATACATATAGGGGCCTAAAAAAGAAAAAAAAATTTGAGAAAAAGTGGTTCGGAAATTATGATTAAAAATTTTAATATCTTTTAATAGTTTATTAACTAATATGAAATCTGGGAATACTTTGGAGTGTTGATTTAAAGTTAAATGAATTAGAAATAACTCCCGAACTGTGGGAACTTCACATACACGAGGGGTGTAAGACAAGTCGCAAAGTTTTTATATGTCGCAAAGATATAAACTAATTTATGAAGTCTATTTGAAAGTAATTGAATACGCTCATTAAAATTAAGTCATTAATCTATTATCACTCCAAGATACTTAATCGAGTGAACGCGTTCCAGTTTTTTGCATTGACATTGATATCCCTGTTGATAGTCATGGGTGTGTGGTATGATGTTATTACATGTATCATTAATACCTATCAGGTTTATGATAGAAAAAGAATTATGTTTAAATTTCTTAATGTTAAGGTAATGTTTATTTTTCTGAAACCATCTGTTAACTGTATCAAAACCGGATTGTGCCATTTCATAAGCCGCGTTTCAACTGTCACCCGCAAAGAGTAAGGCAACGTAGTAGATAATTTTGTCTTCAAAAGGTGTCAGAAATAAAAGCTCGTTGATAAATATTAGGAGGAGAGTAGGGCCAAGTATGCTTCCCTGAGGAACTCCATAATTAGTGGTATCTCCTCACTAATATATGAGCCATGATCATATTCTGAAAATAGAATAATAGCGTAAATCTATTTCGTTACTTGTTCGCCCGTTTTCCTATATATTTCATAAAAAATATATTTCTTCTTTTAAAGATAATACACAAATAAATATTCAATTATATTATCCATTAAAAAATAAACATTAGACTATCGAGACCGTCTCAAGTATATCTTGTATATTACTGATTCTGCGAAACTAAATTCATCCTTTTGAAATTTTCTTTTCTACACTTCGAGAACATTGTGTAGGTGGATCATTATCCTGTTGCCGATGCGAAGTAGAGGTATTAAGCTCTTTCCTACTGGAAACGTTCTTCGTTCGTCCCGACAACAACAAAACTCGGTATTGAAATATTCAATATACAGACGGCTTATGGAATTTTTTTCAATTGTTACATTACATGTAACAATATACTTAAATTATTAAAGATGAAATATAAAGGTATTAAATTTGTTTTGCTACACGAGGCGCAGTTATATTTTATACCAGTTCAATGATCAAGGTTAGCAAAAGATTAGACATCATTTCAAAATTCCACGGACATAAGTTACCGCGCAGAAACATTTTTTATGGCATAAGAAGGCAAATGAGCAAGCATGTCACCTGATGAAAAGCAATCAACGCCGCCCAAAGACTTCCGCAGCGCCATAGGCAGGAAGCGTTATCGACCTTTAAGGAGTGTCATTACGGAACTGGGAATGGGCCGGGAGGGATAGAGGGAGGGGGGAGGGTTTTGGGCCTCCGGAACTCGGTCGCTCACTGTACGAAGCGCGGTAGATAAGCTACCACTATGACGCCGGTATTCTGCGGGAGTGTGGTACTTCCCCGGGCGAGCCGGCCCATTCATGCTGCAGACAAATATTATGCCATTCTTGACAAAGTATTCGTCTGCAGCGTGGATCTACCACTAAAACACAGCCATTGCTAAATGTCTTGCTTTACAGTTGCCAATCCTCTTACCTACTACTACCTTTAATGTTGCGATCGGAGGATACCTTTCCGACTCAGAGAGGTTTATGACTAATAGTGATTTATTGCAGGACTTGATATCATCCAAGGCCGCTCATCTAGCAGGGCTTTAGTGTGTTAAACTACTACCTATACTTAATTAAGCTGTTAACGAAATGAAGAGAAACAAGTTTAATATACTTTTAAGATACGGCGTAGGCAGCGGTTGACGAATACCTGGATTTTGCGTACTAGTTCTTTCATACTTTTCCATGTAGGCATAAATACATATAATTGTCTCGATGCGGTAATCGAACTCACAACCAATTTACTGACTTGTTCACTCCAAAAACGGTAGTTTCATTACTGAGTCGTCATAAATAATTCTACGATTAAAATTAAAACTTTAAGTATGAAAATGTAAGAAAATAATAAAATCATATTAAATAAAATCATATTACTCGAATTGTGTGAAAACCTAAGAATATCAAAAGTAACCCTCTTACGGATAAGCGGCATCGTTGAAAAATCACGTGGTCTATATTTATCACATTACATATCACGGTTGTCTATGGGCGGCGTTGATTGCTTTCCATCAGGCGATATGCTTGCTCGTTTGCCCTCCTATCCCATAAAAAAACAATTGCTCGTTTTGTATGAACTGACTTTGGTGATAAGCTGTTAAAATAAATGCATTCGAAATTGTTTGGTGTTGGAGATGCAGAGTTTGCTCATCGTTCCAATGTGTCCTCCTCAGAGACGTTAGCATTTGCGCAAGACTCTTCCTCGGTCACGCGTTGCTAAAATACTTTGAATATTTCATTAGGAAAGAAAGCGATGACCTAAATTGCAATATTCCACTAGGTATGGTCGATAGCTGGCTCGACCAAATAACCAATACATTTTAAATGTCCATGTAAATAACTGTGCGAGAGACGCGTGTGAGGACGACGAGCACCAAGTTATTTACAACAGGACGGCGCCGCATACCGTTACGAATCACGCTCAAGAAGAACGAGAAGAAGAAAACATTTTAGAAACAATTCTAAGGCGCTTCTTATACTTTATTAACAACGTTCTTAACTATGTAATATGTTATACACAAAACTTATGCAATAAAATGATATTATAAATTCATTCAATTACCTTTATGATTTCATCATCATCAGAAGTAACTTGTGATAGTCCACTGTAACTGGATCTCCTTATAAAAGAGAACCGCAGTACAATTTAGGTAAGTTTTTTATAGCCCTCGACGACACACTAAATTGTGTTTATAATACCGGTATAGAATTTTTCGTTTCATTTACCACCTCATTACTTTCCGTGCCAGTCGTAAAAGGCAAATCTATGAGCAACGAATGTGTTCATAGAGACCTAGCAAGCTGGTGTGAATAGAACAGCAAAGTTAGTCAACTCAGAATACTACTATCTCAAGTAAGAACTTTCTTTATATCGGGGGTGAGCAACCTTTTTAATCAACGAGCCAATTTAAATTTTAAAACTTTTTAGCGGGCTGCACGTAAAGTAACACTCATTAATAACTTTTTTCGGTTTAGTATGTACTACCATTTTATTGTAATTAATTTTATAACAATATATTTATGGGAAAGTCGATAAAATGAGTTCAATTTTAGAAATGCTTGGCGGGCCGCATATACATGTTGATCGGGCCGCAAGCGACCCGCAGGCTGCGTGTTGCTCATCCCTGCTTTATATGATGATATCTCCGCATCATTACATGTTTGACGTTGTAAACAATACAATTGGAATAAATCACTTACAATGTTGATTTGCCCATAGTCGCCGCACAGCAAGCAAGTGTATTGGCGTTTTACTCCGTAACCCGTAAATTCGTGCGTATCTACAATGTACTTTGCAATCACAATTATATTATATATGTATTATATATCTTATAGTGTAAATTATGTTTATGTAATAATTTATTGGTTGAATAATTTGAATACTTTTGTTTTTGTTTGACAATTTTTTTATTGAATTTAAAAATGTAAGTTTTATAAGAATTTAGAGTTGCATTTGGTAAGAAGTATGACGCAACAGTTAAGCTTAATTGATTGTGTCTATTGCGTAGTTGTGTGTATCGTTCTACGTTTATTTAATATTAAAATAAACTAGTTGCACTTTTTGCTCGATAAAGATAAATTTCTTTACTTAACTCTTGATAAAACTTCCTAAAATTAATCTAGCTAAGTATTTCGCACGTAAAGACAAGCTTCCAAAAAGTATTAGATAAAAATAAATAATACTATATACTTACGTATCACAACTAAGAATCTAAAATTAAAATATTGGGTTGTCCGGAAAGTTCGTGTCGATTTTCGGTAGGTGCGAGAGACCTGACTGAATATATCACAATTATTGAAAACAAATGACATGTGTACATATTCTAAAAGAAATAGCTTCAGTCATATTATGCTTTTCTTTTTCCGAAAGGGCAAGAATGCCACACAAGCAAGCCAAATAAGAAATATGCTGTTTAGTGCGAGGATGTTATAGCCGAAAGAACTGTGCGAAAGTGGTTTGCTCGGTTTAAAGCTGGAAATTTCGACCTGGAAGATCACGAACGCCCAAGTAGGCCGTCCACCACAGACGAAGAGAAAAAGAAATCGAGAACGACCCACGCTCGACATTACGTCAATTAGCAGAATGGTACCTATATAATTTAATAAATGTATATCAATGTTTAAATGACCTGCGTTTTAATTGTTCTAAAATATCGGCACGAACTTTCCGGACAACCTAATAAATTAAAGGAATTATTGATTTTTATAAGCACCCAACCAAATATAGACTAGTCAAATTACTACTTCAAGTTATAATATCCAACAACATACTATAACGGCCAACCTTAACTATTTCGGCGGAAACAATCTCTAAGCAGGTAAAAAAGGGACGATGCTGAACGAAAACCTCAGATCTAGCCACTCACAAAATATTTCGATATGTTACGGTACGGCAACGTCGCTGTCACTTATGTTAACGCCGCCTGGGGGTGTGAAGTTTGGCAACGTCGCGTACTTGTTTTGGCTCTTTGGTATATTCGTCGTTTAGATCAGCTGCTCCTAGTTCTGTCTATTCTATTTTCTTATTATTCATAAATTTCAGTTTTTAGAAAGTAGAATTAAGAGGTAACTCTTAGGAATAAAAGCACAATGCCTCATCACGTTAGTATTAGCATTTTCAATTCATCGCTATTCTATAATGAATGAAAATTTCGCTATGATATCGGAATACTTAAACACGTTTGAAAATAAATACGCAAATATACTGGCAATTATTACTTCTTCGATTCTAAACTTGATTCATCGAAAAATAAAAATCGCATATTCATTGAAAAATAAGTGTGCTTATGCACATGATCAGACCGAATGGGATTACGTGACCTCAGTTGTACAATCTTAGTGAGGGATTTATAGTATAAATTCTTTCTGGGGATAATTTTACGTATAATTGGACCATTGAAATCCACTGATCTATCCTATATTAGATATATACTATAATATATATATTCTATATTATATTAATCCTATTGATTTTATTCCAGTGCAATTACGGATAATTAAACTTGGATGTTTGCTATGTATGCACTCTCATTTACTCAGTTTACAATTCTGGAATTTCTCAGAAGTTGTGGTCAAAACGATATCAATTTAAACATTATTATATTATAAACGAATTCACTGATCCATTGTAAAGCAACAATCTAGTCTACACTTACAGTTTAAACGGTGACTTGTGGAGGGTGGGTCTCAAAAACTGGTAGAGCAGAACCAACTTCTCGGTCATGAAGCCTTTGTGCGATTCTGCAAGGCACAATGATGATGTTGGGCGGTAGAGCGGCCATGATGATGACGAAATGGACTCCAAAACAAAAAAAGCCACGCGAACGACCGAGGAAGAAGTGGCATAACTTATTGAAGAGGACATGGTGACAATGGAAAGACCTAGGCTATGGACCTAGACCTAGCCATGCTGCTAAAAATAGGGATATATGGGAAACAAATTTAGAGGATGCTAAAACTCATCCTAGTTTGTAGTGCCACTCGAAGAAAATCATCGATAATTGTGGAAGTTTTTGTAATAAAATGCCAACGTTACGTCCGTTAAACCATTGCCGGACGTAAAACTATTTTCTATAAATAAATTTAACCCTAAGGGGTAACATCAGTTGATATGAGGTGTAATCTAATGTGAATATCTGTATCAATTGGTAACTTTGGAGGTATAATTTCTCTCCCTTTCCTTTAATCCCTTCTACATCTCTCATTAAACCCTTCTACCCCATTATTCACACCTTATCTTGTAGGCAACACATCTGCAGTATTCTTAGTCCTGCAGATATTGATAGACGGCAGTTGCTACTCGCCATCAAGTTCTCTGCTTGTTCCTTTGCGTATCGCATCCACAACAAAATAAAAATTCAAAGTAAGTATCATTATATATTATTTACATAATCAGTTTACGAATGGTTTGCTGTATTTATTTTTCTATAGAAGTAATAGATAGACATAAGAAGAAACGAGTCACCTTATGTTAAGTATAGTATATTAGTTTGCTATTTCGTTTCCGACATAGGGTCATCCATTTCTTCCTTCCTCTCATAGGTGTCGTGTGAAGTTATCACACGACACCTATGAGAGGAAGGAAGAATAAAAATCAATCTGTGAAAACAAATCGTTCGGCCAACCGTGGAGATTACTGCAACTATCCTCAACAATGACAGTACCTACTTGCATTGAATAAAATCAGGATCTTAAATAAAATTTGATTTTTGAACACTACTCAACTGTATCTAATAATAATATTATTTACGCAACCAACCCGGCACTGATGTAAATGAATAAATTTTAATGCCTAACAAAAGTTAGAATGAACTGTCGTCCATTTTAATTCAATCAAGTTCAGGTAACGGACTATAACTTTGCGATTTTCGAGGAAATTTAATTATTTCTAAGATTTGTTTACAAGTTTATGAAAACGCTTTTAGGTAAACGAGCAAGCGAATTTTCTGATAAAAAGCAACCATGAACGCAAATCATGAACATTTGGTAGGACTAAGCGTCGATACATACATATCTGCAGTACTAACAGCCCGTTGGTAAAGGGATAATGAGAAAAAGAATTGGACTTCTAGATCCCTGCACTCTCCGTACAGAACATGGTAACATAAATATTATAAATACAGTGAGTACTCCTCCTCTCTCCTCCTCCTCCAGAATGCCTATCCGAATAGCCGAAGGTTGCTAGTCAATTCAGTACAACTCTCCTTGTTTTTCGCGACGCGAAGCAGTTCTGGGGCACTCGTTATCTTGGTCCAATCCTTGCTATTATGGACTTCCTTCTCTGACTAATCGTCGTTTATCTGGACTTTTTCCATCATAATCAGTTCCAATAATTTATACCTGTCATGTATCATGATGTGCCCCTTGTAAGCAAATTTTAAGGCTGTGCAAAAGTTTACGTTTTTACTTAACTTGAAATTGCTTGAAATACACTGATATGAAAATTTATTTAGTTTATTCAGTCATTAAGTGTCAGCATATAATATTGTACAACCACATCGAAAATCGTTTTAAATTTTAGATATTATTTTTCCGAATTCATTAAATAAATAATGAACTTTATTTATTTAATAAATTCGGTGTCTCCTTATAAATAAAGATTTGTAACATTAAATTGTTTTCTTAAAATGTATAAACGAATGTAATAGTCTTTATGTTGTTGGTGATTTACGTAGTTTCTAACAGGCCATGAGAAATAAAATCCTATTAATATCCG
>JASFAT010001267.1:0-56001 GCA_031353405.1 Baronia brevicornis
CCAGGCACGATTCTTTTTAAATGCATATTTTTACCCGCCAATTTGAAACCGTAAATCTGTGCGCAACTTGCCGACTTTCGCTTGGCTTGTACTCAAGTAAAGTGACAGGAGCGATGGGGTTACCGTACTGAAGTTGTACGCTTCTCGTACGTCATACTTCCCTAATATATCATAAATATTGTAGATTACTCAGCAGTTTTTAGTTATATGATGTGTACTGTATATAATTCAGTATTTGGTACTGTGGTATTTATTACTATTACGGTCATATAATGAGAACTTTCGGCAAAGAAACTAAATTTCTTTATAAAGATTGACATGTCTTTATTATCACGAACTCCATTTTCTGAGGACTCATTTGATCCTTTTTTTAAACATTTATTAACATTACGTACCGTGTATGTTTAGCCCATTGAATACATTACCTGGCATAATCATCATGATCATCACAGACAACCATACATAGTTTGCAACCGATGAAACTATAGAAATATTATACTATTTACATTGAACTACACACAGCGGAATATTGAATAGACCCCCTGGTCCCCGGGCCCTCTGTAATGATAATAAATGTTTAAAAAAAGGATCAAATGAGTCCTCAGAAAATGGAGTTCGTGATGAACTAAAGACATGTCAATCTTTATAAAGAAATTTTAGTTTTAATTGCGAATTCATATTATATATAACGACCATAATAGTAATAAGTGCCACAGTACTACCAAATACTGAATTATATACAATACACATCATATAACTAAAAACTGCTGAGTAATCTACAATATTTATAGGCTATAATTAGAGGGAGGTATGACGTACGGGGTACAACTTCAGTGGCTTGTGCTCCCATCGCTCGCGAAAATTCTTCACTTTACTTGAGTACAAGCCAAACGAGTCGAGTAAGTTTTTAACACTAGATTTACGGGCATTTTTTAATTGACTATCTTCGAGCACCCTTTAAATTAACGGGTAAAAAATATGCATTTTAAAAGAAATCGACATACCAGCATAAAAAGATAAACGGCATACAGCAAACATACATAATTGAGTACATTTATTGCAAACATACTGAATTCTGTTTGTGCATATTTCATATGGCCTTTATGGTTTATTACTTATAAATCTATTCCATATTTTCGATATAAGCGCAAATTTATGTTTGTAATGTTTGTGAATGTTGTGACTGTGTATGAATCTAATAATTTCTGTAAATCTATCTCTGCGCCTTATATTTCCGAAGAAAAGTTCCCCGTTTCTCGGCAATAAATAAAATGCTTTCCTTTGTCTTGCTTCATTTGCGGGATATTAATCGTAATAAAAATACTTTGGTCTAATTCAATTACACTATTGTTAGTAATGTTATTATAGGTCTATTATAATAAATGGAGACTGGCTACAAAAACGACGTGTTAAATTTTCTATAGTTATCGCCAGTAACTATTGAAACTTTTACTATTTTTAGACACTTACTTACATTGGCAGTGCAACGATAATCGTTAAAAATTATTTCGACTATATAACGATAAAAATTATCTCTTTATAATCATTGCACTTAGGAGTTTTGGCAATAGAAATACACAAATAAACACTCAGGCATAAAATTTCTTTGTGTATATGCTCGTGGTGTGAACGATGTTAGTGATCAAATGGCATGATTTTACAAACAAAGCATATTTGTAAAATAGTCCTATAAGTCCGTCAATTTAACGACAGATTTTTAAAAAAGTAGAACGTCAAGGAAAAAATTAATTATGCGCATAAATTCTATGTAAGATAAATTTACAACACAAAGAGGTTAAAATTAATGGTATAGTTCTAGGTATTTTTTTTTCAATTTTTAATCCATCAAATTGACGAGTCCCGTAAACCTATTGTTTATACTTTATTTTACTTTGGTTACAGAGATACGTTTTAGGAGACAAGCAAAACAAATGGTTCACTGTTTACCGCTATATAAATAAGTATAACACTGTATTGCCATTAAGTGATACTTAATATTTATGCTTATTTTTCGGTAGTTCTTGTGGACAATGTATATTTTTAAAAAATTTCAACATTTGTTTTTTTTTTCTTCTTATTTTATATCCGTAAAAATATGAAACCGACGTAAGTATATATTGTAGAATAAATACTATACGATTACAAATACAAATAAAGCGATGATTAATTTTTGGGTGAAACACTCTGTGCGCGACTGTACATACAAATTCTATACCATCAGTTGGGCCTAATTAATTGACGCGCCTAATACGTATATACAAATTGTCTTCCGACCGTAGAGTTTAAGAACACAATTTATTTAAAGCATTTGATCAAATGCAGGTTCAGTTAAATAACAAACTTTCAAAGTAGTAAAATATTGAGTGTGTGTGATGAATACGTTTATATTAAAAATAGAACACCTGCAAGTAAAACATTATATATTGATAATTTTGAAAAAACGACATCAATTATCAGCTAGAATATTTAAATTAATAATTTAATCTGTGATGTCCATAGGTGAGCAATCATTTAATCAAACCATTATGTTATATGGATGATAACATACTAGGTCCTTCGACAGATACGTAAGCGTTACGCCAGTTACGTACGTTAAGCCTTCCGGAAAGAGTAAGAAATTTTCATTAATTAGCAATATTATAAAAATATTTTAGTAGATTTTCAAACATAAGTAATAAAAAAACTACTAAGAATATCAACAAAAATAAAAATTCAATTTGTTCCTGTTAATTTACTAAAATTTTTCCAAACAATTGTACTGAAATGTAATTCATTCAGACTCAGAGACTGGTTGATTATTTGAAATAAATATCCCGCAATAATTGTATCCACAATATCTACATGAGATCGAAACATATTGCTTTACTCACCATTATTCACATCTTCTTTAGGCACCTCAAAAACCGTTTTAGGCTCAGGAGGTACACATTCAACTTCAGACTGCTCCTCTGGTGTCGATATCTCTAATTGCACTAACTTCTTCTTTTGGGAATCTTTGTCCTTAATCTTTTTCTGAGGTGGCTGACTAAGATTGTTACTGCTAGAAAGGGAAACCAACGCTGCACTTTCCGAACATTAACTGTATTCTCCCCAAACGCTTGGTTTATGTTGAGTGCAGCTTTTGCAGCATTATTACCAAATCATTTAGATTCATATCAGTACAAAATTCAAATCAAATATCAACAGGGTACACTTTCGAGAAAATCTCCTTTGTTAACTGTGGCAATGGACAGTACGACTATAAACGAGGTTATGCCAAAAACAAAAACAGAAAGATAAACGTTATAGTGGTAGAACCACGCTGCAGACGAATACTTTCCATGATGATGATGTTGATTGCTTTCCATGAGGTGACACGCCTGTTCGTTTGCCTTCCTATCCCATAAAAAATAGTTCGCATTTCATATGCACCAAACTAATATAATAAAATACACGTAGATTACAATTTCAATAAACCGAAAATAAGTACCAAGAGACCAATATAACTAACCTGCAGCCAGAAGTTGAAGGTTTTCCGCCATAGCCACTACTCCCGCTAGAATTGCTGCCCGAGTGGGTTGATTTGGAACTAAAATAAAAATTAATTTTTAACTAACATACATAATAAAATTATTTACCAAATAAAATAAGGTCAAAATATAAAATTCAATGACTCATAAGAAGAATGATTTTGTACGTGGCTTTTCAATACGCGGTAGAGGCAGAAACTTAATTAATTTAACAAATTAATTCAATTAAAAATATTATTCATCTAGTAAAGTAAAATAAAATACTACTACTTTACCGTTTAATCTGTTTAACTAACTTGTGATTACAAATAAATTAAACATTAAATGGTGAAGCATGTACTCCATTCAAATAGGTATACAGGCTGAGAATTTTTTACTAAAAGAGAATTATCTACTATATGGGTGCACCATTGAAACTTTGAGCAAAGTCATTACACGTCCATATTGTGCACGACATTGGGCAGGTGGGTTGGCGACCCCGGAGTTTGACAATTCGAACCGGCAAAGCCCCTGCTCGGCCTGTATCATTTAAGCTATTTATACTTTATATTTCATTGGTTGTACCGCCATTGTTCAGTCGTCGATACCTTGTCGTGCGATTGACATTTAGAGCGCTATGCTATTGCACCTTTTTACAACTCTACGTATGCGTCTTTTATAATTTTGTTATACCAGGTACATACGCAAAAGCTTGTAGGACATTTATAATTAAATTTAGCATACACTTTTATATATGGAGACAGCCATATTAGCCCACTGTCAAACTTATACAAATTAGTAGTACTACCTTAAGCCAGGCGGAATAGGGATCGCAGGTTAGTCTTACTAAGGTAGACGGTGCTGCCCATCATGTTATAATGTCCTACACCTTGCACAACACCCGCGGGAAGATAAGGTGTGACTCTATTCGATGCCAGAAACCCTACAGTATGATACCTACATTGCGGTATTAAAATAAGTAACGCTTTACATGCAAATAAATTATGTAGATATGTAAATAATTGTTATATATTAAGTCGGGGCAAAAGTATTTTCGTATGTTGAATGTATTATTAGTAATCAAACCTCTGGCTGTACTGAATGTAACTGGCTGGTTTTAATACCATTAAATGTGACATTCGGAAGATGCTATAAATAAAAAAAAACCAGTTCCCGCCATTTTTCAATTGTTTTTCAAGCAAGCAAAATGTACGTCTGTGATGAAGAAATTCGATACATTTTAAAGTTTTATTACAAAAAAGGTAAAAATGCGACGAACGCCGCGAATAAAATTTGTGCGGTTTACGGACCTAATGCGGTATCAATAAGACTAGCACAATTGTGGTCCAAGCGTTTCAAGTCTGAAAATTTTAGGTTCGCTCTGGACACTGTCACAGATAAGTCAGTACCACCTTTGAGAAAGTGGAGCAAGATGACATATTAGTAGCTACGGCAATGCTGAAGAACTGGATGTTGATCATAAAACAGTTTTACGTCACTTACGAAAGTCTATTTTCCTTTGTATGAACAATACGAAAATACTTTTGCCCCGACCTATTATGTACAAAAGAAACAAACAACAAACCTTCTTCTAGATTGACTGTTACTGCAGCTGTTCGAATACGCAGAGTCCGTGATCTTCGTATTATTTTTTTGTTCATCCATGATTCCGTAATTTAATCCAACTATAAAACAAAAAAAAAATAGTTATAATTTAAATGTCAAACATTAACAGCAATGTGAAAATTTCGAAAAAATAAAATATCTATATTTTCTATGGTTTTGCTTGCGCAGAAGCACATCTGTGTTATATATATATATATATATATATATATATATATATATATATATATATATACATATTATATATATATATATATATATATATATACATATATATACATATTATATATATATATATATATATATATATATATATATATATATATATATATATATATATATATATATATATATATATATATATATATATATATATATATATATATATCCTATTATTTATTATTTCGATATCTTACGATAATCTAAAAATAAAAACTTAAGGATAACAAATATCAGCCGATTGTATGTACTTATTACACATGCGATTGTAATCGCATGTATAATAAGTACATACAATCGACTGATAATCTACTACCAGAAAGTTCGATGGGAATGAGATGCTTTTGCTTATATATTGATCCGATATGATAATGATGAAACTGTTATTTGGTTTCAGAGATTTTTGATATTCTCAAGGCTAAATATTGCGGATATTTAGATTGCGAGGTCTTATTTTTCATATTAACATCTTTCAAGTCTATAATATTATATAATTTGTAAGTACCTTTTAAGGAAATCTGAATGGACTCACTCTTGTAATCATAATTACAAAAAGGCTATACATACTACTAGCCTTTAACATTGATATTGTACATAAAGTCTGAAACCTCATATAATCATGTGATATACAATACAGTGATCCTTCCAAAAACAACTTACGAAACAGTAGTGTTATAGTCTAGGACTGATAATATGAACATAGGCCGACCCTATTGAGCTCAACAAGGAACAAACTTTCCTATCTCCAAAACTAGACTGTAACAGAATGCAAGAAAACATTTCCAACAATCGCTTCAGAAATTTTATTTACACTACGACCATTACTTATATCCAAGCATTAAGAAAAGTAAAAGTAGTTACAATTCCATTAGCGCTTAGGATAACAAGCTTATGTAAGAAAATCCATAGAACACCCCAAAGGGACATTGTAAATAATGTCATCCGAGAAATACTCTTACTGGAATTTTTATATAAAAACATACCAAACATGTAAGTTTTCGAGGAAAACTAGAATATTCGGTTAAAAGTTTAAAAAATTGAAGCATCTGGATCCAATGAAATCATTTTTCTTCTCATGGTACAAAAACAAAAACGGGTACCACATATACAGGCTGGCTCAACTAGGAAAATATCACTGCAGACTATCAGCTTTAAGTGGTAACTTTAAACATTTTTCTAACAAAAAATTAAAACATACATAGACCCAACTCTTTTCCCCTTCCTTTACTTCCTCTTGCACTATTCACATCTTATGCAAAGGTAGGTAACACATCTACATTGCTCTTGATGTTACAACCATGTATAGATTGTGGTGATTATTTACCATCAGATGACCCACATGGTCAATTGCTTTTCTTCTTTAAAAAAGTTGTAGAATATATACAAATCTCTCATGACTTATCACAAAATAGCACAGAAAAATCACAATCTATACATTGTATTTAGTTTTATGGGTTATTTTATAAACTACTATAAAATTGGGCCATTGCAATTGGAACTTTGTTTAGGCAAACCAAAATTTTCGCTCTAGCAGGCAAGATATTTATTTAGCACATATACATACATAGCCATTATTATAATATTACACACAAATACATAAATAGTAGACATTTTAACTATTTTGTTCATTTTTTATAAGACATCACATTTTTGATACCTAAAGTTAAAGTGAAATTGTTAAATTTGGCCAATAGGTTTAACAATATACAGGTATGCATAATTGGGAATTTACATAATTTTCTGGATATTAGGTTAACATCACAATTTATTGAGCTAATGAATTGAATATTTTGCTATATAGTGTGCTACAATGCTAGAGAGATTGCATTTCAGCAATCTGAAATCTATTCACCTGCATTATATATTGATATTTTATTTGTTTGTATGAAATCTATTTCAGTATATAATTTACTTAAACCACTATAATTAACAAAAACCAAAAAATAATGCTAACCAAACTCTCACAAAATATTTACAGCCAGTTTTATTTATTGATTACAATTGCATTGCATGTTAATTTAAAGAACGAAAATAGCATCCTTAGTAACATCCATTTTCATTAGATTTTTTTTTGAATCTTGGATATTAACACATTCCGCTACCATATTTCAACGATCACTTAATTCATGATCATAACAGTTGTTATTATGATTTATTATCTTTGTATACCGGAAGAGATCCGCAACGGAAGGTAAAAAAGATACGACTTTTCCCGCCAATGTTTATCAGTGTCGTGGTGTTTTTACTATATTTTCATAATCATATGTAGTTATAAATTGTATTGTTTAAGTTAGGTGGCGTATTTTACAATAAGGAACTATGTTAAGGCGTAAAAATGGATTGAAATAAAATAAATGCTCGTGTCGTGACTTTTTAAGTTGATTGCAAAAGTCCATGTAAGTTTTTGTAAAAAAGGCACCATTTTATTAAAACATACAGGCTAATTTTAGTAATAAACATACTTGTCATTATTTTACTAGACACTGGCATACTAGTTAAAGAAAACTGCCATCAAATAAGAAAAGATACGATTTACTGCGCCCTAAAAAATTTTGTACCTTAATCATTTAAATAAGGGAGTTTAGTAAAGAATAGTGAATGCAATATCATCTTTATACATTAAACAATCTTCAAAATAAAGTATTTTAAAATTTTATTCTCTTATAGGTTGTCACCGTTGAAAATGTTTTATGGTAGACAATTCTTTTTCTCGCTGAGCGAAAGAGACCATAAAATATATTTCGCAAGCACAAAAAATATGAAT
Source organism: Baronia brevicornis (assembly GCA_031353405.1). Taxonomy (NCBI): domain Eukaryota; kingdom Metazoa; phylum Arthropoda; class Insecta; order Lepidoptera; family Papilionidae; genus Baronia; species Baronia brevicornis. The sequence continues at coordinate 8,095 of JASFAT010001267.1, forward strand.
GTAAAACACTTGAAGATTGGTAGAAAAAATATATTATGTTCTAAAAAGATTTCTAATAGAAACACATAGATTTTGGATATTAAAAACCTTTAATAACTATTCATACTAAACACTATTACCTCAAACGTTCAGGTAGCACGGAACGCAGATTAAGCGACAAAAGATGATATTAAATCCTGCTGCACTATTACATTAAAATCGATGTTGAAAATGTTTATGTAACCTATAAATATAGCCACTACATTACTGAATAAAAATTAATTTAGGTAGGATAATTGCGAAAATGCACTTTTAACATTTTAATCTCTTGGCTCTTGCTAAATAACTAAGTCTGTTACTTTACGATATACAAAATCAACACATTTCTATAGTGATGCGTTTTAAATTACTTTGGTATCGATAATTTGTACTTTTGACAAATTGACCCTTGTCCAGTACAAGACATTTTTTTTCTTTTTTAAAAGAGTTTAGTTACATATTAGATTACAATCTGACAATATTATTCATTATTTTATTTTAAATTATCATCAACTAGATGATATTAATAAATAATATATTAATGTGACATTATACGTATTTGTAGAACATCTGGTATGATCGAAAAAAATGGTAGTTTAAAGGGAAAATGACTGGTGAGTTCACAGAGTGAACTAATGAAATTCGCATAGACTACGCCTATGTAAGCAAAAAAGATGTATTTTATTTTGTTACTACTAACTACTCTTGTATTTCTTTACTACCTTATTCAGCGCAGCATAGAAGTTTTACCATCACCTCAATCGATTGATGCTGATCAATCGATTTACGTAGTAATAATCCCTAATAAATAACTCTATGTTTCACATTCGCAATATAATTTATCTCATATTGACTTCATTATATCTAAAATATGTATCAGTCTAATATGACTGGTAAGTATCAATAGTATAATATTATATCCATAAGTTATAGGTCAAAAACGAATGTTAAACGTTCAAGTTACAAAAGAATGATGAAAAAGTGTGTAAAAGAGTTGGACAGAATGATACGATAGCATAAAACAGAGAAGAATAGAATTTGTTTTAAAAGTTAACTAAGTTTAATAAGATAAGTATTTAATAATTTTTAATATTTATGTCTGAATACTAATATATTTATTTAAACATGTCATTTAATTAAGGCACACTATCTAATAAAAACTATCGACTTTAAATCCGTCACTAGTATTCACGCTCAAAAACACGTGAGTTGCCTCGAGTGAAAGAAAAGCATAATATCTCTATTTCACTTATGAACGTGAAGTACTCAAGGCACGAGGCTGCTAACAGAGGAGAGTACAAAACATGTGATGCAGTAATTCTGGTTACGTAGGTGAAATAAAATGCTCTAAAAAATATATATTCGAATACAAATATGATCTGGCTAATATTATTTTATAGTATTTAACCAAAAAATTGCAATGCATATATAAATCAGTTTAAGGCAATTTTACCAAGTTGTTTGGTCTTTCAGATAATTTTAATCATGAAAAAATTCATATAAAAATAAAATTATAATAAGGCTATACCGAAATATAACTAAAGTGTCAATTGGTTGGTCACGTTCATCGCAAAACCGACAATCGTTGAAGTAGTATTGTTGGACGCGCCGTGGCCAGATGGAGCGATGATCTCTGTAAGACGGCTGGCAGAAACTTAAGGCGTTTACCTAAGGATTAAGCTAGGTAGCACTTTGGGGAAATCGTATCTCCAGCCATGAAGTGCCTCAGGAGGACGATGATGTAACAATCTGGTGGATGAAAAGCATTGAAATAGTTTTCAATTCTTTGAATCATAAGCCTATTATGTACACAATTTATATTGTATTTTTATAGAATATCTATCTAAATAATCTATATTATATAAAACTGCATTATCTATAATATAAAAATGTATCGCTGAATCTGTTGCTAAGCGCAAATCTCGAGAGCAGCTGAACCGATTTCGCTAATTCTTTTTTTATAATATTCCTTGAAGTACGAGGATGGTTCTTACGGAGAGAAAAAAAATTAAAAAATTGCCTGAAAATGTCTAAAAACAACACTTCTATATTCCCATACAAAAAATTCCTAATAATACTTAAAAGTCAATTTGAACTAATACTATACCATAAAGTTTAAATGTTAGTGGAGGGGTTCCGGGAAGGCAAAACAATTAGGTAACGTTAGTGGTCCCTAGCGTGAACTTTCTTTTTTTATCTTATTGGCTGACGCGGTGTCCCGAATAGCAGAATAAGTATTAAAAAAAAATAAAAAATTAAAAAATCGTCTGTTAGGCGCTACGAAGTTCGCCGGGTCAGCTAGTATGTATATTATCATAAAAAATGAAGCTTTGTATATAATAATAGGGTGTCCGGTGACAGAATAAGATTATAAGTCGAATAATCAGTAAATGAATGCTTGAAAATATTGAGAAAACATCGTGCCTTCACTTCATGCGCATGGATTCAACAAGATGGCTTCTGGAGGTTCTTCGTGATTTCTTCCCTAACAAATTAATGAACCGTTTCGGCGACATCCCTTGACAAATAAGGTAGCCGGATCCTATGAACTTTTTATATATATTCAAGCCTATCCCGCAGGGGTTGGCAGAGACCACAGAGCTCTATCCGCTACGATCCCGACACACCTTCCTTGCTTCTTTCACTCATCCATCCCTTCATCCATTCTTCCTCTCACATTTACCGTAGCGAAACGGCTCCCCATTAGTCGTTTCTCGCCCTCGTGGGAATCAGGACGTGACGGGTGGCGAACCACGTCGCCGTCATCGTTCTGTGGGATACCAAAAAGCAAAGTCTATACAACAAACCCGAAGACCACCCCGACGTCACTACTTCCACGAGTGGCATAGATTACTATGGCTAGATTGCAAGAGTATGCCCCGTATGAGTATGACAGATAACATTTAGAAAAAATAATTGAAAATAAAAAAAACGTAAAAGGGTCTAAATTTTATTTATATCCTTTGTAGTTATTTTATTATTTATGTTTGATAACCTGATTCTATCATGGAACAACCTATATATCCCACTTGCTGGGCATAGGGCCTCTCCATTTCTAAAGGAACGAATGGCTAAATTCAAAAGGCTATCCATAAATTATCGGAAGCCGATTACAGGCTGCAGTATTACCGGGGCGTTTACGTTCAATTAAAAGAGATTGTCAGACAGAGGACACTTATAGGCTGCAGATGTATTTTTAATAGAGGACAGCTGAATTGAGCGCAGTGGACCAACTGTTTTCCTAGAAATAAAAATATTAAGCTGAAGTAAGTTCGCCTACCTATATCTTTTATTACCTATATACCTACGAATATATATTCGTAGGTATATAGGTAAAAAAAGAATTATTTTTTGCCGTTTCTTCTGCATTCACAGGAATCTCTTTATGAAACGTTGTAGAAGCTTGATTGTTAAGAGATTTGTTAAAAGAATTGTTTCAACTATATGGAGAAAAATAAATTTTGAATTGTAATAAGTCCTAAATAATTGTAATAAGTAATATCCAAGATTTCATTAATAGATTATTTCATTTCATTTATATTGATGTCTACATCACTACACATGTTGCACCAGTGTATCTCCTAAATATTGCAGGTGGGACCACCGATAAGATTTTTTTTTTTGAAATATTGAAGCAATTTCTTTGTTGGATTTGGTTAAAACTATAATTTAATATAAGATTGAAGTAAAACAAACATAAGTTATGAATATATTTATTTTCCCTTGCAAATAACAGAGCAATATATTATTTAATAATGGAATTGAAAACAAATATGAATCTTTTAAACAAAAATACAATTATTCTTATTGGGTATGAAAAGATCGGGTAAAAGCTAATTATTAACCCACAGCAGCCAAGACAAGAGTAGCAATATCTTCGCGAGATGATCGAGCAGTAAGTTGCATTGTAACAGATCCTTGTGCTGCTGCCAATCGAGCTCTAATCAAAACGGGTATACCTTCTCGCCATATACCTGCACCTTGTATTTCTTTCACTGCATCTCCTATAATGGCAGACTTTGGTAAGCCCAAATGTTCACATACTGCTGCAGCTGCCTCACCCAAATCCGCCTGTGATAACCCAAAAGTATCAGATGCTTCAGGTGCATGAGCAACTCTTTCCCAAGAAGCTTCCCAATCATCACTAGCAGCTCGAGTCCTGAACTGATCGGCACAGTTTAAATCTACTTCTTCTAAAGGATATGTATCAGCATAACCCTTTCCAGAATCCGGTAAACCTGTTGTTGGATCACAATCTCTCACGACAAATTCTAAAACAGCGCCAAAATTACCTAAAGTATCTAACGGATTCTGGGGAAATTGAAGGATACAAAAAATGCTTTGTTGCTTATTATATGGTAATTGCTCGCAAGGAATTTCACCAAGAAATACATATCCAGGAATAGTTTCTAAACGAATATGGACTTTTTCAAGGAGTTGGTCACTTAAGGTATTTAAACATTCAAACTGAAGAACTAAGTGACTTGCAAAAATATGTTTAACGCATCGAACACGATACTCCGTTTCAGATTCTGTCAAGTCAACTGATTCACAGGTCTTAAATATTGGACCAAATTTCTCAAAACCTGGAATAACTTTCAACTGATCTGCGTATAATTCTTCGCGAGAAACTGCAGGCTGCTTTCGTAGCTCAATAAGAACTGGTGTTTCTTCAGGTTCCTTTGTATCTTCTACCGCAGGAACAGTATCGATATTGAATATTTCACCTGGGCGTGTATTTAAGTGATTATCAAGAGCTTTTTCTAAAAGTACTAAATTTGGTACAGGTACATTAGTGATGAATTGGTTAATTAATTCCTGATCATCGGAATCTAAAATAGCACTGTAGTAAATAGCTCGATCTCGTACTTCATCATCGTCATCTAACTGGCATCGAGACAGCAATACCTTGATGTTTGGAAGTAAATCAGCACGAGCTGCTCCAAAACGTGCAACAGCAGATACAGCAGCTGCTCGAACTGGACCAGATTCTAAAATCACTCTGTTATAAATATATCTAATATATCTAGATGGTTGGCGTGCCTTAGGACCTTCACGCCCCAGTACATGTAAAATACGAACTGCCAGTGATGTATGTTCGCAATCTTCAATAAATTCACAGAGATGTGCTAAGCCAGTTTCTTTTGCATCTGGATTTTCTTCTACTACAGAAATAATAGCATCAGCTATGGCAGTTTTATATTGTACTCCCCCTTCGTCTCGAAGCATTCCAGCCAAAAATGCAGCCAGCGACTGATGTTTACGTGGATATTTAGAGCAGAGACGTCTTATAGCGCTTACAACTACTATTTTGAATTCATCAGATATTTCAGACATAAACCCTGAAATCTGCTTCATAAGTCGGTCAATTGAACTTTCCGCGCCAGTAGCTAAAAGTGTAGTAACGGCCAAAGTAGCAACTGAACGATTAGAATCAGATATAAGATTCTCAAGATCAACTGTGCATGCTGAAACTGCACTAGGGTGTTTTGTTGTTAGTTTAGCCAAGGTTCTAGCTCCTGCAAGGCGAAGTGTCGCTTTAGATGAACCACAAAATATTTGTAATACAGATACTGCTTGAGCAAGATCTCTGGCTGTCCGCCTTAAATTGACAACAGCATGTGCAGCCTCATAGACAACAATCTCTGATTTATGGCGCAGACAGGATTCTATGAATTCCAGATAAGGTTCTGAGGCTTCAGACTGGTCTTCTTCAGCCAATTTAGCAGCATGACGAATTAACAAGCACAATGCATAAGGTGATCGTATTGGAGCCTGTGATAATTTTGTCACTAGTTTTACAGTAGACAACCGATCGTTTCGCCTAGCCCCTGCCACTACGGCCAATGCATGGTATGACACCATCATGTTGTCCGACATAATTGCCTCCTGTGTAAAAAAAGAATAATAGTTATAATTAAAATCTTAATAAAAACAATCATTCACAATATAAAAGAATAAATTTATTGTATTATTGCAATTATGAGTGCACATTTAAAATTAACACATATTCTCAAACATATTATTCCAACTAAGAAGTGAATTTACCTAATATTTAATATATGATTTTAAAATTATTTTACCCCATTATTTTTTAATGTAAGGAACAATAAGTGAACCCTTAAGTGTAGCTTACCTAGGTACATAAAGATGGTGCAGTATGTTTTATCAAACATTTTTTGAAACCTTGCCATAGATTTATACTGCCCTTTTTACTGCCATCACCCTGTCAAATTTAGATAGCATAAATTCTAAAACTAACAATGTAAATTCTATTATTACCTGAACTTCATTCACCCATCGTCGTACTAAATCAGGCACAGTAGCTGACAAGTGGAGAGCGGATACTAAAGCAGCGGAACTAACTGCAGAGTTCTTGTCAACAATTGCTTGCTTCATATATCTCTCGATGGCTTGTAGCATTGTGCTGTCAGTTATGCTGCAAAGTGTTCGAATTGCTGCTGCTCGATATAGATCCTCTTTCCCCGTCATATCTTTAGTCAATGAAGATGTCACAATAATAACATCTTGTGCAATAGAACTTAGTTCTTTAATAGTTAAATACACTAACCGGCGCAACACAACGTCCTTTGACTGGAATAATTTTGTAGTAGCAAAAAATATGTCTGTACCTTCTTGAGTAGTAAGTTTTTCGCCTTGGTTAAGTAAATAAAGAATTTTTGTTAATATGTGGATACATTTCTTAGGATTCACAGGTGTGGAATTAAAGTATCTGGTTTCCTGTAATAAGGTTGTTTTATCCAAATTTTGAAACATATTTCCGCCACTGTCTTCTTCTTCTTTCTTATCTCTACGAAATGAACTCATTTTATTGATTAAAAGTAACGTATTAAAAAAATTGATATTTAATTGCAGTAACGTAGGCTTTCAAAACTCATTTGTAAACTTTAAGTTGTATGCAGAACAGCACAGCGGCAGTAGTTTCAGATGTTTTGAAAACACTCGATGTAAAGTACCAATGCATCGAATCCGTCCGATGTTATGTAAATTCTACAAAATCGAGTAAACATCGATGTTTTTTATTCGATTCATTAAAAAGGCAAACCTACAGTATATAATTTAATTAGTAATGTTTAGTATAATAATCATAAAATGTACCTACGTGCTTTTTAAAAATATATATGTAGTAAACGAAACTACCATATATTTACAACTTGTCCGATATTATTCATATTATATAATATTAAACAAGAAGAAATTAAGCAACATTATATTGTAGAAAAAAATATTTTTAATTGTTGTGTGCCTGTGTTTTTTAATTTACGACTCATTCATAAAATTTTAAAAAGATCGATTATAACATCGATGAATTTTTGATGTATCGATGGCACAATACGATGTATTACATCGAAAGAAACATCGATGTTTTTCTCTATGACGTCACTACACCACAGCACAGAAAACAAATCCGAGAACGTAGGTTAAATGAAACCAGGTATGGTCGATGTTCAGCGATGTCAGAAGTTAAAGCATCAATGTCGGTAGCTGTTTGTCCAACATCGAAACATTGGTGTTATGAACACAACCGAAACATCAATGTTTTAACACATAATTGAAACATTGATGTAATGAAAGCAATTCAAACAGAGCATACAGAAGGAATTCTAGATTCAATTTAATATTGAACATTTTCTTAAGTATTTGATGAAAAAATATAAACATGTAAAACTTGTTAATTGTTAAATAACTAGTTTGTACAATAATATGATAGGAAACTTTTTAAAATCATTTTGTACCAATAAATAGTTATTAAGATTATAATTTGTATCAATTAACAATTATCCCATCCCTTTCTAGCAGTAACAATTTAGTGAGTCACCTGAGAATAATATTAAGGACAAAGATTTTCAAAAGAATAAGTTAATACAATTAAATATATCAACATCAGAGGAGCAGTCTGAAATTGAATGTACCTAAAAAAGATATTTTATTTACATGATTTATAAATGTGTGCATAACCAGATAAACCTAAAAATAATATTAATCAATAACAATAAAATGCGAGCTTCGGTGTTGACTTATCTATAGTAACATCATTGTCTATGTGTTTTGTCTGTGATGTTTTTGTAACATCGCTACCTCTAAACGCACCAGTGTTGCCAACTTAGTAGATTTACCACTAAAACTGGTGGTTTCAGCTTCCCTTTTAGTGGCGAAATAATGCGTTTAGCGGCTGATGGATTATTTAGTAGTTTAGTAAAATTCAGTTTCACTTACTGAAAATGCTTTTACTCGGCCACAAAGCCACTTTCTCTTATAAAATTATATTCTTTCTACTTTGTTTAATTTCCAGGACTATTTTCTTTCTCTGTGCAGGCAACAACGTTCCGTCAGAATGACGACATTAAATGCTAGTACTATGAAGATGATGCTTATAGTTGTGAGGGGTAGGCAGAGACCACAAACCTCCATCTGCTATGATCCGGCATATTTTCCTTATTTTATTATCCTTACTATGTATGTTGATGACCTATGAAAAAGGTTGAGACTTGTTTTTAAAAGGTTCTAGTGTCGTTTAGGTTTTGAAATACCATTAAAGATACATAGTTCTACAGTGTATGTGATAAACACACCGTACTGGATTACAATCAAATCAAAATTTAAAAAATGACACATTTCTGTTTTAATGTAGTAAATTTCAGCAGCAGATATTTAAAGTATTAAAAAATGCTAAGGAATGATTTTGAATGGAAAATTAAAATGTAAAGGAACATGTCTAGCAACATGCAGGGCAGAACACATGCTGCTAGACGATCATATCACTAGTAATTTAGCAATACCATAGGCCAAGACTATACGTGGACTATACATAATTTTCACTTGAATTTCTCTCTGATATACTTCTGACACACGTTTCTAAGTATAAAATATTGCCATTTCAATTTGTATTCATAAATTTGTATTATTTAGAAAATAATAGGTCATGTACCTATTATTTTCTAAATAATACTTTTTGTTAAATTAATAATAATTTTTGTTAAATTTTATTAATTACATAATCTCAAATTTTAAAAATAATTGTATGGATATTTGTTATTTAATTTAAAATTGGAACATGGCGTGTATCATCTTATATTTATAAAAAAAATAAAAATTCAAGTGCCAAAATAATACCCTATGCTAATGCGCTATCCGGGATATTAGTCTTATTTATAATAAATTTTATATATTTTACAAATAAAACAACTAGCTGAAGAGGAAGATAATAATAATATTATAATATAAATACAATTTAATATAATTATCCTATGAGCAAAACGGTGTCTGTAAGAAATTTATAAGGCGGGACCACTAAATTAAGTGGCGCTGGCCCCTTTCGGGCTCTTCCTACATTATCATAATGACTTCCGTGGCAAGGACAATAGAAACCACCGGACCAATCTCCAGAATTCGGAATTGGTACACATCCAAGATGAGTGCATATTCCAATTACCACAAGCCATTCTGGTTTTATTGTACGCTGTTCTGGAGTTTCGGGATCTCTTAGTGAAGATAGAGGGGTTTCAGCTTCAAGAGCAATATCTGCTGTAGTTCTGTTTTTGACAAATAGAGGTTTTCCTCGCCATTTAAATGATAGACACCGTCCAGGCGCCACTTTTGAGATATCAATTTCGATTGTGGCCATTGCTCTAACATCAGCTGCAGCTGCCATAGAATATATAAAGTGAAGCATTTCAGACTTAACACCATATGCTCCGCAAACGAAACCAAAGAAGCCCATGACGTATGAGATGCCAATCTTATTATCTGCAGAATTCCATTTTGTTTGAGTAACGTTCTTGAACTGATCTTTTCTATAGGAATCAAAGTTCGGAAATTCCATGTCCCGGTGTAAAGTTGGGTTTGTATTCTTTGGATCACTGTTATAAAAACGTACTTGCGTCCAATAAGTCATTCTCGATATTGCATATTTCTTATTTTTGCAGAGCTGCACTGGAACAGGAGCATTATATTTAATTCGTATATCCTTGCACCTGTTCACCATATTATTAGGTTTTATATAAGCACACAAACATGGGGAGGTCCAAAAAGAAAAACGGCCATAACGTGCTAAACATAAACCTGACATAAAATTCATTTCACAAGATATATTTGTGTTATATTTTTGTTTTGGAAGTCGTTAATATAAGTTTTGATTTTCTTTGCTTTATGAAAACTAATCTATTTATTTATATTTGATTGAAAACTGTCAAGTAAATATCTATGCCGTCTATGCTTTAGCTTTAATGAGGAATTATATACTACTATATCATAACTAACTTTTTTGTCAATTTGCTACTTAATTTTATTAAAAAAAAAATGGAAAGGACAGATCAAGAGTACCCTTAACTGGTAATAAAGTATGCCGAGATCGTAGCAAATGGAGATCTGTGTTCTCCGTCTATCTATACAGGAAACAGGTGTGACTATATGTATGTATGTATGCTCCTTAATTTTAAAAATTTATCGAACATGGGATGGACATTTAATTTTGTTTCCTAACAATAAATACTATTTTTTTAATATAATGTCGCGAAAGGGGAAGTGGTAGACGAAAATTGGGAGATGAAAGAATTGAAGGCAACAGAAAATTTAATAAGTACCCAGGTGAAATATAGCAGTGTAGATAAACACTGATAGCAACCAGATGTTGATATTTTATGGGAGTGTAATACACTCCCGACGAGCCGGCGTTTGCATGCTCCAAACAAAACTTCTACCGTAGCGTAGCTTAACCATACTAAAATGTTATGGTAGATCAAAACAGGCTGAGCGGTTTAACCTAACCAAATTGTATAGTGAAATAAAATGTAAATTTAACGAAATAAAGTGATAACCGTTTTTATTTAAAAAATTGTAAAATATCTTTTTGTCTCATCAGAGAAAATTTTAAAAATATACATTTATACATAATTTACATATTCAAACTTCAAAATTTAGTTGTAATATACAACTAATTTTGTAAAATACCTTCTTACTTGTGCAAAGTAATGTTTAGAAACGTTGCAACACAATATAATAACGCAACACAATATAATAACGCAACTCAATTCAAGGTTTGATTTTGTATAAAATGGTTTAAAGCAATATCGATCACTCATTTCTTGTTGTCTTGTCTTCATATAAAAAAAGGATATTTTTTGAACATATATTCTATTATCTATTATTAAGTTCTTTCACATTGGCTGTATACGATACCGACATGATAACGAATTGAGGGTAGCGGTAACGACATTCATATGCCTGGATATTATTTTAATACACGAATAGAGTACATCTCGAATAGTATTCCGCCCATTGACAAAATGAGCGAAAATAATTCTAAGTCTATGAAAACGCCTGTTTCCACTATCACCCCGCACTGTCTGTAGTATCAACCAATATGAAAGATCGAATGCTTAAAATCGTTAAGTTAGGTGTATATTCTTTACAGTATATGAAAAATTGATGAAATTTACTTAAGTAAATGTACATTTAATTGATTACATAATATTTAAATGCAATTTATAATCAGATATGAAATAATATAGTATTAATAGCGTCTATTAGCGAACCAATAGCCTAATGTTTTAGTTTGTAATCGGAATTCCTATAGAATAGAAACAGTGGTACGTTGTTATTGATATATGAAGATTTAATTGGCTCAGTATTAAAGTCACTTGTTTTTGAAGTCAACGGTCGCAAGTTCGATTTTCGATTCGAATAAATATATATATATATATATATATATATATATATATATATATATATATATATATATATATATATATATATATATATATATATATATATATATATATTTATATATATATATATATATATATATATATGTGTGTGTGTGTGTGTGTTTGTGTGTGTATATGGAAAAGCGTGGTGGGTTAATGTCCATTCCTCAAGAAATAGAGGGGTACATACTTTATAACAAAGCCAGTAGTGGCTAAATACTGGTTTATAATTAAATTTGAATACGTAACGTGTCAAAACCGAGCACATCACATTTGTAATTGCCAAGGCTTAATGACGTAAGATGTGAAAGTTGCAGCGACACGATGTGGTAGCGTAGGCCGATAGTCGTATGCTCATAGTTATTCAACAGAGTGACGGACACGCAGGTGAGTAACGTTTACAGTAACGTAACGAGTTAAAGTTGACAGGTGCACATCTCAATAGTTTTGATGATCTATCCATATACTATAATATCTACTTTTTATGTCTATATTTCGTTTTCTGTTTATTCGCAGCATATATTTCAGCGATATAAGCAGAAATCTGATAATATGTCTCGTATAAAAATAAAATAGTGCGAGTAAAAATGCTTTTTGTATGTAATTTAATACTATTTATCTTTTATTTATTCTATTTGAAAGTGTATTTAATGAGGAGGGTATGCCCGTATTTGCCACCTATAGTATTATATCTAATTATTTTATATTTAACAGACGACTGCTAAATGTTTAAAGGACCTAAATTCCGATCCAAGGGTTCTAGGTAAAAATTTAGTTGTCCGATCTACGTTATAACCCTCAATCCAAAAAATCGTTTAATAAATAAGGCAAGATTCAGATATCAGAGTGCCTACTGAGAAGGCATAAAGCGTATACTTATGCGCAGTTGATACTATTGGGACTCCTTAGAAGTCGCCGAAATCGAATTAGCTACTATTTTATTTACATTATGTAAGTGTTCCTCCACAAGAACGTAATAGTTTTATTGAAATCGTGAAAGCCTTCAAAAGTATTATAAATACTAATAAATCAATCTGGTTTTATATCATGTAAATTTTAGGGGTGTTAATATTTTAGTTGATTTTAAAATTTTGTCGTTAATTAATTGCATAATATCAATTCATAAACATGCACTTCTGTGGCATATATTGCTTGTTACGATATCTAAAATACATAAAAAAAAAAAAAAAAAAAAGCACATAAAGAAATTAGTAAAATTGAAAAGCACGTAAAGAATTGTTTTTTCTTTCATTTTCTGTGATGGCAATTAGTTATAACTATAATGGTAGTGTCAAGTAAAATACAATAATATCAAATCTTTTGAAATGTAACTAGACAGCTTATCGCGTTACGTCTAGTTAAAATGGTGGCTATTCTATTGGTTTTAGTATTTCTTCCATGGAATTTTTCAGTCTAGTTACAAAGTTACGATACACGCATTTATTTCATATCACTTCACTTATACGCCTTAATCGAACTATAAAGTATAATACGCCACCACAATTAAATAATATAACTGATAATATTATAAAATTATGAAAATGAAATAAAAACACAACGTCACTGATGTAAGTCGGCGGCAAAAGTCCAATTGTCTTTTAATAATGAAAGGAAATATTATATTCTAAAAGTTTGCATTAAAAATAAACATTCAAAATTAGGCAGTTATTATTTATTCAATTAAAATAGTTCCAATTGTAATAAATTAGATTTTTATTAACACATATATAAATCACGATAAATAAACTTTACTGTAAACGGTTATCGAATATAATCAATACCTTTGTAATATAAAAACATATGTCTCCAATGTTTTGATTTCAAGACCATATGTAGTTACTAGGAGTAAAATAACAGAAACTATTTAATTTAAAAAATAATTATTTCATTCATGATATATTTTTAAATTTCGGAAAATTCAATTATCCATAAACTTAATTACCTTTCAATGTATTATATTCCTCTCCTTTGTCAAAAATTTAATATATTTTAGTAGTAATGAGGCAATTTAATAATTTGCAATTAAATTTTTGTCATGTATTTATAAATAACTACCAGCAAATAAATCCACAGGTGTAAATATATTGTTATACCGGTAATAGAAAATGCTATCATAACCGTTGAAAGTTTTCTAACAATACAATTATCATCAGTAAAAAAACAAAACGCTAGTGCACTCACAGGTACGACTATAAGTAATAGGCACATTATAGATAATATACTAACTACAATCAAGAGAACATTTTTAGATCTCAAAGCCGTACCTATAAGTAAAAGACTACTAGCAACCATGAGTAAGATTGAAGTCAGACCAAAAGTCAGTAATAATGGCCTTCTTATTGATTCTTCCACTCGATGGGCCACTAGACTTGATAAAATACTGGTTTCTGCGAGTCCATATACACATAAAGCACTTAAATTAATAAATCCTAAGGTTATACCGAAGAAGGATATTAAATACATCCCGTGATTCAAACTAAGGCATCCACAACAATTTATTATTTCTGGCATCTCCATATACCACACTTTAGGCATATGCATTTTATTGTTTAAAATACTAGAAAATTTATATTTTAATGACATAAGTATTGTTTATTCGTATCTTCCAGTATAAGATGCTTTTATTTCGAATTATCACAAATTTTATTTTCACTCTGACATGTTACTTGACGGCGAAAAGTAAATGCACAGGATATTATGTTTCTTAGAATATAACAATTAATAGTAGTTATAGATAATTTTCCTTAAAATTATATACAAAAAAATATGTTGTCATTTGCTAAATATTTAAGATTATATATAGACTAAAATATAAAACAAAGCTTCCATAATGTATTTATATTATTAATTTGTCGGGTGGACACAAGGAAACGATAAACGTAGAGAAATAAATAAACACTTAGAGTATTCGATAAAGCTGTTAAAGCCAATAGGCGACCAGCATTAAAATCTTCGAATAAAATCAAATCAGAGTACATATAATTAGGTAACTATATATTACACACACATAGATAAATAAATTAATTGGAATGTATTATTTTTGTTATAGAATGATATCATTAATGCTCGTGACGGCTTTTGTTGCGGGAAGCTTAGCAGCGCCAGTAGATGGTCCTGTCCGTGTGGATTTGCCCGTCTACGAGCAGGAGAAAACTACTAATGTTGAACTCGCTCAACCAATCGAATTAGAAAACTACCCTGTGTTGAAAAAAAACGTCGACAATTCAATCGTCGATAATGTGATAAACAACAAATTACAGATTGTGTCCAATGTATTAGGGAACGACAGGTCATCAACAATACCACCGGTATGTTTTAAGTTAAAGTAATCATGAAATAGGTTTTATTGTATCTCAGCATTCATAATTTAATAGATTTTATCTTAAAATGAGAATCGATAATGAGAATATTTTTCCATTGTTTGCTTGGTAGAAAGGCATTGTGTGAGACAATACTTACGTCGACATTTTGGCTGCTTGGATTATGGCGAATGGCGATAAGGACTCGGTCAAGAGTTGAAATGACCGAAATTTACAAGCAACGGAAATATATTCATCGTTTACGCACGGATACATTTTCGTAACACTCGAAGTAGAAACGATTCGTCTAGGGGATTCCATGGAAGAATTTGTTGCTTGACCTGTTGCCAATGTAGGTTACAAGGCAGCTGACTATTTATTTATAAAACTGTTAAATTATTTCAAAAATTTAACGCTTTATAATATTATACACAAAAAAATATACTGTTAAATAATTTACAAATTATTAATGCGTCCCATGATTTAGATTGGAGCGGTGCATACCAGCAGTGGGTTGTTCGCGGCACCTGTGACTACACTTGAGGGTGCACTGTTGGAGACGGAAGGTTGGGCTAGCAAAACTCTTTCTGTTAAAGAGAACGTTCAAGGTGCTGTTGCTGCACTGTTCCAGGTATAATATTTTTTTATTTATTCACTGTTAATATATCATCAATTGCGTTAAATACCTATACTATAAAAATATTAACAGTACAGCTCCCATTGTGTAAGATTAGTTATATATAGCTTCCATTGAATAATAGTTTTAAAACTATTTTTTTATCCCCACTCGCATATTAAATTTACAGTTAAATTCGCTTAAAGAATTTCAGGATATATGCTAACACCACTGTGAAAGCATTTATTCATATAGGTTCTTTTATATGTGTCACAAAGGGAATAATCCGAATATTCCAGCAAAGCTCTTTGATGGCGTATACGGGCTTAGTATCTATATAAAGTTCAATGCATTCGCACAACGTCTTTTGTTAACACAAGACGTAATCCGACATTTGAGAGTAAAATATTTTATATACAAAGACTTATTTTTAATATTATTTAAAAACATTAAAGTATAATATCATTTCGGCACATACACGTTTTGCTTATAAATATGTGGTAAGAATCATTATAGTTTTTATGAGTGATAACTTCACCACATAAACGTTAATAACGAAAATATACATTATATAATAAATTTCAATAAAAATTAACATAATTTAATGTAGTTATATCATAGTCATCAGAAATCTATAGACATCCATTGTTGGTGATAGATACTTCAAGTGTAGGGAGAATTTACCTGTAGTCAACAAATTGAAGTACCGGGTTGGTAACCGTCGAGCCAGCTATAATCGGCGGTGCCCTTCATTTCGGCCCCGTCACAATTTTTGTTAGCCATTTTAGAATGATTACACCTTCCATATTATGTCAACAGGGTATCGTTTGCTGTATAAAATAATGTATGATGTGCAGGTAAGGTTGATAGTTTAAGAAAAAACGTTGGCTTGGATTTACTCACATTCTTAATTTTTTTGATCGCCTTATAGCGACACTCTTACTAGTTTTCCCTCCTATCTCATAGACATATTTGCAACACCATAGGCATTAGCATTGCAGAAGCGTTACCGACCTTTAAACAATGTATAGTATAGTAGGAAGATTCTATGAAATACCGCATAAAGTAACTGATGGAACAAAGTTGCGGGGAGTGTTGTTGCTTCATGAATTCGAAAAATGCTAAATTATCTATTGTATCTTTACTAGCGACAAATATTTTGATATATTGTATAGTTGAAATATACATATAGGTATGTCGTGTTGTTTAATAAGTTTGGTGTAAAAATTGTAAATAGCGGTCAATCTTGCTATTTCTAGCCCAAACCTATCGTAGATACTATCGATGAGGTGGAAAAGTATGGAAACAACGGAGATAAGTTTTACAGTGCCGGTCGCGCCATAGTCGGAGGAGCCAAAGGAGTGTCTGATTTCTTCAATTCAGTTTTAGAGGTAAGCTTATAAAAATAAAAAATATTATTTCGAATTATTGCCAGCACGTTACTGTCATATTAAAATTGAACTATTATACAATTGTTTTACTAAATTAAAAGAAAATCCAGCAAGTTTCGCTTTCGCTAAAATGATGTAGAAACTAAACATTGTTTTGAGAATTTGACAGATCCGAACATACTAACACATGAACTGCATTTTTATGTATATAATTTGCATAATTTCAAAATAGAGTATGCGATTTAATAAATACTGTCATTAACCAATGCGAAGTGATTTAGACAAATTCTTAGAATTAACGATTGAACGAAATGAAACAAAACATTATATTAAGCACATATTTAATGTAATTCGAAATTACTGTTGATTTTCTCAATACTAAGTATACTAAGATTATTTCTCAACGGCTTTGACAATGGACCATCGCATTGATGCTCGTAATTTGCGGATTTTCTTATGTTGACCCTTAGAATAAATAATATTTAAATTTTTTGCGTTGCTTTTTATGCATGCTCACGGTAAATAGGTTGTACTTTTTTGTTTTTTTTTTAACATTTGAAAACTACTAATTTTTTATCATTTTTTAATATTTCGTGTAATCTGGCCCCTTTTTTGTTAATATGTGCGAATCAATCTATTGATTTTTATTACCCTTTTATATTTTTCAGGTGCCGGCAAAAATTATAAGAACAGTTACGCGAACGGCCACTGAAAAGTTAAATAATTTAGGTGCCAAAATTGTAGGTCTATAGTTAATGCTAAACAATACATTTTTAAGAGAAAGAAAAGAAAACAATAACGACGTATAAAAGTGAAACTAAATAACTATCTTGGCCGATAAAAATTATAAAGGAATGCTTATATGTTTATATTTAACTAATTTTAATTTTTTTATTTTAATATATTTATTTTTAAATTTATATTTCCTATGAAAATCTGGCAAGAATTCTGATAAGCTAAATAAAGGCACTGCTCTGCCAATCTTAAAAAGAAGAATTAATTTTTCCATTTTATAGTTAATTTTGTAAAAACTAGTAGAAATATTTTAGTTTTAGTACCTCTCTCATTAGGAAAGGGGAAACGAATGAGGGGCAGACCGCAGAAAAGATAACATGATGGCATCAAACAAGTGGCAGGACTGACGTGGAACAGGGTGACTCATAAAAGAATTGAGTGTAAAAGGTTGGAAGAGGCCTTTGCCGACTGGCAAACAGAATTACAAAAAAAATAAACAACAAACGTTAGATTAGAATAGTTTAAGTTTATTTTTGCTAATGTACATAATAAGTTTAAAGTTTGTAATTAGATATATAAGTGGATCTAAATAAAGGGCTATTATATTCATTCATTCATTCACCTTCCTCTGCTCTCAAATTCAATACAATACTCTATATTTTTTCTGGCTGCGTGTTAATAATTTTTTTTTGATAGATGAAGCTAAATGTATATATGTGTTTATTTATTTAAATTTTTTTTATATTTTTATTTAAATTCGTGTTAACTAAGCTAGAAATTGCTTCTAAAAACGTTCGGTTCCTTACATAGAAAAAGACACCCAATTCTTAGTAGTTGTTGTACGAGACGATTATTAAAGCAAATAACACTAGATGGCCAGCAAATACAAACAAACAGGTATCCCTTATTCGCCAAATGAGTGTGGGTGTGGTGACAATGTCTAGTATTATGCTGTTATGGATATTGATGATTGATATTATAATACAGGTCCACATAAATTTTGAAAACTGATAAAAGAAACAATATTTTTATCGAATTATGTTTGCTTTTATTTTTTACTACCAGAACGAAATGTCTTTTTTAATCTCAATTGTACATAAAACGAAAGCAAATTTAAAATTATATATATATTTTTAAATTTAATTGCAAAAGAATATATAAATAAACCCTCAAATACAAAAGAAAGCTTTAAAAATGGATATCTTTGGTATTTCTTTTGCGTAAGTAAGAACTTTCTCGTATAAGCCCTCAAACGTAGTCAGTCAACCATCATGTTCTCATTATATTATCTTTAATACCATTGTTCTACGTTCATTTCATCTCGGTGGAAGCGTTCCCCTTGGTATTCTGGATATTTAGCTCGCAGGTTATCTTTAATTGATCCAAGTTAACATGTTACAAGTGTACTTTAAGGGGCATTTTGCAACCCATGAGTTTGAAGCTGTCAAGCATAGTAGAAATCATCTTTCACTAATTCTCAGCCTGTCTGTCTGTCTGCCAAGAAAGCCTACCCCCACCCCTCTCTTGCGTTTTAAATAAAACTGATCCTAAAAAATCTGCCAAAACGTCATATATTATTTTTGATTTCATTATGTACAAAAACAAACTTTATTTGTTATGAATTAATCATCTGCTCACTTTTCCATATAGACAAGCAGAAAATATTAATTAATTAATAGACTCAAAAAAATAATTCTGTAATAGATGATGCAATACAATGCAAAGGTGCCCAAGTGTACCTTAACTCGTCATCTATTGTGCGAAGTGTTAAGCAAAAGGTGAGCGAGTTACCGCAGTCATTCTTTGGTATAACGGAAATACAAACTCTATGGTGTCTACTATGGCTTTCTTCAAAATTAATGAACTTTAATTATAAAAGAATGATTCTGTCTGAATTTCAAAGTATGGAAACGATTTTGTACTGCAACGTACATATGAACTTTTCTGTACCAATGTTTGTCCGTGTTTTGAAAGAGCGTACCTTAACCTATCGCTAATATATATCGGTAGTTGCTTCGGTTGCTTTCTAACCTAAACGCAATGTGAGATGAAAGAGCAGTCGATTTTCCATATATCGACTGCTCTTTCATCTAACATAGCATAACCTAAACTACTAAAAGTTTAATCGCTAAATTATCGTGACGGTCAACTTGAGCTCTTGTTAAATATATTAATGTACACCAAGTTTTTCTAAAAGCTTCTAAGTTTTAAAAAATAATTGAAAAAAGTGCCAACTTAATTAATAGTTGTCGTATTATTTCAATGATTTTTATTGTACTTTATAAATAACAAAATAAAACAAAAAAAATGTTTTTCAGTTTATATTTTTTACCAAATCAATCTCAAAATTCTACAAATAATTGTAATAATCCTGCAATGCATCTATTGGTTCTAAGGTAAATTAAGAATTGATATCATTAAATTATAAAGTTTATTTATTTATAGAAAGTAACATGCATTCAAATTTACGTTCGTACATCAATTGCAAACGAAGTTCTCATATGTAACAGGCTATTTCTTAGATTACATTACAGCAAATATATAAGTAATACTTCAGTTATACTGTATATTTTACTTAATATTATAGTGATAATCGTATAAAAGACAATTGACAATGAAACGTACAGCCGATTTACGCCTTAACATCTCAATATTTATTAATCGTACATTTAATTAATTATACGAGACATAAATATGCACATCCATATGTTTTTCCTGGGCATCACCTCAGGAACCATCGTTCATTGTACACGTATTGGGTTTATGGAAATCACCACTTAACATACGGAGGTCTACAACTAAGCCGATATTTGAACGTTGATTTTTAGGTGGTCGAAAACATGAAATAAAAACGTTTTGATTCTTTCAAAATTTTACCATTATTTCTAAGAGGAATTTTACTCCTTATAGTTTTGACAAAAATTATAGCTTATTTTACTTGGGAAATGATTTCATAATGCAATGCGCAATTCGTAAGTCAATCAATATTTTAAGTAGATATAAAGTGACCTTGAAATTAATTCAAACACGCAAAACACGGATATATATCCCAAATTGAAGAAGATAACGGTAACAATGTTGTGCAACAGTTGTATTGGGAATGCATAGTTAAGTAATGCAACACACAAGTTTTAATGTATTATAATATCCTTATAAAATAATATTGTGAAAGAACTTAACAATTAAAATAAATTTTTGAAAAATGAAACATTATAAAGATTTTACAATCAATTATAGAATAGAGACCATACATTTAACATTGTATATATCAATGTTTACAAGTTTTCTTTTACTTATATAAACCCCAAGTTTAAGCAAGTCAAAGAAAACCCTTAGACATGGACATCGAATATTATGTTCACGAAAAAAAAGAATATGGTAAAGAAATATAGAGATATGGTAAAGTAATTTATCAGTATTATGGTACAAAATAAACTATTAAATTAAATTTATAGAAAGAAAAATAAGAAGATTCTATAACAAAAATTCATTTTTGTCATCAACAAAATATGAATTTTATAATTTATGCACATACATTTTTGACAACATAAATATATAATATACTCACTAATTATCATCAATTTATATTACAACTTGTTATATCAAAAAAAAAATTATATATTTTTACAAAATTCAATTTATAATACAATTTTTGACTTGACTGATATTTTTCACATGATACGTTTTATTTTAATTTATAACTTTTATAGTAATATAATTAAATCCTTGGATTTATAACGTAAAGTGATATAAAAGGGGAGATCAAACAAAATATATGAATAACAAACATCTTTAAGTCAATTAATTAATATTTGCAGTAACTTAAATAACCAAAAATATTGTGTAATAAACTACATTAACATAGTAACAGAGACTTTGGGATCACTAAAAAAAAGCCTTCATTGAAAATTCATCAAATTCTGTCTCGTTAATTAAATCTTACAAAAAATAACCGTAATCCGCTGAAGTAATAGTATAACATATACGGTTTTAGGGCATGTCGGTTTTAGAGCGTCCTCCCATTAATTTAGCTTGCTTAAGGGCAGACACATGACTTTTCTGACCAAGTTTCATAACAACACGCTAACTTTGCTTGTTTACTTATCAGTACATGCGTAAGTACGATGGGCTATAATCGTAATCTATTATAACATGGAATTCCTCCATTTAATAAAAAAGTTGATAAATGAAAAGTTAAATATGAAAAAATCTATAAAATTGAAGAAGTAAATAGAAAAGCAATTTCATGGGAAGAAACATTATTAATTGAAGAAAATTAGTTAAGCCCATCTTACGTCTTACGGTATGACTAAATTTAATTCGTAACATTGAACATTATATATTATACTGAACTTATATACCGCCAAATACGATTCACTATTAAATTCAGGCGTTATTTCTGATCTTTATTTATCAATACGACAATCAATACATCAAAACACGACGACGATCAATACATCAAAACACAAACTCGGTTGATGGTTACAGGTATTATTCAGAGTCGACATAATCCAACACCGAAAAGTCAATGTATTTATCCGATCTTAACCGTCATGGACGAGCGTGACGCATCTTGCGAACCATCTCCTCACAATGTTTGTTGTGCGCCATCACTTCCTCTTGCAATTTTGGTGGGAGATCTTCGAGACGAGGTGCAGTGCCTTCCTCTACGTCAGTGCGCCGATAGAACAAGACATAAGGAGTGCACGTTGCATTTAACTCTTGCAAATGATTTTCATTTGCACGGGTTACGACATCATCGTCATACATATACCACTGATCGTTGTCTTTAGCGAAGGTATAATAATGTCCAGCGTCTAGCGTAGTGCCAATGTGTATAATCGATGCGTAAAGATTGTAAGTGGAATGATCGCTCTGGGAACGAACCGTCGGCAACATGATCGTATGATTATAAAACGTAGAATTCATCAATTTCGCCTGCACTTGCAACTTGGTATCAAATCTGTTGGGGACATACAAATAACACATCATCTATTTATTATATGTGTATGGTGAACTAAAATATCTTATTGTATCATAAGAAATACAGTCAACTCTACATAATTAAAAGTTGAAGGGACCTTTCTAATATTTCGAATTACTAAGAGTTTGAAATGTTTAGAGGATTGTATTATTTAATAAAGTAGTATTTATTGAAATATTAAAATGTAGTATTTATTGATTTAAGTACTATTTATTCAAAGATAAAAATTTATATACGAATTGCTCAAATGAGAATCCTATATGATTGTTTGTGTGCATACAAGTTTCAACATGTCTATATTTCGATTTGTCGGGTGTCTGCGTGAAAGAATTTCCAATTACCGCATGTGTTTAATAATTATGGATTATTTTTTCTTCGACTTACCGAGCGTACCAAAACCATTAAATTGATTTAACGAGAGTTTTGCTAGGGACCCAACAATTACTTTGAATTATTGAGAAGTTTGAATTATCAAAGGGTGAATTATAAGGAGTCGACTGTAGATTAATGTCGGCAAAAATGCCAGTTCATAAGTACACTCAGTGCTGGAGTTAAGCATTTGATATTTTGATAACTATTATATGGGTATATTTTCAATTTTCCCTTACTGCTGATGAAACGAGGACACGGATGTTTACTTCACAAGTCTCTTAAAGAATTATAGAAAGCGCTATTGCTCAGAATCATTGCAATGGCAGTAGGCTGGTCACGTTTGCCGAAGAATTGACAACGTAACATCTAAACGAGACAAATGACGACCAATTGGCTCAGTGACTGGGCCCTCCACCCACGGAGTCAATGTTCGCGCGTTCGATCCCCGCATCGGAATAAATATATGTATAACCTACAGATATTTATTTCAAATCAGGTAACCCCGCTAATCCGCATTGGACGAGCGTGATGGGTTCACGTCTGTTCCTTCAGAAATTCTCAGTAGTGGGACACATATGGTCTGTGAAACAAAAATAGTGCCTCACTTGTTAAAGTTAAATAATAAGAAAAATCTATTTATAGGTCCATCTACTCTTGTTCCTCAATATAACTTCTCTTTTATATACATGAAAAACCATTTTCTATATATTCCCAACATCTACAGTCAGTCCCTACATTCTACTATTACATCTTAATTCTCGATACTTCAATAAATAGTATTTATTTATTCTTTTCCTACAAATTTGGTATATAGGCGGACTTAATATCGGAAAGCATACACTACCAGTCAACCTTCGGGTAAATTAGAAACATATTACACAAAATACAAACATATTGTACAAAAACAAAAGTAATTAAGTTAGTAGTTTTATGAATCTTTGCACAAACAACGTGCCCAACCCGTTCTTCGTTTAAATTCTTAATTGAATTTTATTACTTTTTATTCATGATGCTACACTTGTTATGTAATAAAATTACATAACGAGTGCAGCATCATGAAAAGCCGGTATTAAAACGTCCAATATTTGACTGAGAAAATAATGCATTCAAATAAAAAGTCTTTCAATTTATCATAAAATACTGAACAGTGCTACTTACTTAAAGTTTTTAAGAACCAAGATCAGAATCTTGGGCGCTTTCTCTATGAGCACGCTACGTTCTGCATCATGTAAACCACCACAATAGTGGCATAAGTAACGGTTTTCCCCTGATAGTCGTTCGTTGGAACAGTAGAACTCTAAAAGATTTTGCACACTGTATTGCCTGCCTTCTGGTCTATTGGAAAAGGCCAGTGTAAGATCAATGAAAATATCACGCGATATAGATGAAGAACGACACTCGTTACACTCCATACGAGTAACCAAAACCCCACTGAACGTACTGTCGACGAAAGAACTACGTTGTATGAATGCTGACGCGGTTAAACGTTTTCGTTTCTTGCTTCGCGTTTCATGCATCGGTAAGGTCCGTTTCAGTGAGTTTGAACCTGTGGAATAAAACGCAGATAATACATATGGAATATAAAAATTTTACTAAATTTAGCGAAACAATAAGAAAAGAAGCATAGTTAATCCCGAGCGCTATAATACTCGGACCGAAAAATTAGTTTTAACAATCCAAACGCTTCGCCACTATCCAAACTAAACATCATTAAAAGAAGGAAATGCAAAAAAAACACGATTCTAATCAAGAAAGTTTGATTTAAAAACAAACTTTCATCAAAAATATTAAACAATCAGATAGACGCTTCCAGATTGAATCTGGTTTCGAATGCGAAAAATCTTTTGTATTATAAGAATAACATTTTTGTTAAAAAGTATGTATTTTTAAGGTGTTTTACAGATATATGAGTTTCATATAATTATTTATACTAGCAAAGTCATCATTATCACTCTCGATTTCCATCCAATCATGGTCTAAGTTATCACCATTTTCTATTTCTACATCATTTTTTTCATCACTTTAATATTTTTTATGTGCATAACTTTTTTCTTATAATGCTATAAGTTCTGATCACAAGATAGATCTGCTAGTCTTATCATTCGAATAAAAATGAGTTTCAGAACTGTTTTTGAAACTTTCACTGATATCATAACTATCAAGATTTTTACAATTTTGTTTATTCATTTTTGAGCTCAATATAAAAAAAGTCAAGTACAAAAGGCCGTGGTATATAAGTAGAGACGTTAATTTCTGTGTTGCTGATACTTAAAGTCACAAGTCGATCGTGCCTGTATTTCTCAGAACGCGAATTCAGTGACACATCCACTTATTGCCACCTCCCACAAGCGAAAAAACACTGTTGTCAAGTGAGAGGTGACTTACGACCGGTAAGGGTAACTTTAACATATCATAAATATATAGAAGCAATTTAAGGCATATCAAAAAATTAATTATAATCTTAAATAAATAGTGTAAAACTTACCACCAGCCTTGCTACTTCCAGGGCGCGGTGAATGTGTTCGAAGGTTGTAGCTTGACTCTGGCTGTTCGTTATCATCGCTATACACAAAAATAAAACTGAGATTTGATATATCACATAAACACACAAATATGCTATATTATTTTATTTATCGGCGGTATTTCCGAATCGGTAAGACATTGAAACCTTCAAAAAACATGCCTCATAAAACCAAAATTCATATCTTAAAGACCGGCAACGCAACTGTGATGCCTCTCGTGTTGCGAATGTCTATGGGCGGTGTTGATTGCTTTCCATCAGGTGTTACGCTTGCTCGTTTGCCTCCATATCCTATAAAAATTGCTACGATCATCATCATTTACATACATCAAACAAAACGCGAATATTATAAAAATCTCAATACTATTATATTTTGTATAATAATTTTACTGCTAGCGTACTATAAATATAGCATTTATTATATAGCAGTGATTCGCAGATCAGTTTACAAGGTACAGGATAGCTCCAACTCTATATAATGAAAACCGTTGAATTGCTAGATTCAATTCGCGCCTTTAAAAATCAGCTTAATCGGCTTTCATTTGAATTAAATTAATATGACTTACTAACATATTATAAAAACCTTTGCTAATTAACGAAATAATAAGATAATGGACAACTATTTAGCTATAAATTACGTTAGTCTTTATTTCTAAGATAAAAGTAAAATCTAAAAAATGTTTAAGTTAACAGTACCTGTGTGATTGTTCAAAGTTGTTAAACCGATTCAGCTCCGGCAGGACCGGAGGACGACTGTAATTGAAGTTGTGTTCCGACTCATGTTCAAATGAGCGGAGCAACTCGAACAGATATCTGCACACATAAAAAATTAAAAAATACACTTTTTGCCGCTTATCAAGTCAATCATATGAACTGTTAAATGGCTCAGAGATCATTAGTATGTCTTTTCATAACTATTATTTATTGCATTGCATATATTATTATGCATTGCATTATTTATTGCCACGCAAATAAACTGTCATTATTTAATGTTAAATGATTATGTAAGTTCTTTAAACAAACTTACCCTCCATCTCTTACACTTTCCCAAATAACACGTATATGAGTGAGTGAGTGGTAATGCTGCTTTATATTATATTAATATAATTTTGTATTCAAAATATGATATTGAGAAATAAAGCTGCATTGGCAACTTTCAATTTGACTGTTATAATAATAACTTACCCTAAAAACTCAGAGCTGTCATGCTGCAAGCCCCGCGTGAAAAACGGGGACTTGACAACCGAAAGGAACTCGCGGGGGCTCAGTTTTGTTGATATCGAGTGTGTCATTTTAACGAACAGCACACCCAACTTTGCCCAGTATGGCGCCGAGGTCATTTGCAGCACCACGTGATTACTGAATCTAATAAAATCAAAATTTAAGTAAAAAGTTCAACGAGATCAAAAGAATAAAAGGACATACATATACAGCTAGATTCTTTAATTTAGGGATATCTCATCTCTCAGCGTCTTCTATCGATATTACAATAGAGAGTGCTCCGAGAAATTGTTTTTTTATTAATAGAGCGTAGATTTAAAGTATTATTTTTAATTTTCAATCGCTATGCGCTACAGGTATATTGTATCCATTACAGAGTGCTTTTAATATTTGACGTAGTGAAATTAATTAATAATAACTTTATTTGCATATTGCACTGTTTTATAAATCATGTAATTATAAATTAATTAAATTCACGTAATTTCCTATGACGACTTAATTGGTTAACTGGTTTAAATTCCCACATATGTATGGCCAACAGATACTTATTTCCAATTTGGATGCCCTAACAATCCGCCTTAAGCGTGGTGTATTCCTCCAAAAATAGAATAACTCTTGCTCAGTAGTAAGAAATACTATTTGGATTATGAAAAAAAAACCAGTTAGGGGTCGGTAATGAACCACAAAGTAATTAGTACTACACAACTGTATTTGCTTGCTTAAAACTTATGACACGCCTACATCTATCTACATGTGGACTGCTATAAGCTGTTATGATAATAATAGTGATTATGTATTGCTATTTTGTAATAAAAAGACTTAAAGTCAAGATATTCAAAATATTTTTATTTTAAGGCTTCTAAAATAATGTTATCATTTAGGGAACGCTTTGCTTTTTGATTATATTGTGGCTGTAATCAGTTACAGGAAACTATTATCATTAGGAAGCTCTGAAATGAATACTAATAAGTGGACAGAATATTTTCAAATCCAAGAAATTATGTACCAAGTACAAATCAAATAGCATTTATAAAAAAGTGAATCAAATATTATAAAAAAAAACTATAAGAACGACAAATATTAGGATAACAAGGATAATAATTTAATTAGAAACTACATTTGATGATCATATACATTTTCGCGCTGCAAATTATGTCTTATCAAACATTAAATTTTATAATATTACTATATTTTTATTTATATAATTAATATATAAAATAGTTTTAAAGAAATATAATTTCTGAAACTATTTAAAAGCTTAAATTTATTAGGATTATATTGTGCAAAAGACGTCTTTAATAATCATGTGGCAAATGTTGCTTTTCATGTAAAAATAAAATGATCCAATCTTAAAAAACGCTCAGCTTTTATATTAAAGTTAAATAAAAACGTTAAAACATGGAAAAGAAGTAAATAAATGCATATTACAAAATACAAATTCGCTTTTTGCCAGGCGCTTATAAAGCTTGTAGTATAATTAATTTTAAAATGCAAGGCTGAATGGACTGGGGCTGACGCTACTCACGTTCAGTCCGAAATTTCAGAGGTCTATTGCGAAAAACTTTTTATTAAATGTAGTAAATTAATATCATCGCTTACGCAAATTGGTTTATAATTTCATCATCACGGCAGCATATATGTCATAAGTATATATTGGAGTTATAATTTTGAATAAATAATGTTATAGGATTTCTTTTTCTCAATAAGTAACCTTTTAGCATGTCGAGTTTATGTAGATAACCAATGTAAGGACCAAAATTATTGAACTTTGACATACACTACGCTAAAAAATGTTTAGCATATAAATTATGTATAAAAATGTAGGATATTTTTCTTTATATTGTGAACCATACACCTTTTAAAAGTATTTTATTAGGTTTCATTGTTTATATACATTATACATATTATCTTTCTGCACTCCATATGCACTTTTAATATGCCAAATCACACACTCCTCCGTACGCGCAATGTGCCTAAAAAGACGTACAACTTTTTTTCGTATAACTATATAGATACTTACATTCTAGTCGCAAGTAGAGCTTGTATGACGCTGTTCATATAGCAAGTGTTGCCCAGATTGAGCAATCCCACTTTAGGCAACGGTGCGTTTATGTGTGCGGAAGTAAGGCATACGGTGCGGGCGCGCCAAGGCGGTAAGCTCAAGAAACGGCAACTGTGCGATGCCATGTGACTCTCCAGGTAAAACAACTGCAGTAATTTTATTGAATATATATAAAGCGTAATTTAATGTGTATTATAAAATTTCAAAAAATCTAAAGTTTAAGATTAAAAAATTTAAAGCATATATTCAAATTAAGGCATTTTAATGGCACAAGTTGTGCGATATAAAGTTATTATTAGTAATTAAAATACTATACTGTAATTTAATATATTTAAGAAACCCCACGAAATACAATAAGCTTACGTTCGACAACAAGTGTATGAATTACATTCCGTCTATGCTTTACATTCTGTAATGTTTTGTTTGTATAAATATCAAATCAAATAATCAAATGTTGGCAGTTTAGCGAATGAAAAATGCCGTGATTCCTACCGGCTGAATCAAAATTCCATATGGATGGTATATTACAAAAATAGCGATTCAAAAGTAGTATAATCAGTTTGTGTTCGTTATATGAGTTACTGAGAAACTAGATATGTAGTCAAGATGCTGCTACTTGCCACAAATTTTTAAATTGTACCTCTACCTTATGAATGATTGTAAAGTAACATCAGGTAATACATTTTGAATTCAATGTGAAATGCTAAAGTTAGGTTAAATTTTGTCCTGTATTAACAATACATATAACAACATATAACCAATTTTATTAAAATATATTATATCATGACACCACCTACAACTTAGTTGGTAAGGCTTTGTGCAATTGCTCACGAAAAGTAAATTCAGACAATTTTACTAGTAAATGAGAATATTTTGTTTTCTTCAAATCTTTGGATAAGACTTTTCCCATAATTGTCATAATGGCCAGGCGGAATAACAACCGCAGAGCCCAAGGATGTAACAGTGTGTAAAGCTGCTCAATTAGATTTGGACGCATCAACTGTTAACCTCAAATGCATATAACGACTGTCTGATGAAAAACTAAGTCACAGACATATAAAAAAAACTATAGGTTTACCAGTGTGAAAGTATACCCACTATATTACTTTTCACACCAGTAAACGAACACTTAAAAATGATGTAATATATATGTTACTATTATTATTTAAGCGCAACAATTCTTTTTTGTAACTAAGAAAATTTTTAGTGACATTAGTATTCACTTCAATCGTAACACATGCAACTACATCGATCCATTAATTAATACAAATAACAGTCCACTGCTGGATATTGACCTCACACAAATGGGGTATTACCATAATCTCCACAGTTTATATTACTAAGGAACTATTCTACGCCGAGAACCACATAGCAAATGTAAATACATACATAAATATGCTGAAACATGTCGACATCCAACACATTTGATTTTTAAAGCCTAGAAGTCATGTTCAAATTACTTACTACACATGCAAATTTATCTTTGAAAGCCTCTAGTGCCTCAGCCTTCAGAGGTTCCATCAAGCGATCAACCATAACAACCATAATATCAATAACATTCTGCAACAGTTTTCGACTCCACTGGCCACTATCTTCTGCCAAATTCGTCAGTACGTCTTCGACATGAGGCGCAATCTGTGACAAACATTGCGTTGTAATAACATCATTTATATGAATTAATTTATTATAAAATTATATTACTTACTACTTATTATTATAATCTCAGAGTAATATAGACTATACTCTTTATGGTTACAATGATCATTTCATTTCATCATTGATATAGAAGACATTTGAAAAATTGTTTCCTTACTTAGGTGAAAATTGCTATGATGTTATAATAACGGTTTATCATTGACGCATATATATCTGCTCGTATGTCCAGAAACGTAAAGCAAGGTAGGTTGGTCTATGGTGATCACACCTACAGCGTGGAATGGCTAATATTTTCCCTCATATTGACGTCGACGAATCGTATTGCCCAAACAGAAATGGCGTACAACCTAACTCGGTTCGTCGAGATTGGGCGAGAAGTTTGTGTCCGGCTCAAATTTTCGATCCGGCAGAAAATATAAGAAATGTATAAATTCTCTTTTTTTTTTCATAAATTAGATATTATACACTCCTTTGCAAAAAAAACGGGCAATTTGAATTTTCTACATCATTGGTAATAATTTAGTTCTAAGGTTTTAATAGCCTAAGTTTTTAATACTTCTACTATGTTTCGAAACTTTTGTTTTTTTGTTAATTCCAAATTATATTAAAATTAGTTTGTGACTTTTTAATTACTTTTCGAGGGTTTGTTGTAAGAAGGTTATCAGGCAACTAAAACTAACTTTTTGTTATTTTTAGTGGAATAATTTATGTTTGTTACATCATGATGCCTTGTTGTGATTTAAAACAGATATCATTGTCTATTATAATGGCAGAAAAAAGCAATAAGAGCTAGTAAAGTTATAGCGCTGCTGGAAGAGGGGTGTAGCCAATGTCCCGTCTCACAGCGGTTAGACGTGAGACGTTTAACCGTCCAAAGAACCTGGACTGGATATCAAGAGACAAGTTTCAGCGCTAGTAACTCAGGCGCTGAGGAACCGCAAATGCAGTTACATAGACCTCAAAAGAAACCTTGAAGAGGTACGAGGAACACAAGTTAGGCTATGGACTGTGAGGAGGAGGCTTTTAGTTGCTAATATATGCAGTCGACGACCAGCACGGGTCCCCGAGTTACGCCGTGAGCACCAGATTACTCAATTTAGGTTCGCTAGAAATTGCCTATCTTGGACACAAGGTAACTAGAGTAGCGTACTCTTTTCTGATAAGGCTCGAATTTGTCTGCATGGCGAGGACCGACGTCGGCGAGTGTTATGAAGACCAGGGAAACGCTATGCTGACGTGTGTTTTGAAGAAATCACCCCTTATGGTGGAGGATCTGTTGTTTTGGGTGGGCGTAACTTCGAGCTATTGTACCAAGATAGTATTCATTGAAAATGGCTCACTGAATGCGCAAAGGTATATAATAGGAATCCTTTGTCAAAATGCACAAGTCGCACTGACTGTAATTGGTGAAGATGTCATTTACATAGATGATAATGTTTAGGCCCACCGTTCTGGCGACGTAGGTGCTTATTTGCAAGAGGTCGGTATTCCTCGTTTGGACTGGCTAGCGCAGAGCCCCGACCTTATCCCCATTTCCATGAGCACGTCTGAGACTTCCTAAAAAAGTAAGAACGATTTGTCCAACTACCTCCACAAAATATCAGTGAACTTGAACGTGGGGTCTGTCCATTTTCATACGGATATCTGTTTACATTGACTAAAACACCGATTCTAGGATTTATGTGTTAAAAATAAATAATAAAAAAGAAATTTCTAGTCACCTAAGCTAATGACATAATAAAAATATTAATATTATCCACAGAAAAACCAATGATTGTAAGGTGCTCGTTTTTTTTTTTCAAAGTATATATATAATAATAATTTAAAAAAATATATTGGTATGATTAAATAATAAAAAAAACGAATGTACCTTTTAAAATAGTACAGTATGACCACTCGAATATATAAAAAAATATTTTTATATTGTCAATATGTTAATGTGGATATTGAAATATATTATCGAATAATATTTCAATTATCAAATATTGACGCGCTATACAATAGCAAATCTCTGAAATCAAAGTTTCACATACTCTTCTACCCAATGAACACATTAACAAAACAGCTTCTACTTTAACACAGAAGAGCAACATTATTTATAGCTTTAAGACCTGATAGTAATTTAAATGACTGACGCGCAAGTTTAGATGCCCATTGGTTTTTATTTAATATAAAATTTATAGAAAAATCTTGATTTTAATGCTTTAACATAGATCTGGCAGTTGTGGAATCTTAGTTCTTATGTCTGCGACTCTAAAAAACTAAGAGACAATCTAAGAGTAAGTTACAAAGAGACAAACAGTGATGATATAAGCTCGTTTTTACTAAGATGACTCTACCTACACTTGAAAGTTGCTGATAATATGAATATAACATGGATAGGCATTTCTAATACTCACCCTGTCAAGCGCCTCTATGGACTCACGTACTGATGCGAGAATGTGGAAAATAACATCTGCAACAGAATCTTGTAGCGCCGCCGGCTGATTCATTATGCAAAACAATTGACCCAAGTTGTCAATGGTCACTTCAATCAAAATATCAAACCTTTCATTTTCCTGTGAACAATTTAAAATAAAAAAAATCCTAAGCAAGTTATATGAATAATTTATTTTGTATTATTTAGGAGGATGCTTTTCTTGACCAACTGCTTTATTTGGGTTCATTTGTAAACAAAATGAAATATTTTTATTTAGTAAGTACAATTTTCTATAAACATTAATACTTATATACACTTTTTACTCTATAATAAATACTGTTTCAGTAAAAAGACATAAACAATTGTAATGTACAGATATAGAAAAAAATCATGTAGTCCGCCCACTTCCCTCTAAAATGGATGAGACGGGTCTGCTTTGCAGTTCATATTTTTCCTTTCAATTAAATAAAATAATAATAAATTTTACATAAACAAACATTGTTAACAAACTGAAGTTTGATAAATTAAATTTTTATTTTTCTAAGAAAGACTAAAAAAGTAAATAATTAATTGGCAAAATTCATGAACATGAAGTAAATCCTATTATATATAAATAATGCGTTACTGTACAGCATCTAATTACCTCCATTGCCTGTATATAGGCCAAGAGCCAGTCTCCTAGCGCAGGTGTCGCATGCCACTCGTACATCCAACGGTACATACACGAAAGTGATGAACGCAAGCCTGCTTCGGCAGGTCCATTCCCACCCTGCTGTACCAGCCAGTGGGCGGAAGACAGAGTCGACTCACTTCCAGACCCATTCAGCACTATTAGCACTGCTGACATTGCTGGGCTGACATCAGATTCTATATCAAATAAATTTGATGGCAATGGTTTTGGATTCCTCTATATAAGTGCAAAAAAAAAGCGTATTTACGTGCAATGTTATCGAGTATAAATAATGCCATAGATAAATTACATTAAGATTATCTGTAGCGAATTTTCGTTAGCTACTGAATATTATTCACAAGGATTATTTCCTGGTCTTTCATCTCGACTGGATTCTATAGGATACTTTTGGCGAGTATCAATAATGGCAGATACCAAAATTCAAAATAGATGTTGAGAGAAAATATATCACGTAGTACACATGATATATTTTCTCACTTTATCATCATGATATACATATTTTATTTGTGTGCTGTACTGTTATTTGAACGAATAGGCGAATAATAAATTAAAAAAATCTTACGTGGATCAGAAATATATAAATAAAATTTATCCAAGATGGCGGTAATTAATTCTTGACGTAAGTGGCAAGGTACTGAGGTCATAATGCGCACAAAAATCTCTTCAACCAACAACAATACTTCCCATAATTGTTCTTCATCTCCAGATATATGAGCTAAAGAAAAAGAAGAATTATAAAGTATTTAAAAAACTATTTATTGTATTATGTATGTAATATGTAATGCCAAGAGTAATACTCTTAATTTCATTATTAAAATTATCTTAATTTGGGATATGCTTCAAACAATATTTTTAATGTAATATCTTGCTAAAGAACCAATCTCAATAACATTTATCAAATCATGAAGTATATTCCTGATAATCCTGTATGAATGTATTCTATCAGTTTTTATGTCGACTACTATTAGTTTTCTTCAAGTACCAAAAATGTGATACCCCACCCTCCTGTAGAAAATGTATATGCATATGTCAAATATTGATTAACACACATTATTAATTTTCTGTTATTGTTTTGCTTGTCGCGGATCTTAGCTAAGTAAAACTTTTGACTGTCCATATAGTGATGGATTCCAAAGCAAAGTAACGCCTGACTCCATTAATAATCTTAAATACTCCTTACTATTAAATTTCATACATAAGGTGTTTTATCATTTTAAAAATAATTTTATGACATAGAAGTAAAATTAAATTTAACTACTATTTATTTATAGTTTAAATATCTTTAAGATAAATGTATTGTAAAACCATTCAACTCACCGAGATACTTCACTATGTCTTGACAACTCTTAATAAGTTCATGTGGCGGGGGTAAATAATTTGGCTGCTCATTCATTAGCTGAATGTACTGAACCAGAACAGTGATTTCCGGTTGATTACAGTTATCATGTACAAGCGAGGGGTTTTTTACTGCCATATTTAGATCTATAAAATAATTAATTTAGAAATTTAGTTCTGGAGACTACTTATTTTCTAATCGTTGCAAAGTAAACAAAAGCATATGCAGAAAATATATTTTAATCTGTGTGTACATGTTGTTTGTATGTGACCAGCATAATTACACCTTGTGGCAATAACAACTAAAGGATGGTGGTATATCCATTGTAAAAAAGCCAGACCTAAATAGTAGATGTCAATAACAAACAGCATCATTATAAAAATATAAATGTACACCTCCCATACTGTGACGAAAAATTAGCTTAACTTCATCCTCACGGATACATGTTAAGGGGTTAGGGGTTGTCAATTTTCAAAAAATATTTTTTTTATTTTGTATTTTCTTAAAGTATAATATATCTTAAAAATATTCACTGAAAATTTGAACTGAATCCGACAACTACCTTTCAAGTTATTCGACAATTATCAAAGGGCTCTCGGGCGCTCCGGAATGAGCAGAGTAGCAGAGCAGGAGTAGAGAGAGCAGGTAGCTAGCAGCAGCTGAAAGCAACCGATTTCTCGGGTTCTGTTGTCATGAATGACTCACAATTTTGATATATATATAATTATACATAAATATATAAATACTCTATCCTACACATTTACAATCTATAGGTAGCATAAGTGCTGAAAATTATTTGTTTTTTGATAGCAAATGCCTGTGGTAATTGCACTAAGCAGTCAATAGTTGTGTGTTAAAATAAATTATTTTTCAAGAAATTTTCCTTGGGAATTTCAAGAGAACTTCAGAGTTCTCAAAACATCGTAAGTCGCGTTCTGTGAAAATAAAAAAATGTATTCAATCCGAAAACAGCGGACCGTGATGAAAGATTTCAGAGTACATCTTACCTCTTGATGCTTTAGAAGCTATCAAGCCAATTTACGAATATCTCAGTAATGACAATTTACTTTCAAAATGTGTAGGCAGATTCAATTAGAATAATAATGATATCAAACTATGTTTTTTGAATTGAATGAATTTTATTGAAATCTACTGTAATGCAACAGTAGATTTCAATAAAATTCATACAGCTTTTGGAAAACATGAAAAACTAGAGCTTGATCGCAGGATTTTTTTTAATTTCGAATTTTTATAAACAATTGACTGTTGGTTTTTTCCCGAAAACCTGAAAAAAATTTTCTTGAGGCCATTTTGTTAATTTTTTTTAAAAAGGCTTCGATCAGGCACTATATTATCTATTAATAAAACTAATTTTTGCCATCCGATTGATTGTAGATGAATTTCCAAGGATTTGTGATGGGCACTGCAAGTAACTTCTGTTGGAACTGAATCAACACAAACAGCAATGTGACATTAAAGGACTTGAGACAAGTATGATGATCTGTGGGTACTGCAGGATAATAGGTTGTAATACAATCCGCAGTCTGTGTGGTGGCCACAAACCAACGTGACAATGATACAGACAAAACTACAGAAATTTATTACTAACCAGCTGTATAAAAACTACACCGAAAGCTGCCCTGCTGCTTAATCAAATCCCACTGCATGTTTGTTAAGCAAGAGGCAGGAGCGGCAGCATTGCAATCCCATAACCTATGGTCAATACCCACCCATACCCAGGACAAACACATGATTGGAATAGACATTGATAAAATAAACAACAACAGTGTCGAAATACAAATAAAAATACCTCAATATTTTCAGATGCTTCTTGGAGGATGTAAAAATCATTCATATCAAACCCACAATTTGGTTCTCCAAGCTGTGTCTCCAAGCTCTAAGTATATGACCATCATTTAAGCCTTGTGCGT
This sequence comes from Baronia brevicornis, assembly GCA_031353405.1. Lineage (NCBI taxonomy): Eukaryota > Metazoa > Arthropoda > Insecta > Lepidoptera > Papilionidae > Baronia > Baronia brevicornis. The sequence continues at coordinate 45,073 of JASFAT010001267.1, forward strand.
CATCAGCACTTGAGATGTTAAAGAGCAGTCCATTAAGATAAAGGCTCTGAACACCAATAAAATAAACTCAAGATTTATTTTAAACTCCAATGAGTTACTTACACAGTCAAGAAAAATAATTATTAACCCAACAAAATGTATCAGGGACAAAAAGCAAAGATTCTGAAACCTGTGCTATTAGACCAATAGGAGGAGTAGTAGTAGAGAAAGAGTAGAGGAAAGGAATACAAGAAACACATGCATAAGTGCTTTAGTTAGACTACTGGACCAACCACAGTAGTTACTCATTAGCCAAAGACACTCCTAATCCATACTGGTTTCACAAAAATTTTCCATCTTAGGAAAGCACAAATACACATGGTGGCATCATAATTGGATATGGTCCATTTAATAAGCATCTATTTAAGTTAGGTTTCACTAAGAGTCCACTGTGCAGAGCCTGCATGAAAAGAGGAACGGACACTACATGGACGCTACACTGCAGGAGAGTAACCAACTACTGGTCCAAATACAGAGTTAATGTTAAGTTGTGGAAATAAGCCTATAAAACCATATATTGTGTAAGACCTTGAGTAGTGAAGGTAACTGGTTTTGTAGATGTACAGCACCTGTAGCTAACAGATAAGTAACATAAAGCTCCAGGCGAGAACAGGATTTCTATGACGCTTCTCAAAGCTGGATGATAAGAGAATTCTGCAGAATATTCCACTCTGTCTTGCCAAATAGAAGAACTCCAGGAACATGAACAAATCATAGTATTCTTATTCTACAAAATAGGGCATAATACACTTTTTTTATAAGGAAGATTTAACGCTTACCAGTCCAATAGCGGCATATAGGCGACATGACCCTTTTTCTTACTGGGTCCAATGGCGCACATATGGCGCCAAAAACAATTTTATTATTTTTATTAGTTATTACTATAACTGTTGCTATATTTCCTAGTGACGCGGTAAGTATTGTGCCACAAATCCTATCCTAGAAAAGGTTTACCGGCTATAATAAAATAGCCTAAATTTTCAAAAGCAAACATTGTAGCCTGCAGAAACAATAATACTTTACTCCTTTCATGGAAGAACAAAAGGGTTGTAACAATTCTTAGTACTTGGGATGTGTCAGAAATTACGGACGTCAATATTACGACATGGCGAACCTATTACAATCCAGAAACCTGATATAGTGCTAAACTATATCAAAAATATGGGTTGGGTTGATCAGGCAGATCACTATGTAGTAAATTACTATTTCTTAAGGAAATCTCTTAATATGGTGGCGAAAACACTTCTTCTGGGGCCTTGAAATATGTGCTCCTAATTCCTATATTCTATATGAATCCCTTCAAAAAGTAAAGAACGTAAAAGCACTTTCACATTACGAATTTATAAAAAACTGGTTAATCAGTTAGTAGACTTCCATATGTTGAAAAATCCTTGAGGGCACACTAATACTGAACAAGGTTTGCAGCGATTAGATGTTAATCTCCACATCATTCTCAGTAGAACTAAACGAGACTGCATAGTATGCTCGAATTGAAAGGTTGAAAGGAAGACAAGAAACAAAATTTTATTGCGATACTTGCACCGACAAACGAGGGATTCATATCAGAGAGTGCTTCGAAAAGTACCATACTATAAAGAAATATAAAATTTAAATCATATTGTTATTATCATTACCTACTTTATATATTAATAAATTTTCAATAAAAAAAATATTTCTTTTTCTATACTTAATTTAAAAATGTTTTACAATTTATCTTCATCTAAAAAATAGATGGACCTGGTAGGAAGTAAACTTGAAATACTTTCAGACCGTTAAGGGTTAAAAGATGTGTTCAAGACTGAAGACCTCTACCCTCCAGAAAAGGCTTGGTTTCAAGAAGGATTTGGCACCATAAACGACATTCACGAAGTATGGTATATCAAACAAGACTTTTGAGAATAATCAGTCCTTGTGGCATTTATGGACTATAAGAATGCCTACCTCATGAAAACCTCAGCTATAATGCCTTGGAGCCGTGCCAGGTAGATCCTTTATATGTAGAATCCTCTCCTGGAGATTTTGTGCATCTCCTGCCCTATAACATCAGCAACTTGGCCAAGAATAATTGAGTAACTGAGAACCTATGTTTTATTTTATATCCCTTGGTGTGTTTGCTTGTAATCTGACCACGGAGCACATATTAGTGACTGCAAAACTAGATTTCTTGCACAATTAACACTGCTGCTCATTATCAAGATGTTATTGAAAGTCTAGCTTTATATTGTCACAGTTATATTGCTCAATAATTTACCAGCAGTATGCAACACAAGAGTAGTTGACTGTTAGTGACATGATGTGGTTGTGCCCCCTTACAACTTGTCATATCATCCCTCTTACATCACTTCATGTACAGCTTATAGGTCAAGCTAAGTGCGCATAATACTCTGACATGTTGTTTGAAAAAAAGAAAATATTAAGAAATTGCTTCTTCTTCTTCCTTGATAAATATTAGGTTTAATAATTATTATTCAAGTATGAAGTAAAATATCATAACAATGAGTACCTTAAAATATAAATACTTGTCAGCATCATATCTTAATAAAATGGCGGCCAGTCTACCAGAACTTTCTGTGGACTTTTTCAATAAACTTAAATAATCATAATACACACATTTATTTCATTTCACTCACATATTGAAGCAAAATTAAAAATAAAATTAATATTTAGTGGGTTCACTTTTTACTGTAATTATAACAGCAATTCTTTGCAGCATGCTTCAAACAAGCTTCATACACTCAACTGTGAATATGGTATTCCACTTTGTCTTTTAATGTAGTTTTTTTACACTGTTTTCCATGTAATACTGTGCTGCCGTATCTTGCGTTTCAGAATACCTCAAAGGTCAGAAGATCAATAGGGTTCAGATTTGGTGACTATATTGATCAGTCAAGAAGGATAATGAGTTTTCTCTAAGCCACCTCATTGTTGTTGCTGATTTGTGGCATGGAGCATTATCTGGCTCGAATTTATTATCTTCTATGTTGTTTTAAACAAAAATGTTTCAAACACATTTATGTACAGAGTCCTCATACACCCTTCGCAAATGAATATCATGCTGACCCCATATGGGGCTGTATGGCTGATACAGCCCCAAACCATAATACTTCTATTTGCGTGCTTACCACCACATACAGTAGGCACCACACAAATGACATGGCATTCCTCATCAACACGCCTCCTCACAAAATTCACACCCAACTTTCCAAATACCTGAAATTTGAAACTAATCACAACTCTGATTTCTCCCACAAAGCTCCAGTGAACTCAAAAGATGTTTTAACAATTCTTCAGAGAATCACAGATAAGTTTTCTGTCCTGGCGGTCAGTAGATACACATTTTCTATATGTTCTCATTTTGTTTGCATGTGTTTGTGAGTCTCTGAGAACCTTCAATTTTAAATTGCAAAACTTTTGTTGACAACATCTACATAACTCTTCTTCATGTAATGTCTAAATTCTTATGTTTTTTTAATATTAAGCTCTCTTTGTTTCAATTTATATATGATAAACTATCACTACTACACCAATTAATGAAACACAGCAGATTCTTTAAAAAAAGAAGTATTACAACTCCTTGTTTTAAGAAAAAGAAAGATTACAGCTCCCGTTGATTGATTGGCAAGACACTTAAGGGTTGTATTCCATAGTGCCTACTATACCTAACACAAGGGATCCTTGTGTTGAGGCGATACATGTATCATATACATTGTATATTAGAACATACATTGTGAATGAGAGGTGGTGTATGTTTGGTGTTGTTATAAATCGTCATGTCAATAGTGGTTGGGAAGTGGAGAGTTGCTGACGGTCATTTTTTGGTAAAATTTAGTTTAAGTTCCCCATAAATCTACTTCTTTCAGTAAAACACACATTATTATTTTTCTTTTTTTGTTTGCTTGTCATGGATTTTAACTAAGTAAAATTCACGTGAATTTTACTTGAGTTGGAAATCCATGACAAGCAAACAAAAAGAGAAAAATAATAATGTGTGTTTTACTGAAAGAAGCAGATTTATGGGGAAGCTTAAACTAAATTTTACCAAAAAATGACCGTCAGCAACTCTCCACTTCCCCAACCACTTTGTTGACCTTGACGATTTATAACAGCACCAAACATACACCACCTCTCGTTCACAATGTAGCCTGTTCTAATATACAATGTATATGATACATGTATCACCTCAACACAAGGATCCCTTGTGTTAGGTATAGTAGGCACTATGGAATACAACCCTTAAGTGTCTTGCCAATCAATCAACGGGAGCTGTAATCTTTCTTTTCTTAAAACAAGGAGTTGTAATACTTCTTCTTTTTAAAGAATCTGCTGTGTTTCATTAATTGGTGTAGTAGTGATAGTTTATCATATAAATTGAAACAAAGGAGCTTAATATTAAAAAAACATAAGAATTTAGACATTACATGAAGAAGGTTATGTAGATGTTGTCAACAAAAGTTTTGCAATTTAAAATTGAAGGTTCTCAGAGACTCACAAACACATGCAAACAAAATGAGAACATATAGAAAATGTGTATCTACTGACCGCCAGGACAGAAAACTTATCTGTGATTCTCTGAAGAATTGTTAAAACATCTTTTGAGTTCACTGAGCTTTGTGGGAGAAATCAGAGTTGTGATTAGTTTCAAATTTCAGGTATTTTGGAAAGTTGGGTGTGAATTTCGGAGAGGCGTGTTGATGAGGAATGCCATGTCATATTGTGAGGTGCCTACTGTATGTGGTGTGCACGCAAATGGAAGTATTATGGTTTGGGGCTGTATCAGACCATACAGCCCCATATGGGGTCAGCATGATATTCATTTGCGAAGGGTGTATGAGGACTCTGTACATAAATGTGTTTGAAACATTTTTGTTTAAAACAACATAGAAGATAATAAATTCGAGCCAGATAATGCTCCATGCCACAATCAGCAACAATAATGAGGTGGCTTAGAGAAAACTCATTATCCTTCTTGACTGATCAATATAGTCACCAAATCTGAACCCTATTGATCTTCTGACCTTTGAGGTATTCTGAAACGCAAGATACGGCAGCACAGTATTACATGGAAAACAGTGTAAAAAAACTACATTAAAAGACAAAGTGGAATACCATATTCACAGTTGAGTGTATGAAGCTTGTTTGAAGCATGCTGCAAAGAATTGCTGTTATAATTACAGTAAAAAGTGAACCCACTAAATATTAATTTTATTTTTAATTTTGCTTCAATATGTGAGTGAAATGAAATAAATGTGTGTATTATGATTATTTAAGTTTATTGAAAAAGTCCACAGAAAGTTCTGGTAGACTGGCCGCCATTTTATTAAGATATGATGCTGACAAGTATTTATATTTTAAGGTACTCATTGTTATGATATTTTACTTCATACTTGAATAATAATTATTAAACCTAATATTTATCAAGGAAGAAGAAGAAGCAATTTCTTAATATTTTCTTTTTTCAAACAACATGTCAGAGTATTATGCGCACTTAGCTTTGACCTATAAGCTGTACATGAAGTGATGTAAGAGGATGATATGACAAGTTGTAAGGGGGCACAACCACATCATGTCACTAACAGTCAACTACTCTTGTGTTGCATACTGCTGGTAAATTATTGAGCAATATAACTGTGACAATATAAAGCTAGACTTTCAATAACATCTTGATAATGAGCAGCAGTGTTAATTGTGCAAGAAATCTAGTTTTGCAGTCACTAATATGTGCTCCGTGGTCAGATTACAAGCAAACACACCAAGGGATATAAAATAAAACATAGGTTCTCAGTTACTCAATTATTCTTGGCCAAGTTGCTGATGTTATAGGGCAGGAGATGCACAAAATCTCCAGGAGAGGATTCTACATATAAAGGATCTACCTGGCACGGCTCCAAGGCATTATAGCTGAGGTTTTCATGAGGTAGGCATTCTTATAGTCCATAAATGCCACAAGGACTGATTATTCTCAAAAGTCTTGTTTGATATACCATACTTCGTGAATGTCGTTTATGGTGCCAAATCCTTCTTGAAACCAAGCCTTTTCTGGAGGGTAGAGGTCTTCAGTCTTGAACACATCTTTTAACCCTTAACGGTCTGAAAGTATTTCAAGTTTACTTCCTACCAGGTCCATCTATTTTTTAGATGAAGATAAATTGTAAAACATTTTTAAATTAAGTATAGAAAAAGAAATATTTTTTTATTGAAAATTTATTAATATATAAAGTAGGTAATGATAATAACAATATGATTTAAATTTTATATTTCTTTATAGTATGGTACTTTTCGAAGCACTCTCTGATATGAATCCCTCGTTTGTCGGTGCAAGTATCGCAATAAAATTTTGTTTCTTGTCTTCCTTTCAACCTTTCAATTCGAGCATACTATGCAGTCTCGTTTAGTTCTACTGAGAATGATGTGGAGATTAACATCTAATCGCTGCAAACCTTGTTCAGTATTAGTGTGCCCTCAAGGATTTTTCAACATATGGAAGTCTACTAACTGATTAACCAGTTTTTTATAAATTCGTAATGTGAAAGTGCTTTTACGTTCTTTACTTTTTGAAGGGATTCATATAGAATATAGGAATTAGGAGCACATATTTCAAGGCCCCAGAAGAAGTGTTTTCGCCACCATATTAAGAGATTTCCTTAAGAAATAGTAATTTACTACATAGTGATCTGCCTGATCAACCCAACCCATATTTTTGATATAGTTTAGCACTATATCAGGTTTCTGGATTGTAATAGGTTCGCCATGTCGTAATATTGACGTCCGTAATTTCTGACACATCCCAAGTACTAAGAATTGTTACAACCCTTTTGTTCTTCCATGAAAGGAGTAAAGTATTATTGTTTCTGCAGGCTACAATGTTTGCTTTTGAAAATTTAGGCTATTTTATTATAGCCGGTAAACCTTTTCTAGGATAGGATTTGTGGCACAATACTTACCGCGTCACTAGGAAATATAGCAACAGTTATAGTAATAACTAATAAAAATAATAAAATTGTTTTTGGCGCCATATGTGCGCCATTGGACCCAGTAAGAAAAAGGGTCATGTCGCCTATATGCCGCTATTGGACTGGTAAGCGTTAAATCTTCCTTATAAAAAAAGTGTATTATGCCCTATTTTGTAGAATAAGAATACTATGATTTGTTCATGTTCCTGGAGTTCTTCTATTTGGCAAGACAGAGTGGAATATTCTGCAGAATTCTCTTATCATCCAGCTTTGAGAAGCGTCATAGAAATCCTGTTCTCGCCTGGAGCTTTATGTTACTTATCTGTTAGCTACAGGTGCTGTACATCTACAAAACCAGTTACCTTCACTACTCAAGGTCTTACACAATATATGGTTTTATAGGCTTATTTCCACAACTTAACATTAACTCTGTATTTGGACCAGTAGTTGGTTACTCTCCTGCAGTGTAGCGTCCATGTAGTGTCCGTTCCTCTTTTCATGCAGGCTCTGCACAGTGGACTCTTAGTGAAACCTAACTTAAATAGATGCTTATTAAATGGACCATATCCAATTATGATGCCACCATGTGTATTTGTGCTTTCCTAAGATGGAAAATTTTTGTGAAACCAGTATGGATTAGGAGTGTCTTTGGCTAATGAGTAACTACTGTGGTTGGTCCAGTAGTCTAACTAAAGCACTTATGCATGTGTTTCTTGTATTCCTTTCCTCTACTCTTTCTCTACTACTACTCCTCCTATTGGTCTAATAGCACAGGTTTCAGAATCTTTGCTTTTTGTCCCTGATACATTTTGTTGGGTTAATAATTATTTTTCTTGACTGTGTAAGTAACTCATTGGAGTTTAAAATAAATCTTGAGTTTATTTTATTGGTGTTCAGAGCCTTTATCTTAATGGACTGCTCTTTAACATCTCAAGTGCTGATGACGCACAAGGCTTAAATGATGGTCATATACTTAGAGCTTGGAGACACAGCTTGGAGAACCAAATTGTGGGTTTGATATGAATGATTTTTACATCCTCCAAGAAGCATCTGAAAATATTGAGGTATTTTTATTTGTATTTCGACACTGTTGTTGTTTATTTTATCAATGTCTATTCCAATCATGTGTTTGTCCTGGGTATGGGTGGGTATTGACCATAGGTTATGGGATTGCAATGCTGCCGCTCCTGCCTCTTGCTTAACAAACATGCAGTGGGATTTGATTAAGCAGCAGGGCAGCTTTCGGTGTAGTTTTTATACAGCTGGTTAGTAATAAATTTCTGTAGTTTTGTCTGTATCATTGTCACGTTGGTTTGTGGCCACCACACAGACTGCGGATTGTATTACAACCTATTATCCTGCAGTACCCACAGATCATCATACTTGTCTCAAGTCCTTTAATGTCACATTGCTGTTTGTGTTGATTCAGTTCCAACAGAAGTTACTTGCAGTGCCCATCACAAATCCTTGGAAATTCATCTACAATCAATCGGATGGCAAAAATTAGTTTTATTAATAGATAATATAGTGCCTGATCGAAGCCTTTTTAAAAAAAATTAACAAAATGGCCTCAAGAAAATTTTTTTCAGGTTTTCGGGAAAAAACCAACAGTCAATTGTTTATAAAAATTCGAAATTAAAAAAAATCCTGCGATCAAGCTCTAGTTTTTCATGTTTTCCAAAAGCTGTATGAATTTTATTGAAATCTACTGTTGCATTACAGTAGATTTCAATAAAATTCATTCAATTCAAAAAACATAGTTTGATATCATTATTATTCTAATTGAATCTGCCTACACATTTTGAAAGTAAATTGTCATTACTGAGATATTCGTAAATTGGCTTGATAGCTTCTAAAGCATCAAGAGGTAAGATGTACTCTGAAATCTTTCATCACGGTCCGCTGTTTTCGGATTGAATACATTTTTTTATTTTCACAGAACGCGACTTACGATGTTTTGAGAACTCTGAAGTTCTCTTGAAATTCCCAAGGAAAATTTCTTGAAAAATAATTTATTTTAACACACAACTATTGACTGCTTAGTGCAATTACCACAGGCATTTGCTATCAAAAAACAAATAATTTTCAGCACTTATGCTACCTATAGATTGTAAATGTGTAGGATAGAGTATTTATATATTTATGTATAATTATATATATATCAAAATTGTGAGTCATTCATGACAACAGAACCCGAGAAATCGGTTGCTTTCAGCTGCTGCTAGCTACCTGCTCTCTCTACTCCTGCTCTGCTACTCTGCTCATTCCGGAGCGCCCGAGAGCCCTTTGATAATTGTCGAATAACTTGAAAGGTAGTTGTCGGATTCAGTTCAAATTTTCAGTGAATATTTTTAAGATATATTATACTTTAAGAAAATACAAAATAAAAAAAATATTTTTTGAAAATTGACAACCCCTAACCCCTTAACATGTATCCGTGAGGATGAAGTTAAGCTAATTTTTCGTCACAGTATGGGAGGTGTACATTTATATTTTTATAATGATGCTGTTTGTTATTGACATCTACTATTTAGGTCTGGCTTTTTTACAATGGATATACCACCATCCTTTAGTTGTTATTGCCACAAGGTGTAATTATGCTGGTCACATACAAACAACATGTACACACAGATTAAAATATATTTTCTGCATATGCTTTTGTTTACTTTGCAACGATTAGAAAATAAGTAGTCTCCAGAACTAAATTTCTAAATTAATTATTTTATAGATCTAAATATGGCAGTAAAAAACCCCTCGCTTGTACATGATAACTGTAATCAACCGGAAATCACTGTTCTGGTTCAGTACATTCAGCTAATGAATGAGCAGCCAAATTATTTACCCCCGCCACATGAACTTATTAAGAGTTGTCAAGACATAGTGAAGTATCTCGGTGAGTTGAATGGTTTTACAATACATTTATCTTAAAGATATTTAAACTATAAATAAATAGTAGTTAAATTTAATTTTACTTCTATGTCATAAAATTATTTTTAAAATGATAAAACACCTTATGTATGAAATTTAATAGTAAGGAGTATTTAAGATTATTAATGGAGTCAGGCGTTACTTTGCTTTGGAATCCATCACTATATGGACAGTCAAAAGTTTTACTTAGCTAAGATCCGCGACAAGCAAAACAATAACAGAAAATTAATAATGTGTGTTAATCAATATTTGACATATGCATATACATTTTCTACAGGAGGGTGGGGTATCACATTTTTGGTACTTGAAGAAAACTAATAGTAGTCGACATAAAAACTGATAGAATACATTCATACAGGATTATCAGGAATATACTTCATGATTTGATAAATGTTATTGAGATTGGTTCTTTAGCAAGATATTACATTAAAAATATTGTTTGAAGCATATCCCAAATTAAGATAATTTTAATAATGAAATTAAGAGTATTACTCTTGGCATTACATATTACATACATAATACAATAAATAGTTTTTTAAATACTTTATAATTCTTCTTTTTCTTTAGCTCATATATCTGGAGATGAAGAACAATTATGGGAAGTATTGTTGTTGGTTGAAGAGATTTTTGTGCGCATTATGACCTCAGTACCTTGCCACTTACGTCAAGAATTAATTACCGCCATCTTGGATAAATTTTATTTATATATTTCTGATCCACGTAAGATTTTTTTAATTTATTATTCGCCTATTCGTTCAAATAACAGTACAGCACACAAATAAAATATGTATATCATGATGATAAAGTGAGAAAATATATCATGTGTACTACGTGATATATTTTCTCTCAACATCTATTTTGAATTTTGGTATCTGCCATTATTGATACTCGCCAAAAGTATCCTATAGAATCCAGTCGAGATGAAAGACCAGGAAATAATCCTTGTGAATAATATTCAGTAGCTAACGAAAATTCGCTACAGATAATCTTAATGTAATTTATCTATGGCATT
>JASFAT010004463.1:0-211082 GCA_031353405.1 Baronia brevicornis
CCTATCAGTCAAACTCTCTTAATTTTTGCTGAGTGGCTAAAAATAGGTGTGGTGTAGCGTTATCGTGATGAAAAACTACACTTTTTCTATTGATCAGTTCCGACCTCTTTCTCTCAATTTTTTTGCTTTAATCTTATCAGTTTTTGGCACTAGAAGTCCGAATCGATGGTTCTGCCCGGTGATAACAGCTCATAATGAATAACGCCCTTCTAATCCACCATACACATAATATCACCTTATTGCGAGTTAAACTTTCGTTTTCCTTCAGTCTGTACAGCCTGGCCGACCGTTGACCACGACCTTATTCGCACGTTCTTGTCGTAGGTACGTGATCCACTTTTCATCACCAGTTATTAATCTCTTTAAAGACGGTTCGGTTTTATTACGTCTCAATAAAGAAATCGCAAATGAGTACACGGTTCATTAGGTTTCTTTCAGTGAGCTCGTGTGGCTCCCAAATATCGTGCTTTTATTAATGTATACCCAGCTTTTTTCAAATGGGTTAAAACTGTTTTGTGGTCAATTTTCAGTTCTTCAGCTACGTCGTAACTACTAATATTTCGATCTTGCCCCACATTTTCGAAAATGGGGTTCATTTATCCGTACCAGCGCGACCAGAGCAAGGTGCATCTTTGAAATCAAAATTCCCGAATTGAAAATGCTTAAAACTTTGCGCTATTATTACTGAGACTGCGCTAGGTCCATAGACATCGCAAAAATATTTGGCAAATCTTATAGCGTGAATGCGCTGGATTGATCCACGAAATACATGCTCTTGCAAAAACCAACCTCTGAGAAGCAGCAACTTCTTATCCTATTCTTTACTTACCTCTTCCCTTCTTTCTATTATTTCTACCTTCACCAAATTTAATACACAAACGTATATATCAATTGCAAAATTAGACATTTGGAATAGCGATATAATTACTAACATGCTTATATCGCATTATTGTTTATTGTCTAACGTCATTTCTATAAAAAATGCTTACAACGTAACTTGAGTCTCTTGGCTCAGTAAAAACTTTACTTATCAGCAAGTTAGTGTGTACTTTGTAAAATGATATCGTAGTTAAACTTGGCCTGAGATCATATTTCGCAAAAATATTGTTCTCAGATTATTTAGATTATTTTGACTCCTCTATCAATAAAGAATTCTGTTTCTATCTGTATTTCTCAGCATTAAAATACTTTTAAGGAAATTTTTATCCTAGGTCTTTTTTTTTGTATTAAAGCCACTAATAGCATTATAAGATTATTATACATAATATTATATTTAAAGATATTGTTGCAATAGATACGTGGATTGCGGCAGTGCATAAAAAGTAGTATGTAGTGGACTGAGGAAATGTGAGGATGACATTACCACACCCTCACAGAATGTTGGCGTTGCATTAGAATTTATTTGTGTTACCGCGTTTCATACGAACAGACAGGAATCGGAAGATCCAACTCCTAACGCCTTCCCTTCTCCTCCATTCTTCTTTCTTCCTTTCCCATTACTAACTTTCTCCCCTACTTTTAAACCTTTTTCCATTATATTTAAATTTAAGGATGAGAACGCTAAATTTCATATTTTCAAGGTATAATTTTAGTAATTCTAATTTTAGATTTCAATTATGGCACTGGTTTGCATACATACATACATATCGTCACGCCTGTCTCCCGTAAGGGTAGGCAGAGACCACAGATCTCCATCTGCTACGATCTCGGCATACTTCCCTTGCTTCCTCCACACTCATTATTCTCCTCATGCAAGCACGCCGGTTGAGGGTACTCTTGACTTGGCCTTTCTTAAAAAGTTCAGCAATTTGGTCAAGGTACGTTTTTCGTGGTCTTCCTCTTCCGGCCCTACCATCCACATTCGCAAGGTAAATTTCTTTTGCCAGTCGTCTTTCATCCATCCTCTCTATATGTCCAAACCATCTAAGGATCCCAGCACTGGTTTGGCACAAAGTAAATGGCGAACTTTTAACCCAGTATGGAATCAATAATCAAAATTCACTTACATGAGTCAAAATTACTAACACAGCTGTTCGAGGTAGCAAATTGAAGTCCTAATGGGCTGGTTACGTTCATCGAAGAATAGATAAAATTCGGAGGAGGTCTCCAATCTAACATTCGTTAGATGGATGGATGGCACTGCGGCAAACATACTGTGGAGCATTCTTTTAGATAGAGTGACAATTTATGCAGAACGCATAATAGAAATAACACAAGTTTCAAACATTGGGCTTAGTGATGAGCTTTGGAGGTGCAGTCTAATAATGATGCCAAAATTAGTTTAAAATCATTTGCCTTGTGTGGAAACATATAAGATTGTAATTTTGTACCGGAAAATCTACTGCCCGTCATAACTTTATTCTCTATCTATTTTATAGCAGCATTTATTTTCTTTGGTTCGCTCTTTTACACGTCATGCTATCTGCTAACATTTATTATTATAGTAGCGCTTCCTTATCTTCATAATAAGACTAACACTGACTGACGAAAGGAAAACAAAGAAATTAAGTCACTGGGTTTAAAGCAATTAATTACAACATAATATAATAACACATATATTAAAATTAAAGCATTAATTTTAGTATATGTGTCCCTTATTAATAATATTATTAATGGGTTTAATAAGAAATGAAAGCTTGTAAGTTGCATGAAATATTATCGAACAGACGGTTAATAAAATGACATTGATTTCAAAATTTAATTGATTTTATATATTGCTTATTAATTCACCTCAATATGTAAGTAAAATACTACTATTATTAACAAAATATACACTTTTTTATAATTCTTACTTCTACTGTGCTATAACTTTTCGTTGGTCGTGGCCTCCTCTACAGTGTTGTACCACTCGTTTCGCACCTTGGCTATCATCTCCAGTAGTGGTATTCAAAGATATATTAAATCTTTGACATGGCTCTGAGGTCCTCTTCAACAAAATCGATCCACCTCTTCCTAGGCCTTCCGCTTAGTCTTTTCTACCGCGGTTGCCAGAAGGTCATAATCCTTGGTGCCCTATGGTCGTTCATTTTCTCTACGTGGCCAATCCGCTGGAGGGATTGAAATTTTACATACTGAATCTTCCGGTCCATGAAAGCCTGAAGCTTATGTTTTATTCGGATTCTGTATTCAATGATGTTGTCTTTGGTGGGATCAAACACTTTCCTCGGCACCTTTCTTTCAAAAACAGCTAGTTTTTTTTGGTGTCAGTTAATGCCCATGTATTGCATCTATATGTAACTACTGGTCGGATGAAGTTCTTGTAGATGGACAACTTGGATTTGACGCTTAGGCGTTTCGAGGGGTATTTTTAACAGAATAGAAACATCTTTGGCCAGCTTTAAGTCTGGCGTTAACCTTATCCTCGATCTCATTTTGATAAGAAAGTATCGGGCCAGGATACTTGAAGCTGCTAACTCCTTGGACTTCATCCTCATCTATTGTCATATCACATGACTGTCTGGATTGTCGCGATCTGGTTGAGATGTTTTGTTTTTATATTATATATAAAAACAAAATATCCCATATTTTGCCCCTTCCGGTTATAGGGTATTTGTGTGCCTAAACATTTAAAGAACGACTAGAGATGACTATGTCACACACAGACGGTGATACCTCTATAGTTACTACACATACACTTTTGTCCCCTTTTTTGTTAATGGGTATGATTATATCCAGGTTTCAGTTTTCTACCATTTTTTACTATTTTTATAATGAGCTGACTTTAAGACTTTAAGTAAGTGACGTATAGTTATGGTAATCTTAACTAAAACAAAACATTCGTGGTTTATAACGTCGATAATGTCAATGACAATTTTCTCTAGGACAGAGCTGATTTAGATAATCATATTTAAATGAGTCTCAAACGCTAATGAACACAATTTTGTATATTGTAAGCAACGCAGAACTTGACTAATTATGTGCAAGTATTCGCATATGTTCGGCCTGGTAACTTGGAACGCGAGCTCGGTTCATTTACTTGTGTCATGGAATTTGTAATTAGTCTACAACTTACAAAGACCGTGTCTTTAAATAATGCTACACTTAGTAATATTCTATTTTCATTCAAACTGTTTCTGTTCATGGTTCTATTTATTATATAATATAATACTTTTTTTAAGTCCATATATCTCTCATCCTCCGGCGTGGGGACTCTCCATTTCTGGAGAAATAGATATTTAACCCACCACGTTTGTTCAAGATGGATTAATGGGTATTCTGACTTGGAATAAATATTCGTGGGTCACACATATATTTATTCCGATTCGGGAATCGAATTTGCGACTTTGATTTTGTAACTCCGCTATTCAGCCAAATTAGTTCTCTTATTCGTTAACCTACCTAACTTATCGTCAACCTTCTGTAACATATTGTAGTGTGGTTGTATGTGAATTGTGATTAAAGAAGAGTATCTTGAGAAAAACGTCTGCACTCATTTACCACATTTACATCCAACATTACATATAACTTGCCAGGATTCGAACCTGGAATCTTTGTTCTTGTAAATCTGGATCTGGATTTTGTTCTTGTAAAAAGTTCAGATTCTTAAGAAGAATACTCGTTTATATTATTTTTAATAGAAGTCATACTTACCAAAAAAGCATTATTATTTCTTCCAACTCTATTTCTTACAAAAATAAAACGTATAATGATGTTTAATTAAGGAATTTAAAAAAAAAGATCAACAAATTTCAAGATCAGTGCTTCCCAACTTTTTTTCATTCCTGTACCCCTCAAAAAACCTTTTCATCTATGAGTACCCCTACCCTAATAACTCCATACCTACTCCTAAGAATGTCTCGTTTCTCATAAGAATCATCTAATGTCAATCTTAACTTTGAAATATGTATACCTAGTACTGCCTCGAGAGACTTTAGGTTAATCGATTATAAGGTTAATTTGAAACTACATATTTTAGACATAATACATTACAATAATGCTTATTAAAGTTAACTTTTTTAAATTCTCTGTATTTCCGCCGTTACCAATATAATTTTCACTTAACCCCAATGGGACCCCGCGTATCCCCGGGGGTATGTATACCACATGTAGGAAATCGCTGTTCTAGATGGATTGCAACCGTCGAAAAATAAACATCTTATTTATAGCAATTTTGTGCTTCGGATATACTTGAAGGTGTTAAGTTAATTAATAGGGATTAAGGATATCGCTTGAAATATGTTATTGGTTTGGTGATATAAATTTTATAAAATAGTGCGCAACTCAGCTCTAACAATTGTTAAAAACCAGTCTTTTTATTCAAATGAGCGTTATTAGGATATATCATTGAAATAGTCATATAGTAATGCAAGGTGTTTAGAGAAAACAAAGATGTATCGTTTGAATGAGCATGATTAGCAAAGTAAATAGTTATGGAACATCCATTTTTTGTTTTCTATTTATTAGCTTCTAAGCATTTCTAAAACATTAATATATCATAAAATTATATAGTATTAAATTCGACAATAGTTCAGAATGTTATTTCTATGTTTTTAATGCCTCATTACTCTAGCTGTTGAATTAAAGCTATTGAAAAATTAATTGAAATAATTTTTTGAATAAAGAATTTTTCATAGTATTAAGTCTTTGTTAGTAGTAGCAGGCTATGAATAGATTTTACATGCATTAAGATTAATCTCTGAAAAGTGTGCGAAAATTAAATTGAAATATATAGAAACAGTATAGACACACACACACAAAAACACACAATAACATCTTGAATACCGCCAAGATTTATTTATGATAAATATTATTTATTACAAAAAATTTTTTGTATATATAATATGTATGTATCTTTCAGCAATACCCAGTTATCATAGTTAATCATATAAAAAAGACTTGTTTACGAAACTTCGACAATAATAATTTTAAATGTAAGACAAACCAAGCCCTGGCCAGAATAAATACGTGCAAATGTCAGATGTTTGCTAGTGAAAGGTGTAGTGTGGTTCGTTAGCCGAACGACAAAGTTGAAAAAGTGAAAGTGCTCAGTTCGCGACGCGCTCCTACGTACAGTAAACGTTTACACGCACGGTCAAAAATTAAAATGTCATAGTGCTTAACGCAGTCTTAAGGGAAAATAGGTTTTACTCCTGGCTGTATATTTATTATATTGCGCGAGGCAGTCCGCCCCCGGGGTTTGGCCAATGACGCCGTGGGTGACGCCCCCGCGCGGCCTTGCGCTGCGATGCTGCCTAGTCTTGCTCCTGATACTGAACGCCGGTAAGTTGATCCTATTTGTTTCAGGACATTGTACGACTATCGTTCGCCCGTTTACTTCCAATTTCAATTTCCGTCTCGATTTTCATTTTAAATCGCGTAATTGTGCACTTTGAATTTAGATTTTGTCGAAAGTATCTGAACGATGATCGTGCAATTATAATATTTTTTTTTTCTATATGATGTTTTCCAGGTATTTTAATACATATAATCATTTCTGATGCATTCTTTCTTTTTAATAAAATTTTATTTTTTGTTACTCATTTACAATACAATATTCCCTAGAATTTAGCAGTTTAATTTATAATAATTGTGAGCTAGGACGTGTTTTTTATCATACTCTTTCAAGTTCAAGATTCTTTATACCATTTTTTTAACAGCCCATATATGTCCCACTGCTGAGCACGGGCCTATTCATTTCTGGAGGAATGGACGTTAAGCCACCACGCTTGTCTAATGCGGATTGGCGGGGTTTCCAGACTCGGAATAAATATTTGTAAGCCATAAATATATTTATTCCGATGCGGGGATCGAACCCGCAACTATTGACTCCGCAGGCAGAGGGCTCTGCCACTGAGCAAATTGGTCGTCTTACACCATTTATGACGATGATATTATAAATGAACATTGATTTTGTTGATTCAACAATGTTTACTTTAAAACATATTACCATATTTTATAATAGACTACTTTTTATTAATTAGACTACTATATTTCAAGTCGACTGTTTTATGAACTATTATATCGGAGGCCAGTGGCATAATGATGTGTTTAACCTTAACTTTCAAACAAGGAATATTCAACCATATTTACATGTAGGAATTGGATCGAAAAATTCTTTGGAAGTTGTGGTTAAGGTTGAAAACCTAATTCTGCCACCGTACATCCTTTATCTCTGGCTAAATACCTTCTTCATAATCTGTGTGTGTACATACTTAGATTGCATTTAGATTTCTACTTTCGTAACAGAGGATGGATAACTTAAACCCTACCTAAACTAAACCTAGATGCAAAATAAATTATTAGTATAATAAAGAAATTTTGAAATATATGTCCTATAAGATTGTAGAAATAGCCCATTGCATTGTAGATAAAAATAATCCTACAGTATTCTCGCATAAGGAATTTTCTTTCTTATTTACAAACGATCTTCTTTAATGAAAACGTGTTAAGTATTACATGTTATTCTGAAGTCCTGTTGTTATCAAAATTAGCTAATGCGCAGGATTAACTTCAATATTTCAACGTGACTACGAAATTAACACTTTGTAAAGTGTATTATGTTCCAGGTAAAACATTTAGTTAAAGAGCATAAACTGGATGTGTAGGTTACATAATTAATGTCAGGGTAACACTGATCTTGTCCTATAATCGCAATCAATAAATAACATAATACAGTTTTAATGATGTGATTGGTATAGGAAAATATATTGTGAGACTATACACATTACCGGTCAAAATAGCCTACACTGGATTTTATTCTCTACACTCAATGTAAAGACATGAAGGTTTTGTCAAGGATTTATAAACGTTACAAATGATCTATTGATAATTGATCTATGATTTTTCAGTGGAGTTGTAGAGACTACACCAAGATAAAGAACATTTTAACTTTACTTTGATTGTTTATAATATAATGATAATGAAATTCATATAATTAATATTAAAGAAAAATAAAAATAATAATGATTTTTAATTTAAAATTAATTATTTTCGTAGTCACGTGATCGTAAACGTGAATTAGAGATAGTCACGACATTATTCATCACACTATTCTCAAAATATCATATCAAAGGACACACTGCAGTATATTTACTAAATTTTCTCATTAAACGTGCTTTCCAATTTCGGTACACTTGGTGCAATGACTCATTGTATAAACGAAATTTCAATTAGTGCTACCATTCTCCGTCTTGACAACACAAGTGACACTAATTAATGGGTGGGAAAACTTATAACTTAAGAATTAGCTGATATATTTCCGACATCTTGGTGCCACAAAGCTCTCTAAACTGTATAGGCGTCAAAGATTTAAAAATAAAAGTTTTAATATATTACATTAAAATTTTAAACGTAAGCTATCCCTATTTCTTTTGCGATGCGTACATGTATTTTTTACTTTAAGTTTTTAATAGACAAGAAATCATATAATAGTTTTTCTCTTTAATAAACAGTATTTAATAATATACATGTTTAGTTCAAATGTTTGTACTATAAAAATTTATGTTTTAAATGCTTTCGTGAGCGTCAGATATTTCTTGAAAGACGTATTACATAAGAACGTCTTGAAAATAAAATTTGTAATCCACACCGAATATTCTCTTAGAGGTCGATGACACGTTACTAGGTAGAGTGGAGACAAGTTGACGCTTTGAGCCCAATGTACCGTTCGCATAAAAGACTTTAGCAAATCTCAAGCCCTTTACAGAGCTAAAATAGTGTATGGAAATTCCTTCCAATAATATGTAGTTTTTTATAATCTTTTGCGCTAGTATTTTGTTTGATTTTTTGAGCGAGCTTATTTTCTTTCAAGATATTATATAACATTAAATTATTTACTGTTAATTAATATAAATTTTGCACACAGTGTACATAGCTTTTCAATAATGATAGACGAATACTTTCTCAAGAATGACATAATATTCGTTTGTAGTATGAATAGGCCGGCTCGCCCGGGGAAGGCCGAACACCCTCCCCTCTCTCTCTACCCCTCCTCCCATTCCCACTCCCATAATGACACTTTCGATAAAGGCCTATGGCGCTGTGGAAATCTATGGGCGGCGTTGGTTGCTTTCCATTAGGTGACACACCTGCTCGTTTACGTTACTATCCCATAAAAAAAAATTGCTTCGTCTTTACATTATACCAAACCTCCTGTATAACTGTCGAAGCTGAGTTCTCGACTTCACCAGAGCCCCTTTTTCATCATGTTAGGTAGATCTTATGATTAAGGAGTTTCTTTGATTGTCAAGTAACTGTCGTGGCCGATGTCCTCAGTTTGCAACTTGCAGGCTTCGTGCTCGTAAGTTCATTCGATAAAGTTGTAAAAAATTTATGCTGTGACGATCTGTGCAGAGCGGCTGGCATATACAGGTTCACAACCCGAAAATCGGGTTAGGTAGCGCGACTTGGAGAAGCCCTAAGTCCAACGATGAAAGAAATCATGGTAACATTATTAAAAAGAAAGCAGTTGTTTTCTTGTCCGTACATGACAACAATTTTCATAACATCACGTTTCCGCCATTCAACCGTTAAGATCATCGTACCAGTGTTACTACAGTACACAGAATAAACATCACAGTTCTCAAAAATATATATAAGAATTTCTCTGGCTTTGGCTAAATTGCAATATGTCCCAACTTGGTCAAGGGATGAATCCAAGTTCTTTCTTGATACTTTATTTATACGTAATAAAATAAAATGTAATAAAATATACTTAATTTTGTATGTAATAAAACTTTATTTAATAATTTTACTTACCAAAACTACATGACCGCCTGACTCTTGTAGAAAATTTAGTACTTATAAATTATAAAAAAATAATATAACAGATAATAAAAGCAATAAAAGTGGCGCCCATATATGCTATATATGGATTTTAAGTTTTGTGGTAATGATGCCATCAACAAAAATTAAATTTAAATATATGCCACATCAAGTAAAAAATCAAATTTTTTTCATATGCACGCTTGTTTATATAATTACATTTTAAATGATCGACCATAAGATGTCTAATCGATCGATGTATCGATCATTTACTTTGTCAACTTGTATTATGGTAATATAACATATTCATCGAATTGGGGCAAATTAAGAACTTGGGCAATACACAATCGTAATTCAGACATACCATATTGATTGCCCTCGTTTACTTCTAATCGGATAAATTATAATTTAATAAGTATTTTAGGATATTTGATATAAGCATCTATTCATTATAATTTTTCAGTTTAGTTTTGTTAGCAACAGTCAATAGTAGTCGTGCTATAACAAATCACTGCGTTCACAATGAGGCAGTGCTTCGTTGAGATTATCGGATTAGTAGGAAATACGCTGGGCTATACGTTATAACTCGTTTGTAGTCGCTTGGTGTTTTGTTCAATGGATAATCGGGACTTATGTAATTGTTATTTTAAATTTATACTAATTTCGATATTAAAATGTATCTTTATTTATATTATACTCTTGGTTCTCTCCTGTTACAGCAAAATGTTAAAATAAGCTAAGTGATACCTTTTTTTACGTACTGTTGTTGTAATAAATTATCTCTTAAACTACCTCTTGATTTAAGAAACTTCTAATATGTTATAAAAATAAACAAAATAAAATTAAATGTATATTTTATGTAAAATAAAAATATAATTTATTTGCTTAATTTAATAACAAACATTTTATCTGAATAATACTTAAATATATTTCAAAAACTGTTAAAAGTTATGGTAGTACCATTATTTGTGAATTTTCAATAAAGGTGCTTTACATCATATTTAAAAAAATTAATTAAACGAGTTCACACTTTGTTGATATTTTTCGATGGACAGTATTCCACATAAATATATCGCATACTTTTAGTTATAATGATTTCATATTTAAGAAAATATTACCTAAAATTGATATTTCTAATTTCAAAGTATGCTTTTACTTCATTTCAGTTTTTTGTAATGCATTAATACAATTTTTGATGATTTACTTGCGGAACTTTATTTTTATATTATAATATATGTAGGGTCAGTAATTGTAGCAGTTTTTCGACTACTTACCTCGTAAATATTGAAATTTATCATGGGACTATCTGAATCTACTTGTCTATGTTAAAAGTATGGTTTATTTAACATTGATGTGACAGTTTTTTCAGTTTACGACTAAAGTTAGGGAGGTAAACATTGTATTAATAACGACTATAAAAAATATAATTTCCTATGGAAACCTATAAATACGTTCAAGGGTTTCTTGGTATGTATTAAAAATAAATCACTTAAGTTTCACAAGATGATATTCAATGCTGTGTTTATATAAAATCAATATAGAAGTATCGTTGAAATAACTTTTACTTAGTTTATATAATTTACACGATACTAACATTTAAAACTGCTTTTTTATGGTCGTTATACTCTTGACAGAGCAGTCGTGGTCGCTATATTGGTCGGGACCTACTTAACCAAAAATTCAAAACATCCATTTTAAGAACATGTTTTCTCCTTATTATTTGAACCTTGTATAATATAATTATATTTTTCCAATTCTATAAAGCTTTCGCCAAAGAACAGCTTCCTTTTGTCCGGTGTATGTTGATTTTTAATTATATGTTCCAGAAGATACAGAGATCCAGTAAGCTGACTATGACTATGCTGAATAAAATCGAACGGTAATACGTAGATACCCTACACTTCTGCACTCCCCTCCTCTATTGTGTTTGTTCAGCTAGATTCCCTCGCCCGCCCTTACGTACACGAACTGCTGTGAAAGCAAATACCTAGACATGTATTAAAGAGGTATGGTTGTGCGTTTATCATTTTTTATTGTTATGAAGATTTCACGGTGTAGAAACCATATTATAACCATATTTGGAAGATCAAAAATATTGTTTTATCTCTGCTAAATTGAGTTTTGATTTAAAAATCATTTTTATGATTTTTTATTGTTAAGTTAGAAATGTGTAAAAAAATAAATAAAAGTATGCCTGTAATATCACAGTAACTGTCACTTAGTGATTTGGATCAGTATGATTCGATTATTGTCAAATATAGAGTTTAGCTAATATTACAATTGTAAAAGCATGGTCGTTTAATTTTGATTGAAAAAGTAATCAACTTAGGTTGTTTCATTTATTAGAATAGCTCGATTCGGAGTTGATCTTAGCGCTAAAAATTATGAGATTTCGAACAAGACCATTTTCGAAAGATGCGTGCTATATGCATGAACTTTCGTAACTTAATAATAGCCTTGTCGATATACAAGTATATAGTTTCAGTCAAAAGTTTACATAATAACAAGATGATTATACGTATACATAAAATACGTTAAAATATAACACATAAATAATAATAATTTAAAACGTAATTTAATTTTGAACGAAGAAAATTTCATCCCAAAAAGCGAGGGACTACCATAGGAGCTACGCATTCCTTCCTCCCTAATTTTATACATTATGTTAATAACAATGGGTGGTCCAGCCCAGCCTAGTTGGGGAAGATAAATGGGCATTGGGGTGCATATTTGGAAGTCCGGATGATTCTCTTGGAAAGTACTGATTTGATTGATCAAGTTTATGTATGCCGTATAATGTAAAAAGAAAAAAAAATTAGATAATAAAAAATAATAATAAAAATAAAAAAAAGTGAATTCGAGTGAATTTATTTATGGGAAAAAACGAGTATATTAATTTTTTTGATATAGAAATTGAATTATGACATTGTAATTTATTTTAGATTATTTAGTAAACATAAATTATCAAAATTCACATGTTATTATGAAGATAGCGGAATATGTTACAATCAATTAAAATTAAGAACACCCAATGAAATATAATGTAATCATTGTGACAAGAAAAAGCTTATTAAGTAACCTGCATACTTAAGAATACTTTTGCATGCATGTGAGGAGGTAGGCCTGGGTCAGAGCGTCCATATACTCCATTATTCTCAAAAACATCTTAATCTAAATCTGAAATAATAAAGGTACAGTTACTATCTTAGCTTTATACCAGTAAAATAAAACAATGTATTCTAAGTGCGAAAAGCGAATATTGAGCGGTCTCATTATTTGAATACGAGACATCTAAAACATTTACGACTGGTATAAAACAAACATTAGGGCCTTCCCGAAGACCGACACTCGATCCAAGGCCTGCTTAGGTCACCTGCAAACGTGCGACCACTACATAATTCATATTTATAATCAAGCCTTGATTAATGACCCAAAAAACAAAATGATGATTAAGGTCGCAGATTCGATTACAAGATTGTAGCTAAAGTATATATAAACACATCAATATACTAATAATGCTATATAATTTTCCTAATTGATACAAGTAGATAATCTAAAAAATATGATATGAATAATAAATACAATCCCAATGGAATAGAGTTAGGTATAAACAAAAAATAGCTTGCTGCTCCCATTTTTGTTATAAAATTGTGATTTATTTTTAAAACAAATATTTAACAAAATTTCTTGCAATCTCAATGTTTATTAGACCACTTTTTTCCAATTTAACCCTTCTTTGCATGATTTTTTCTTTATTGGTGAAATAAATCAAGGTGATATAATTCATGTTCAAAATTAAAGGAAAAATGGTTAAAAAAATCTTAGTATATATTTATAGTATAAATTTAGTAAAAACCCATATGATAGAAATTACCATTATCAGGCAAAGTAAGATCATTGGCTTAGTACTAAATAGAAATAAAAGAGGATATCATTAGATTAGATGTTATTCTTTATGATAATTAACTAAACAATTATTATTTTTACTACAAGAAATTGTAAAATATAATAAAACAAAATCATACGTTTATTGCAATTACAACAAATAGCGGAATGATAACTTCAAGCTCGTTTTACTGATAGTGACACTTGCTTATTTTTGACAGCTATGTTTTTTTTATGCAATGGACATTAAAAAGGTATCCAGACATGATCAACTTGAAGTGAACTTGTTCTTTTATATAATTTTTGGGCATTCAGTGTTATGATGGAAATTTCCACCATTATGCAAAGAAGGGTTAAATATTATGTTTTAGTTGCATAAATACAACCAGCCTTAATCAAGTAGTCGTATAAATAAGAAAAGGAGATTTTAAGACTCAGAGATACGACAGTAAAATATTTTAGCTAAATAAACAGTATATTGCTGAAGGATTTATTTATTTTATTAGTCTTTAACATATAAATATTTTTGACTTAGTTGACGAAAATGAATCTAAGTGAGGAAAACCTTACCGGTAAGAATACGGTATCTATCGGTAAATGACCTGATATTAGAAGTTCTCCTAAAATAATACATTTTAAGCGAGTTATAAACAATTATGTTTAATAATTATTAATGAAATTGTGATCAATTTATATTTAATGTTTTACTCCAACATGGAAACAACAATAAATTTAAGCCGAGGTGCCAGTGAATGATAGTATTGTTGCCTTAAATCATATTCTAGCTTTTCCATTGCTAAATTGCCTGCCCAGCTTGGTGACTAACACAAACACCTCCTTTGAGATAACCAGATAAAAGCTATTAATGAAGATAAACTCGCAGCAGCAATAGCAGCAGCCTTCGCCAGTCCACTTATGGTTATAAGCTCGAAGACGGGTATCCGCCAATATTCGGCTTCATGCATCCGGTTTCTGTCAGCCGCCATACGTAGATAATCGGTCCATCTGGCCAGTGACTTACCACACTACATTTGTCAAGATGCGGTCTTAACTCCGGCACTTATCAACTCCAAGGGTTGTCAGGTCTCCGCTAACCGTGACCGGACAATTGCGACTGTGGTTTGCTTACTAGATGAGCTGTGGACTCATGAAGATGACGATGATGTTAAATGAAAGCACTCGTGCAAAATTTAACCACTATTATTAAAATACGTTCATTGTGAGGATACTTGTAATTTATTTCTTCGAGTCCATTTTCATATTTCAAAGTTGAAAACCCTAGCGTAGCTCGCTTCGCTATTTCCGATTACGTAATCTTTAAAATATTAATATGGGGCTTGTGAATGCAAGAGGAAGTGAAAACTTTGCTTCCTGACTACAAGTTGGCTTTGGTTTATTACGGTACAGATTATTTTTCAAAGTTTTATCTTTTATGTTAATAAAAACTCTCTTCATTCATGATGAGTTTATATATGTAATTATTATGACCAGTTCTTAAAAATGGGAGTTTAATTTCTGTATAAAATTCTATTGGATATGAAAGTTACATTTCTATTTATTACTAGCTGGAGTCAATGGAAGTTGTTCCATACAAATTTCAATAAAATTATTTTGCGAATTTGAGGAAACTTATTGAATTCTGAACTGTCCCGTTTTTTTCTGAAAACTTTTTCAGGACTATAACGAACAAAACAAAAAGAACAACGGATATATAACGGATATATATTGAGTTCATGTAAAATCGTATATATATATATATATATATATATATATATATATATATATATATATATGACTATATATAATATATATATATATATATATATATATATATATATATATGAATATATATATATATATATATATATATATATATATATATATATATACAGTTGTCTGTGCGGGTCACAGTTTGAAATGCGTCATTGGTATGCGCCTCACATTAATAAAGGGCGGAGTTAGTAGTTCGCGACGTCACTAACATTTCTCTCACGAACTCACCAAATACAATTTTTGGAATTGCGCTTGTTAGCGTATTTGATGGAACTCCCAATAAGTAATACGTCCCAATAAAAATAAGCAAAGTAAGTTACAGTGAAAGATATAAACATGAACTTTTTTTAAAATTGAATATAGTTATGTATTATAGGAATCCTCTAGGAAGACATTTAAAATATATTTCATTACATATTTTACATAATGTATTTGAAATTAAAGGTATTTTAATAACCTTGTAATGCAGTTGTAGAAAAAATTATGATAAGAATATTATTAAATTAATATAAATAAAGTAAATTGTTATTTTTATAATTAACCGATTTATAAGCATCGGTTTTGATATTAATATTATCTCCTGCAGCGGCATTTTCAAAGTGATACAACATTGAAACCTTTTAAAAATAAGCCTTTATATTTCGCCGACAACGCTTCTGGTTTTGCAATTGATTATGAGTTATAATTTGCTTTTTATCAAGCCTTGATCGTTTTGCTTTTTACTACCTTAAAAAAGTCATCAATTTAGTGACAAGTGATCTTCACTTTTACATCATCGTCCTTGTCATCACTTTATTGCGCTTACAAGTATTGTTGCAAAATACTTTCCGAGGCAACCAATTCACTCTGTCTCGAGATACAAATGAGTATCGAAATGCCGAGACAAAACTGTATTAAGTGTACGTGTTAGAACCGTAGGTCCCTTAGGAAGAAACGAGTAGGGTGGTTTAGGGCTGGCACGTTATTCATGTTTTTATTATGATTATCCAAGGATGTCATTAACTTAGTGAAATATTATAGACTTAAAGGCGTACATTAAATCTAAAATGAAAAATTGCTAGGTATGTACATATACTGGTAGCTCTCTCACAAAGAAATCAGTAATTATCATGTGAAGTATCACGCCCAAAGAGCAAATGCTATTACAATATATTAGCAATTTTCATGATTTTGTTCTTGACAACAAAAATAACATTAGTATGTCCTTTTTGAAATACGAAACATTTACAAAATAAATTAGTTATAAATTTAAAAAATGGTTTATTATATATAGGTATATCTACAGCTTTGCCTTTTAAGTTCTATATTTAACTAAAGTTATCAAAATATTTTAAAGATACTAAATAAAAATTATTTAATTAATATTTTTGATTTAATATTAAAATGAAATACTAAATCAAAACTAACAAGTTTTTTATTACTTTTAAAATAATTACGACCTTCTTGTTTTGTTTAATTTAGTAGCTGATTAAAAATTAAATAAAAATTGATGTACATATATATGTACATATATAATATGTACTATAATGAATCTAATAAAATATTACTTCTTATTTAAAATTAACCATTTTTATACTTGTATATCACAAGTTAAAAAAGTCTAAACCAATCTAAAACTGTTACGTTTCTATGTTTATTAAACCCAACTTAAGATTTAATAGGGGGCAATGTCCATAAAGCCATTAAAAATTACATTAAAAGTTATATAAAGACATACTAAAAGATACATGATCAAACAAAGTTTACAAATTATAAAGGAACCATGTCTGGCACCTGGCAAATATAATAAATAATTTACAGAGGGAAGTAACCATGTTCTTGTTTATAATAGCGACATTAATTTTGGGCGTAACTTTCACCCTTTATTGAACCGTTTTCTTACACTATTTGTTGAATATTACTTATTTTTCTTCTGAAGGAACCATAACCTCACCTTGAGTAAACTATTTTATCACTGAGAGAACCATCTCGAATGACCAGATCTATCGTCTTATATTTGCTTCACCGTCTCGTCTCACCTCAAGTGTCCGTGGAGCGCGCGGGCACCGCAGGAGCACAGGAAAGTACTAAAAATTGTTACAAAAAACTGCCCGTTTTCGCTAGAACCTAGACATATTTTTGAACCTTTCATCGGCTTTCAGCTACTTGCCCTTATTTACTTGTATTTCAAATTATGGAGCTCAAAATAATTTAACGACTCTTTATCATATGGGGCATATTTAAATAAAAAGTTAAAGTATGTATAAAGGGCTTCAACATATAACTAAGGTAATAATCAAAAAGAAACAGGACAAAATAAACAAAGGAAAGAAAAGGATATTTCTTCATTAGTCGGGTTATACATTTATTTTTATAACATTAAAGCCTACTGAAAGGATAAAAGATTTATCCTTTAGGTAGGCTTTATTTACACTTTTTTCATATTCTTAACCCTTTTAGTGCCATCGTTTTTTACACAAATATAGTTCAAAATGCCAAAGAAATCTTATGTTTTAGATATAATTTACCCTCGTTCTCCTTGTGATGCCCATTTCAAACATCATCGTATCGGCAAAATAACTGTTATCGTCACTATTATCACTATCACCCAAAATTAGCGATGCGTGCGAGCAACCTCCCCTACCAACCTAACCTAACCTACCACGTACTAAACTACGCTGCTTATTCTATAACACTAAAGTCATGTGTTAGTTCTATATTGATTATCCCAAAGCAATCGAAAAAATACGACTTTTTATAAGTCTTCTGTGAAAATGAAAGCTATAAATATTGTAACCTTTTATATCTTCCCACTTAAGTTTACTATGATATTAGTATAAACTAGGGAAGTTTTGTGCGTGGGCTGTAATAAAATGTTCGTACACAGTGGCTATTTTGAGAAGACTTTTTCACAATTCAGCATATGTCACAACATAACATAACTCACAAGTTATGTTACGTTCTTAGAAATTTATTTCCGAAATAAATCGAATTTTGGTCAATATAACTTGGATTTGAAGAGAAATTTTGCGTTTTAAATTTAAATTTTTTCGAAACATTTGAATGTAACGAAGTATTTACATTACCACATGTAAATACTTTGAAGTTATGTAAGATGAAACAGAAAAGTTCTTTTGAAGTTTGTTAAAATTTAATGACAATTTTCTAACCGTTACAACCTTTACCATACGAATGAAGCGACATTTTTTAAAAAATTAGTTCTATATAATAAATATATGTTATAGAATCTAGCGATCCGAGGCAATCATTATTATAATCAGGTACTCTTACCTATGAAGTTAGTATTCAAATACGTTCTTTTCATTTTAAATTTTGTAATATCTGTACAATTAGGCAATTAGTATTGAACTTACAATATTTGGTATTCCACATTAATATATTTGAATTTATATCAAAAAAGTAGTTGGATTTGGTATCATTTGAATTCATATAATTTTTCGTCCAGTACAGCAACCAATACCAAGTTCTGGATCAGTATAGATTGCCTGCTATATTTTAATTCCATTGATTTCCCATCACACCGTACGCTTCTTTCCTTAGTTTCATAAAACGTGTCACTTGAGTGTTAAGTGACGAAGGGTGCTTTTAGATTTTTTTTCTATTTTAAGCATCTCGACGTAGGCCAATATTCGTGTGAGAGAAACAAGTTTACGTTAGTTACCCAATAGTGGGTTCAGACCTGTAATGTTAATATCGCAACTGACACTCTACTGCGAAAGCGAAACCAAATAGGGCTGACTGGTTAACCGGCCTCACTGATTGTGTTTCAATCAATTAGTCGTCAAAAAATTAATTATACATACATATGTCATATTATGTAAATCTTACCTACGGTTTTAATGAATACTATTAGAAGTAAAAAAGTTTCAAAAACAGATAGATGACCCAAACTAGATATGATTCCTGCTTTATGATTCACAATAAATAGGTACGATTTGTTTATTTAAGTTTTAAGATCGCATTTGTATAGCCTGAATTTTCAAAACCCCAAAATAATATTTGTGGTTTGGTTTATCAAAATAATATTTCCGAAAACCAGCTATTTCTAAAATAGACTAAAATAATTTATAATTTTAGACTATTTTAGAAATAGCTGGTTTTTTAACATTAGGTACTAAGTAATTTGCTCAATAAAGACTTGTTTAGGAAAATGTGTAAGAAAAGCAAAAAACAATACATATTAATAAATAGACAGCCCTAAATCACCCCTCGTACAACAAAATCTCGGGGGCGAGCATGTCAATCAAAATATCCCTTAATGGCGCGCCGGGCCCGCTTAGGATATTAGATAAATACTCCCCCGCTCGTAGCACCTAATGCGCCCGGACCCCGTAATCAGTTTTAGGGGTCGCTATTGATGATGATGGAAATTGCCTAAATTCATTTTTGAACATGCAAAATTTGATCGTATTTTATATAAAGTATCTTCCCTGGAATGTAATGACCACTTTAAAATACTACTTTTTAGCCATGTGATAATAGCTAGTGTCGTCCAGTCATCGTAAATACGGCCGTAATAATTCATTACATTTTTAATTTTTTTTATCTCACTTCCTCCTAGCGCGCAATATGCTTTAAAAGGGGTACAAATTATTTTTTTTTATTTATAAATAGAAAGTGATATTTATTAATACTAAGATATATTTATTTTAAACATTAATAATATCAATATTTTAAAAAAAATTTAGTTTAATCAGTTTAATCACCCAGCCTTTATTTTTTAGTTTAATCGCCATCACTTGTTCTCTAATTCTTCGTCTATTGTCAGGATGTATAGAGTACTAAATACTGATCAGCATAGGTAACGACGCTTTTTGCTAAAAGCCTCATAAGTTGGTAAGCATATAATGCTAACACATAGGTAACGTGAAATTTGTTAATGTTAAAAATTATAGTCTTTTTATGAATAATATTATTTAAGCGAATTTTATTGGAAGCATTTTCAAGGTTGGTGCTACATAACATACATAAATTTGTCGTTTTGTCTACAGATCTGGTGACATCTAGACGCCCGGAGCCGTACTACGGCCGCCTTATTGGACGTCTCACACAATATGCTCACGGTATTCGAGGCACAGTGTACGCGGTAGATGAGAGCACGATATTTGTGCGTGGCTTCGCGTACGACGGCACTGGACCTGATGCTTACTTTTGGGTGGGGGATTCACCTCAGCCCTCACCTGAAGGTACTTTAGTACCGTACCCGGAGGACTATTCTAGTCGGTGAGTCTTCTACACACCAAGAAATAAATGATCACAATTTTTTTAATGTTACTGAAGTATAGGAGACAACCTTCATTTATTGAAAGTAGTATATGTGTCGCTGGCCTTATTATCAGAATAAGAAATAAGAATGTTTTTATAAAAAAATTTGGTGTTCATGTAAAATTTGATCAAAGTTAAAGTACATAACTTTATTTTTTAATCTTACGCGGACAGTCAAAAGTTTTACTTAAGTGTTAGTAGTTTTATTTAAAGATCCGAGACAAGCACACAATAACAGAAAATTAATAATGTGTGTTTTCCTGCTGGATGAAGTGGATTTATTTGGAACTTAAACCAAAAACTTACCGAAAACTCTCCACTCACCAACCACTATACACAACACCAAACAGTGTGTGTTTCCACATTTCCACCTTGTAAACGACACGTGTTTCGCCCCAACACGAGGCATCTTCAGGTATAGCAGACTCTACGGAAGACAACCGAAAAGTGGTAACGTCTTTAAATAATTCTTTATCTTTATGAAAAAAGAATAATATTATATAATGAGTTCCACTCATAACAGTACAATGGCAAAATAAAATAATTTCCCAAAGCAGAGAGACTCAAATTTTCCTATTGTTCTAATTTAAAAAGCACTTCTCGAGTTACAAAGCAAACACCCTCTTTAATTATTTTTCATTTTGACGCCCTGCGAGGGCAATGTACTGATATATAATGTAATGTACAATATATTTAGACATAAGCGACTTTTCTATTTATAGCTAGTTAGAAAATGTCTTCTATTATTGTTACTACCATCATTACGCTTGCGATTTCTAGTAAAAAACATTTAAAAATTTTAGTTAGACCAGTTTATATAATGATATATTAATACAATGTTATCCTAACCAATTTGTTGTCTACAGCGACTTCTTTTAAGAAATCTCAGAAGAGCAAATTGTTCTGTACACATATTTAAATTCATCTGCAAACACAAAAGGTAACCTACCCTCTCGCCGGTATCCTATTTTATCCAGTGGAACGATTTTTTCAAAACGATCGGGGGATAATTTAAGCGCATGTATAAAAACACAATTATACCCAGAGAGAAAACTTATTTATGTCATTTTTCACTTTTTTGGTTAACGACTGAGATTTAAACTCCGAAACCTAACTCAGTAGTCAGGTGTAGTAAATACTGAACCAGTCGTGCATAATTTATTCGACTGAAATTTTAGTTGCTGCCTTGGTCTATACAATTTACATGAATATCTTTACATGTTTTGGAAGCCAAAAACCATAATCAAAAACTCATTTTTAATAACTTCTTCGTAAGTTTGAAAAAGTAATCCTTTATGTATGGTTAGGATTATACAACCTTTACGGAATATGTATAATGAAACCTTTCGCTCTTCTAGTGACCCTCCAATTCTCTCTGCACACACTAACTCGGACATTCTTCTCCGGCTGCCAGCCGGCAAACGGCTAAGAGACATCAAGTGGATAAGCGTCTGGTGCCGTAGATTCACTGTGAGTCAAGACTTATATGTATATTATAAACATATTATGTTTTTTTTAATTCGGGCTATAATATATTATTTCAATACCATTAATTAGTTATGCTTAATAATTAAAGTATTAGTAAAAGCAGTTCGTTTTCAAGCATCCTATGACTATAACAATTTGTAAAATGTGAAATATAACTTCGCTGTTAAATAGAGCCCTTTACTTTTTATGCATGAGTCAATAGTGAGCATGGCAGTAGGCAAATTTTATTTCCAGACGTCGACATCTAAGGTGATGATAATAATAAAATTGTTAGTTGAAAACGAACTTAAAATATTATAATAAAATATAAAAACAAGGAAAATGTGCTAATAAACAGGTATAAATAGTGTAATTAATCCAATTATTACTAACCAAATTTCGACCTTTGGTAAAGTTAACGAAAGAAAATATCCCTTGACGTTAAATTTTAGAATTGACATTATATAATATTACCCCAATATATGTTATTCATGACACAAAATTATTTATTTCATAGAAAATATTAAATTAACTAAATAACTAACCTGTAAATTCAAATATTCATCCAACGACATAGCGGAATTTGTGGGGTTGCAAAGTTTCTGTAGGCGCCCTAGTTCGTTATAGTATATTTAGAACAAAATCCTGTATATCTTGTTCTTTCATACAGTTTAAGTGAATATATAATTTGCTAATAATAAAATATATATAATAATCGTATATAATAAACGTTTATAATAATCATGAAACTGTTTTTTTTTCTTCAAATTATAGTTTCGCGATTGATTGAACTATCATATTTTGATGTTCTTTAGATTTCTATTATGGCATTTTAAGAAAAGAAATTAAAGTTGCAAAATATAGTTTCATTTAACATACGAATTTTAGTATTATTGTATATACATATACTATATAGTGTATATTCGTGTTCATTATATAAATATTTGGTACTCAGAATGTCTTTAAAAATCCTTAAACTTATGGTGGCAAATTACTTTTTATTAGTATACAAACTATATGAATGACACACGTTTGAAAATGGGACTCCTTCGAACCTGGTAGTTGCATTGCAACTCTATCGATCATTTGCGCGCGCAACTTTTTCCTTCCCGCCAAAAGGTGACGTTTCGCCGCCATCATTCAATTCGTGTTCAATGACTTATTTATTCATTTATTAAAACTTAGTGAAGCTTTTACTGAAGTATATTGAAAAATTTTCCACTATTATTAGCAAAAGGATGTTAATCAAGCGAAAAATATATTTGTTTCTTTGTATTTTACTCTATTTAAGTATTTATTATCAATTATGATTATTATTATTTATGGAAAATAAATTATTTGTTTTATATACTTTTATATAGCGAGTCATGATCCTTACAATTAATGAAGCGAATAAGCAGTATTAACTCGTAATATAACAAAACAATTTGTTTTTTATTATTATCTGTATAGATTACTAACCTATAGATTACTAGTGAATAAATTTAAGTAAAGCGACATGCAATTTATTCAGATATTTAGCAATCCAATAGAATGTATATATTTATCTGCGCCCGTATTTTATTACAATCATATTAATATATTTTTTAATATAAGTAGTTGGACTTGAATATTACTATTGATTGAAGAACTAGCACTAACCTGCCAACAAAAAAAGTAAATGCTCGTGACTTTCGGTTCCTGCATGGAAATAAATTATTATTTTGCTAACAAATATTTTTAATGAGATTAAGACAATTTGTTTTATATTATGTGCTACTTAAACATTTAGAATATTACAGCCGTTGACTGCCAGAATATTCCTGAAGGCATTAAAGCACTTAGATAAGGTGTTATACATTAAAGTTTTTAAAATAAATAATAAACAAGCCTCTATGAAGAAGCAAACTATCATAAAGTAAGACTTTATTAAGTAAGAACAAATTAAGAAGATTTATAGACGAATTAGTGATGACACTATGAGATGCATCAATAAGTAAAAATCGGAATAGAAACGTTGTTTTAGTAATATATTTATCACCATTCACTGATGTTTATCAGGCATCTCTGTGACCATAACAGAGAGATAGAATACTAAAGTAGTCAAATAAATAAAATAAATAATTGTATTCTATTTCAGGTCAATTTTGGTGACGTCTTCGTCGGTGCAGGCTTGGAGCCTCCTAGACCTCGAGTATTGCCAGAGTTTAAACGGTTAGCTCATGGGCTTCGTTCGGGCAACATAAGTGTACTTGATGCAAAAACATTCTACATCCCTAATCTGCATTACGATGGAGCGGGACCTGACGCTTATTTCTGGGTTGGAAACGGCTCTGAACCTAATCCTTTTGGAACTAAAGTAAGTATTCAAAAAAATCAAAATTGTATGATGATATCAATACTCAGCATCGGGACGAGTATACGTATATTTATTTATATACTATATTTTACTTTGTTTAAAATTTTATTATGAAGTGAAAATAAATAAAAAATATCTGACACATTTAAAGTCGATACTAAAATAGTAGAGTATGAAAAGTAGTAACGCAATCTTGATTTCAGGTTCCCAACGAGATGGGGTCACTTAATCCACTTCGCGGTTATCAGGGCGAAGACATAGAGATACAACTGCCCGGCAAACTGACAGCCTATGACATCGACTGGCTAGCAGTATGGTGTGTTGAATACCGCCATAACTTTGGCCACGTATACTTGCCGAAAGACTTAGATGTTCCTCCAGCATTAGGACAGACCAAAATCACTGTGAGTTTATCTATGCAATCTGATTTGATGGACATTTTTTCAACTTTTCTTGAATAAATTCATCTGACAACTTTTTTATGGCTTAGTAAGAATTCGTTCAGAGTTTTCTTTTCAAACTGTAAAACAGTATATACACCTATGGATATGTTTGTAATTTTGTGTATATGATATACAAAGATCATACGTAAGGTATGGCGAGGATAAATTTCCCTCCAAGTGTCCATATAAGTAAAGTTGACTTTAAGGTCTCTCAATTTTAAAGTATTAATATTGATAATCACATAAGTTACTAATTTTATAATAAGATATGTTGCCTCTTGCGATGCAGTCATTCCTACCTGGTAAGATATTTATTGTCTGAATTAATTGAAATGACTTTTCTCTTAAAATGTATGCGATATGAATATGATTTTATCGTGAAATTTGACTTACCCATTGAACGTGATCTCTGCCTAAGAATTTACCTATTTTTTTAAAGTTATAAGATATATAATACTTTTATTAATAATTTAAAAAGAATTTCAGCAAAATTATTTTTAGTTTTATGTATTTTTATGCACTATAATCTAGAAAATTTCAATTAGTTACCTTGGATTGTAATTAATAATTCTTTGCAGCGCAGCTTTTTAACAATTTTTCTTTAACACCTTTCAGAAGAAAAAGAAACTACGCAAGCATACTAAAACTAAAACACAAAAAGTTTGTTACTTTTACAAAAAGTTTACTACTTTTGTTATTCTATTGTCACCTTAATTTTTAATTTTATGAACTTATGATAAAAATAACTAATTACTATCTAAATATATAAAAATGGAGAGCTATTTTGTTAGTCTCGCTAAAACTTAAAAACGCCGAGATCGATTTAAATATTTTTTCTTATTTTGTTCGCACTGATAGAGGGAAGGTTTATGAATAAAAAATTTAGGAAAAACATAAAAGTATAGCTTAAAAAATGGAAAATTATTTTTTTCCTATTACTTCCAATAATTTCTAATAAATAGTGTTCATGACGACTTAATCGTCTAACGGACATGTTGCTATACAAAACTGTCGTTTTTTTGTGCGATTTTGAGAAGTAATGCACAGCTACCAAGTAACAACTAACATACCAAGAGAAGATAAATACAGGGGAACGTAAATGATAGGTGAAACGAAGTTCACCGGGCCTAGTATTTAATAGTTTTGATCAACTATGTCATACTGATAATATAATTTTCTTAATTCTCTCCGAGGTTAGTCTTAAGCTGTGATCAATGGTGTGACAAATGTAGTAAAAAATTCAGTGTTATTAACAATAACATATCACTAAAACAGAATATGTCTAAAATGTTTTTGTAATTCTATAATATCGTCTTTTTCATTGATTTTGTTTATATTTGCCTGGAAACGTAAGGTGTAGTATTTCTAATACTTCGGTCCTATTAGAATTATATTTTGCAAATTTATTTTTAATAATGCTAGATTTGTAGAAAAGATACAAAGCGATTATTTCTTAAATTTATAAATATTATACGCTACACTACGATATATTCAATCAAAGTAAATGAGTTTTTTTGTACATGATAGTACGAATAGACGATAATAGTAAACAATATTTATAAATACAAAAAATGCTTATTTATAAATGAAAGATGCCGTCAATATTCAAAAAATATCTTTCAAAATAAATAATTATTTAAGAGTAGCTTGCTTTTTAAAATTTTAAACTCTTATGTAAAAACTTATTATATTATAACAAATAACAGAAGGGCTGTTATTTAACACTTACGAATAAGGGCATAATTTTATGATATAATATGGAAAATATTATTTAATAATGATTAAAAATACTAAAATTTTAAGTTAAATAACAAAAGCTCATACTGACTTCATTGGAATTGTGGAAATGATTTTCTATATACATAAATGTATTTTGATTTAATTTTTAACGCTGTAATAGGCAAAGGGCATGGTGTACCTGTCATGGAACTTTAACCATTATAACGTCACTGATTGTAGTTACATATCGACGCAAAAAAGCGAAAACGTAGTAAACCGCAAAATGTATACTTACCACCAAAGCCAAATCAATCTTTTAAGATAATATTAGGTGTACAAATAAGTTTCCGCGGTTTGTCAAAAGATGGCCCCACCAGAAGGTTATGGAGAAATTGTCAGATGTAAAACGTAATATCCAAGTTTAGTCATCTGGCAACACCATAACCTTAAAGTACTAGTGATTCCGTATCAGCATCACGTAATTTTTTTCGTGCAAAAATGTCAAGTTTTATTCCGAATAAGCATCATTTGCGGGAACTTTTGATTTACTTCTTTAATGTGAAAAAATCTGCAGCTGAGGCGCATCGATTGCTTCTAGAAGCATATGGTGAAGCTGCTTTAAGTGAGAGAAGTTGTCAGGAATGGTTTCAAAAGTTTAAGAACGGTGAGTTTGACGTTAAAGACAAAGAACGCAGTGGAAGGCCGAAAGTGTACGAAGACATGGAATTAGAAGTACTATTGGAGGAAGATTCGTCCCAAACGCAAAAAGAACTTGCACTTACTCTACAAGTGACTCAACAAGCAATTTCACATCGTTTAAAATCGTTAGGAATGATTCAAAAACAAGGAAATTGGGTTCCATATGAACTAAAGCCGAGAGACGTTGAACGCCGATTATGCATGAGTGAAATGCTGCTTGCCAGGAATAAAAAAAAGAGTTTTTTGCATCGTATAGTCACTGGTGACGAAAAATGGATTCACTACGATAATCCAAAGAAGAGAAAGTCATGGGTTAAGCCCGGCGAACCATCAACATCGACAGCTAAGCCGAATATTCATGGAAAAAAACTCATGCTGTGTATTTGGTGGGATCAGCTTGGTGTCGTGTATTATGAATTGCTGAAACCAAGCGAAACCATTACTGGAGCTCTCTACCGAACACAATTGATGAGATTGAGTCGGGCACTTAAGGAAAAACGCGCCCATTACTACTCCAGACACGACAAAATTATTCTTTTACACGATAATGCTCGTCCACATGTTGCGGCGCCGGTAAAAACATACTTGGAAACACTCAACTGGGAAGTTTTACCCCACCCGCCGTATTCACCAGACTTAGCCCCTTCTGATTATCACCTGTTCCGGTCGATGGCACATGGTCTGTCTGAGCAGCGCTTCACATCATATGAAGACACCAAAAATTGGGTAGATTTGTGGATAGCGTCAAAAGATGAAGAGTTTTTCGACGGGGTATCCGAATGTTGCCAGAAAGATGGGGAAAAGTAGTGGCAAATGATGGAAAATACTTTGAATAAAACGTAATGTACTTTTCCTTTACAATAAATTCCTAATTTTTTATAAAAAACTGCGGAAACTTATTTGTACACCTAATAATAAAATTATATATTATAATTGAAAAAATTGTATCTGATCACTCAAAAACATTTAGTTTGAACGCTGTACAACATTTTCTATATCGTAGAGCTATGAGACTCAGACCATTCGACGCAGTATTTTTTTCTGATTCGATGTTACAATAAAAACATTTTGACATATGTTTCATTTTCAGCGTTTACGCTTTTTTGCGACGATATATTAATTTTAAATAACAAAACGCAAAAAAAGATGAGAATATAACTTATTTTGCCCCATTTACCACATGCTCCTTAAATTTTGCTTCATTAACCGATCACCAAACTTTGGAAGCTTGAATGAATTTTTGGAAATATGCAACTTTTTAATTATGGGACATTCTCATTGGAGGAATTGCATTTCACGTTGGGCACGTTGGGCCCTTAGGCAAAAGCCAGTTTCATTAATATTAATACATTTGACTTTACAGTTGACAAGTGACAAGATTTAATTTGTATTATTTGTAGTTAGTAAATTCAATATAAAAATTAAAAAATAAACTAACATATTAGCATGTTTTTTCCTCTGCTTGCCTTGGGACGTTTAACATTTACCTTACAGCCTGCTTGGTGGTATAACCCAGTAAGTATTAACCATTTGTAATAAAACTAAATTTACATACATAAATTTATTTATTATTGGTTTTACTCGTAGTATGTACCTACATTTTTATATGAGCACTTATATTGTGTAATAAAACCATTGAATGATTTAATAACAAAAAATTGATGTCTAACCTTTTGGTACAAATAATGAAAAAAATTAAGCGGAAAATAGATGTTCATTATCTGCATCATATCTTGAAAAAAAAAACTTCATAAATTTAAAAACCCTAATTATATGTTCACTACAGCCTGTTTTTAAATTTAATTAATAAATGAAGGAACTGTTGTAAACTTGACGTTAATATAGGAATAAGTATCCCCTAGTTTATTGTCAGCTTTTTTTTAGTTTGATAAATAATTACAAATTTTAATATAATTTATAAAAACTAGATTCGCAGGGTTGAAGCCGCGGGTAAAAGCTGATGGGAAAAAATGTCAAAAAATTTAGGAATCGTATTGATCCAATGTTTATACAATATTTGTGGTGTTGTTAAAAGATCTTTTTTCAGTGATTACCTATATCGTCATTACATTAAAATCAACATGCAGTCCATTTTAAGAGAGTACACATTTTTGAGGTTCTATCTCAAAAATAGTTCTCCTTACTAATAAAAATATTTTGTCACGTTTAG
The DNA here is from genome assembly GCA_031353405.1 of Baronia brevicornis. Lineage (NCBI taxonomy): Eukaryota > Metazoa > Arthropoda > Insecta > Lepidoptera > Papilionidae > Baronia > Baronia brevicornis. The sequence continues at coordinate 29,462 of JASFAT010004463.1, forward strand.
ATCAGCTTTACATTTTAGTTTAGTTTTATTTTACTTTATTCTTTTTGATAAAATATTGTTTTTCACGGCAGAAAGCCATATTTGTTTATTTTAAATCACTAACAAAATAAGAGAATCCGTTTCTTATTGTTGTAGTAAATAACAGTAATTAATTATTGTATGTAGTGTTAACATAAATTGTTTTCATATTTTAAAAACTGAAAAACTTCAGAGAACTGACAAAGTTAATCTTTCAGACAAGTTCAACTACATCGCAAACGCCCTATAGCTCCTCCAATAATTGCAAGGAAATACTGGACAAAAGGCTTCAAGTGCGTTGGGAAATACAGGTAACTAAATTTCCACTCATTTAATATTTTCATTATTCGAAAATAATTAAAATAAAAAACTTTTGGTTAAAATAAAATCAACTGATGACTGAGCCTATAATATTTAAACTTAAAATCAGTTAATTATCTAATTCATAAAATTAACGTTGTGGCAACTATTTTAGTTGCCACGACGGTTACGGTAACGCTAAAGGTTGTTGATTTCGATATATGTATTGTTCAGAGACCAAACCACAGAATTTCATTACAACATGTATATATAAAGTTAAATAAGACTTCACTTGTCAGTTGATTTATTTATCATGTAGTATTAATTTATTTAAAATACTAGAAATGGAAAAATATATAATAACTTTGCACAACTTTTTACTGAGTGTGTTATTTGTTTTCATGTTAAATCTCTAATTATTTTAATTTTTCTTCATACAAGCAATTGAGAAGCCGCATAATATAAAGGTAAACATAACAATTCAGGATTTTATTTTCAAATGTTGCATTATTGTCATTAATATAATATTTTCTAAAAAAATACTTTATTGAATACTTTTGCGATGAAGATCAACTTAATTTAAAACACGAATCAGTATTATAGGCAAGAAAATTAAATGGAACTTATTCGATTACTCGAATCATTTATTCGATTTCCTTGATTATTTTAAAATGTTTTCAGTGTCGCATTTAGTTACTAATATTGGTTTAAAAATATCTCTGTATATAAATTAATAAAAGTATAATATTAAAAAAAATATTGTTTTTTGTTTTGTTACCTAATTAGCATTTTAAGGCTAATTTTAACAGAGAAATATGTTTTGTTTCATTATTAACAGAAAATTATATTTGTGCATGCTAACGTGGCGCTCTCTAGACGTACAAAATTGTTTTTAAACTTTAATTATAGTTTACCATTGTCATCATCATCGGCCTACGGTAGTCCACTGCTCGACATGGTCTTGCTCTCAGTTTCACCACCTAGCGGGATCTTTTATTGCACGCGTCAAATTTTTGCCAACCGCCCTGCGCAGATCGTTTGCACGCACGACGATCTCCACTGCATAACTCTTTTTGCGGTTATTGACTCTCCGGCAAACATATTTGAATTATATCAACCAAATCAATAGATGGGGTTAAAAAAAATCATTTAAAGATCTTTAAATTTCAATATAATTTCAATTCAATGTGAAGCTACTACAGTTGTAAAAGTCAGATACTTTAAATACGAATTTTTTTGCAATATATGTATAATATAATATTTCGTTATTCCCATACAACTTTCTTTATTCATAAAAATTTGAAACATGGTATGGTATTTAAGTAATTTACTCCTTTAAATGAAAATATATCGATTTGATTTATTGGACGTTTTACATTGAGGTACATTTGTTTATGAAATAAAAATAATAACAAACGTTATGTACATATGTATATCGTAAGCATATATTATATCAAACCCTGCTTAATCGAAATACTATATTCTTACCGTTAATACTTTTCTTATCTACTTTCAGGGAGACCTAGTGCAGATCACGCTGGCGGCTCGTCTCCGCAAGGAGCAATACATGTCATTCGGTATCTCCGGCGCAGAAGGAAAACCGGCTATGTTGGGTGCTGACGTCGTAGTCGCATACTGGGACACGAAGTAAGCAGTCATTGAACAACTTTTGGTAGTGTTTCAATACACAGAAAAGGGACAGGAAATCGCGTTATAGGGAACGCGATTTCCTGTCCCTCATATAACACGTGTTTTCCCATGTATAACGCGGGAATTTCCCAAGTAATATATTTGTACTGTGAAAGTTAAAATAATTTGACAGTTCAATGTGAAGCTACTACAGATATTTATTTGTTACGTTTGCACATATTGTTCTTATCAAATTAAATTGTTTTATTAAGTTTTTGTTCCTAGTTTTTGTGTTTTAGGAACATTAATTATACATACAGTGATCCCTCGTGTAACGCATTTTCCTATAACGCGAAACCGATCTACCGCGTTACACGAGGGTTTACTGTAGTCCTTTACTTATAAATGCACCACTAGCTTTTAATCAGTACATTCTTTATATTCGAATATATACTTACTAAAAATGGCTGAAGATCGTGTTGCCAATCGAGTACACATGGGAGTACCGCCTGGTCAACAATCGCCAGGTCGTTTCAGATATCGTTGGAGTAATGCGGTGGTCGCCGGTTTTACCGAACTTTAAGTAACAAGCGAGAAATCGCACAACACCGGGGCCAATGGTATGTTCTCGTATTGGAAACCAAGTTACATTTTGGGTCGTTGCGCCAAATAATAAGGTTTAATCATTATTATATGAAAAATTAGTTAAAGAGAGGCCTAAAAGAAGCAAACGTAGACCCTTCTCATATTTGGGAGAGCACCAATTCAAACCTAATGATCATTTTTCAGAACAAATCAGCCTCGCGTCGCTGATTACACTATAACCCACTTGGCTCAATGCGACGGAGAGAGAGGTGTATGTCCCGATCAGAGATTAGGTGGAAGTAATGACGTTGTTGTAGGTAAGGGTAATTTTATATTCTTTCAGAGGTAGTAGTTATAATTAAAGAAAGAAAAAAAATGGACATCATTTCATAAAAATTCAAAAAGAAGAAAAGTATAGGTGTATGTGTAAGAATTGCGTTTACGATGTAAGGTCTACTATTGAATTATATACATATAAACCATATTCTCCTTTTTTAACTTTTAGTTTTGTGCCATAATTAATTTTTCATTTTTCCATTATAAATTTTTTTTTTTTATTCATCTATACAAATGAGAATACTCTAAACTCTATTTTGCTTATTATGTGTGATGAGTGCAGTACCATAATCTAGCACAAATTATAAAACATTTTAAACGAAAATACCCTATTTTGTGTATAAACTAAAAAATAGAGGTTTTATAGTAATCGAGACACGCTGCAGTTAGATTTCAATGTCTTAAGTGTGAAAAAAGCTTTGTTGCTGTGGAGTATTGGTTTATACGTGAGAGGTAGATCTACAATATCACAATCTACAATATCTACAATATCCCTTTCTTTTGATTCTACATTTTTTTCAGAGGCACACAACACATCTAGTATGCCCTTAACTTTTCAGGTTACGTACCTAAAATAGATGAAGAGCAAGGTACCGTTTTACAATAATATTTTAAGGATATTTATTATATAGATATAAAACGGAATTTAATTTGCTAAGATTTGTGAAACACAAGCCAAGAGTAGTTTACCAATCTTAGATATGATCTTAGATATGATCATCACTGTGTTTCCTACCATAAGTTTCAATAAAATTAATAAAAACATTCAGATTTGGTGATCTTTTGTAAAAAAAAATTGTTCTTTTCTAATTTTCTGTACATACTGGATATTTCTTTTTCAGTATCTGGGCAGCAGAAAAACGGTATCACCACAATAACATATCGCCGTCCCCTCGCAGCAAAAGAACCTTTAAAAGACAAAGAGATACTCACCTCCCGTTCGAATTCCGTGATCGCCGCCTTTGGACCTCTCAACTCGCGTTATGAAGCCAACGCTCATTCTTTTATGGATACCACTAGGACTGATGTGCAACTAGACTTCGGTGCTCAGGTATATTTCATTTAGTTTCAGTTTATAATGTGTTTGCTTAGATTCACTTAGGTACAGTACATTCATTCGTCTCCAATAGAAGGCAAAATAGAATGAAATAACAAAAGGTTGCTCACGAACTAAATTCTAGGACTCAAAAACTGAGAATGACTAATAATCAGAATATTTTTTTCACTGTTGGACACGAGCTTTCCCATTTCTGGAGGAACGGACATTTAACACACCATGTTTGTCTCATGTGGTTTGGCGGGGTGACCAGACTCTGAATGAATATTTGTAGATCATACATATATTTATTCCGATGCGGAGATCAAACCCGCGACCGATGATTCCGTAGTCGGCAATCCCGCCACTGAGTCATTTGGTTGTCAATAAAAAGAAAAACAAAATTAGGAAAATATTATTAGACTGTGTTTAGAGCCGTACGATCATATACTTATCGATTTCGTTTAAAAATCGATGAGGTTTGTAAATGTAATAAATATTTGACCACTTTTTTATACAGTACTACACATTTGCGTATAATTAAAAAGTGATATTAAATAAATACGACTTGAATTTTTAGATCACGGTGGAATCACATAGTGGTAAAGATTTTGTTTCACATTACACATATATTTGTGACATTGTTTTTTTTCATTTTATTTTTTTCCAGAATGACAATACTTGCATCGGTTTAGCTGAGTTAGAGGCAGAAGGACCAGCTCCGTGGGCTCCGCGTGTGTTGGCCGGAGTGACACAAATGTCGGTGCGGATCGGACCGGCCGCGGGTCGCCGCGGATACACAGCTCTCACCGGTATATTTACTGTAGTTGAACTGTAAATAAATTCATTAGTTACAGCCCACCAATATACAACCCATCAATATATAACTCATCAATTATCAATATATAACTCATCAAACAACCCATCAACATACAACCCATCTATATATAATAAATCAATATACAATCCATCAATATATAACTCATCAATAAACGACCCATCAATATACAACTCATCAATATACAACTCTTAAATAAAAAATCTATAAACGCCCAACTGCTGGGCAGGAGGCTCTTCGTTTCTAGTCATGGACATTAACTCGGAATAAGTACCCATTCGTCATCGTACATTTATTCAGATGCGATAATTGAACCCGCGACTCCAAAAGCGGTAACTTCGGCACTAAGCCAACTAGGCGTGGCGGATCAGTCGTCAAATTCACCGGTATAATAAATAAATGTTTATTACATCCAAAGTATAAAAGTGACTCGTCAAGTAAAATTTTCTATCATATAAAACATCATCATTTCTATAATATTATAAAAGACACGCTAATACCGTTCATACTTTGTAGTACTTTACATGTTATGAATAAGATTTAGTAACTTGTTAACTTTGATGTGTATTATCTGCGAGAAATACATATGCCATACATTAGACTCTAAATAGCAAGAATGCTGATTTATAGTGATACATATATTTTATTAATTAATGAGTAGATGATTAATGGAGTCAGGCGTAATTTTGCGGAAATCCACTAGCATGTGGGCAGTTAGAACTTTTACTTAGCTACTAGATCCGCGACAAGCAAACAAAAACAGAAAATCAGGAAAAATCTGGAAAATCAGGTACACAAACAGAGTACCATATATATAAATATATACATATATATATATATATATATATATATATATATATATATATATATATATATATATATATATATACATACATGTATATGTATATATATATAGCTATGTAGTGGCTATGTATACATATACTCGTATATATATATGATATGATATATAAGTTAAAAACTTATTTCATTCTGCTCACTTACGAAATACTGAGGGAGTCGTAGAAACAGAAATTCCATTTGATTTTGGTACTCCCACTTAATTTATCATTTATTTTCATGCAGACAACGATATATCTAACGGATTTTTACCTGGTAACTATTTATATATTACACTACTCTATTTTCTGGTTGTTTATAATTTAAAATCGTAGTTCTTCTTTTTACTTTATATAGATTGACATTTTATCTGTTAATAATTCTTATGGTATGCTTTAGCTATATTTTTCTTTTTTTTATTGGACATTAATATAATAAGTTTACAATTTTGTTTCACTGACTGCCGAATTAGGGCGAATCAAAACAAGACAAGCGAAAGTGAAATAGTACAAAAAGCTGTACAAAGAATTAAAAACTATAAACTAAATTATACAAAAAAAAAGAAATATATAATAGTTTACAAAAAACATATATAAATCACGATTAGTTCGGCGCTTATCTGTGGTGTAAGTGTACTGTAGGTGTATATTTTTCAGTGTGTTTCTTTTATTTTATGCTACTAAATTAATATTTACTTCTGTAGGATTTATATGGCATGTCATTTTTGAGCTTTAACTTTATATATTTATATCTATAATCTATTTTTTTTTCCAACTAGGTCACCCATCTTGGGGTATAGCATGGTATATCAACGACCAGTTGATCCCGGAGATCTACGTAGAGCGTGGGAAGACATACACCTTTATTGTGGAGGGAGGAGACGACAGGACAAACCCTGCAAAATTCCATCCTTTCTACATAAGTGACTCCTCCGAGGGTGGATTTGGTCAAAAAAAGGAAGAATATCAGAGAAAACAACGGGTTTTTGCTGGAGTAGCGTATGATAATGAGGGATACCCTTATCCCACCGCAGGTAAATTAAATATCTTGGAATGTACTTCTTTGCTTGTCACCTTACGTCTTGATAAATGGTGCATTTTCTACCAAAACCTTCTATGGACTTATTCGGTCAACTTAAAAAATCATTTCTTCGTCTTCGTTTCTTCGTTTATTTCATATCACTTCACTTATACACCTAAATCGAACTATATTGCATAATAGGCGACCACAATTAAACAATATAACTGATAATTATATAAGATTATAGAAATTAAATAAAAACATAACATCACTCATGTAAGTTGGCGGGAAAAGTTCCTGTATTTATTTATTTTTCATACTGCGATTTCAACTCAAAACCTTTGGCTTAATAGTTAATTCTTTATCCTCTGAATTAATTGGTTATTCTATAGTACATAAATAGTGATCATTTTAATTAAGTACGGAAAAAGGAGTACGAAATTTACATTGTGCAATAATATTATTTCAGTGGGGCGATATTGCGAGTGGACACATAAGACCATAGATCAATCGGCTACATCGGAGACCTTCGAAGATTACATGAAAACTCTACAATTAGAATGTAATGAGGGAGAACCTGCCTACCTCAATTGGACAGTGGCCCACGAAACACCTGATTTAGTATACTATCAAGTAAGTTTCACAATATATATTTATGATATTTTTTTCTTCACAATACCGGATCCAAGGCTATAATGTCTCTGATTGAATAAAAAGATACATTGACAGTTCTAACTTCATTGAAGCTTTTCTTGAACGGAGTTTTAAAACTTTGCTAAGATGTTTTGAAATATTAATCATTTAGTAACAAATATTCACCCGTTATAAATACTCTCGACCATCTAAAAAGGAATATTTAGCTAAGCATAAATACACCATTTATTAATTGTATTCAAAAAGATTTTTGTAGTCAATAAAAAACAATAAATTTAAACTTTATAACAAATATGAATAATAGAGTCAATCGTTACTTTGCGGAAATCTATTATAATATGTGCACAGTCAGAATTTTAACTTGGCTAAGATGCGCGACAAGCAAACAAAAGTAAAAAAAAATATTAATGTGTAGTAGACTCTACGGAAGTCAACCGTTAAGTGACTTTACGGTTGTCTTCCGTAGAGTCTACTATGCCTGATGATGCCTCGTGTTGAGGCGAAACACGTGTCGTGTACATTGTGGACGGTAGATTTTCGGTAAAAAGGTCCTCCTCCAGTAAAAATTATTTTTTCTACTTCTATTTGCGTGTCGCGGATCTTAGACATGTAAAAATTCTGAATGTTCACTTTTCAAATAATAATATTTAAAAAACATTAGTGTTACACGCACAACAACCTCGGCTGGAAGATACACGTTGTGGATCCTGGAACGCCCATACCTATCCCGGGGGACCAAGGCGCACAAGTCAATTCGGCCGTCACCTTTATGTCATTCTGTGTCACACTAGAGTTTGTCATATTGGCAGCTCTCATCAATATGGCGACAAGATAAAATGCGTCCTTAAACACGTAATAAGGATCTTGTGTAATACGTCATAAGTTTGTGTAAAGGCCCAACTTGTCTATGACATCATGGACATGTCAAGTTTATGGTAACAAGCAATTGCTGCAAACTACACATATTATACTATTTTTTATTTTAGTTAACTCTTCTCCTTTCGGCTGTTATCGAAAAAATTAAGAATAAGTACTCAACTAAAAAAATTTAAAAATGTTAGAAATATACCTATAACATTTCTGAGAAACGTATATATTAAAACGCATTCAATTCAGGAGAAGACTTTTTTAAACATCCAGCACTTGTTGATACGGTTTTAAATCTTATCACTGTATAAAAGTAATTGAACAGTAATAATAAGTAATTATATAATATAAATACATATATTTATGTACTTTATTTTATAAAGATACTTTTTAATTAACAATGTTTTTACAAAAGCTTTATATTTATGCATCGTAGGTACATGACTTAATAGAGGTTACTGTACTATAATATGAAAAAACGTATAAGTACACAATTCAGACGAAAAAATAATTCTTTTAATGGACAAAAGATGGTGTCGCTCGCAAATGTTACCGTCGTTGGGCCTATGATTGTGATATACATAATACATTTTAGTGGTGAACAGTAGAGCTCGTCATAATGTACAGGTATCCAAATTGGTAAATAATGTCAATCTATAAAATATCAATTTCATATCAGTCATATAAATTTGCATATGTATCTTTGTAAGACTTTGACAATACTTTAAGTCTATATGTTACTTCAAACAAATATATTAGTAGAATTTAGATCATATTTTACCTTACGTTATGGATGTTGCAATAAGAAGCCAAGAAATTTAGACATCATCATTTCAACTGAAGTTAATTATATTCTAAGAAAGTACAGAACGTTACAAATACAGATTGATATAGCTGTCACTATGATCCCCATATACAATATAACAGATAAAGTTATAAGACCCATTTTTTCAGTATTTCATGTTTATTTGCATCTCGTGGCCATATTTCTATGTAATGCAAAAAATTAACCGTTTGAGTGCCGACGAGCGTTATCGTGGTCATCGTCATTCTAACTAAATTTACCACGATCGTGATAGCGCCGAACTCATTATGCACAATTATCCAAATATGAAACTTCAATCTCGTGGAAAATCGTGGTAATCACCATCCCTGAAATGAGAGGATTTATTGCCGTTATACTAGAAATGGGCATCACAAGGAGGCCAACTATTTGTGACAAGAGTAAATGACATCAAAAACAAAGATTTCTTTAGCATTTTTAAGTATAAATGAGTAAAAACACAATGGCACTAAAACGGTTAAACTATGAAATATTAAAATAAATAAAGTGTGTGCAAGTTTGACGTATAGTATGTCCAATAAACTTTTTATAAAAATAGAAACTAATAATTTTAAAATATATATAAAATATTATAAAGTAACAATTACCTAGACGTTTGACAATAATAATATCCTATAGGATACTCGGTCTCGGTACTATCCACAAATTAGTTGTTAAAACATTTTAGTACAGTCTATAAGCACATTTATCACATCTTATTGTGAATTTTTGTACATATAATGTTTATTAATAAATTTTGTTAGGAAATATATAATAAACTTGAGCAAAAAGGTTAATATTGTTGTATACTTAATTATTTTTGGAAACTCACCTTTAAAAATAATCATTAACGTACCGATCGATCGGTGTTTAATTAATACCATTATAAAGCGAGCGTTGCTGAATATCTCTTAACAGTACGTATCTTTCTAGCTTCATATTGCATCGTCAAAGTAATATTTATCTAAATATTGTATACATTATATTACCTGTGAAATGTATTAACCGTATATATGGAATTGAATTGAACTCGAAATTGATGGCTTATTAAGATTAGAAAAATATTTCGTAATATTAAAGTTTTATAAAATATGCCTCAATGGAAACATTGACAATAATACTGGCGTTATTATAGCCACATACATATTTACTTAAATTAGATACAATATTTAAAGATAAGTCCTTGCCGTGTGCTTGACAATAATATTGATATGTTTAGACGTTATGAAATAAATTTTGATGTTAAATTACCCCAACGTTGTTTATTTATGAATTATACAAATCTACGGTTTGAAATTAAAGAATTAACATTTTACTATTTTGTCCTAAAACTTTTGATAAACCTCAGTTATATGTAGATTAGGAGAATCATTTAAACAAAATTTTTATAATGTGTTTAATAAAATCTACTCAATAATATTTAAAAACAAATATTTAGAAACTACTTAGTGACATTTATAATTAACGAGATGTCCCAGTGAACTTCGTTTCACCTTCTATTTTTGTTCCGATGTGGTTTTTTTCTCTTAGTATGTTAGTACTTAGGTATGCAAAACCTTTCAAAATCGCACAAAAGAAACGACGATTTTGTATAACAACACATCTATTGAATTTATTAATGGGAAGTAAAAGAAAGAAAAAGAATTTTTCATTTTTCAAGCTGTTTCCTTATTTTTACCCTATATTTTTTTATTCGTAAACCTTCCCTGTATTAGAGTGAATAAAATAAAAAAATATTCAAATCGGTCGAGCCGTTTTTGAGTTTTAGCGAGACTAACAAAATAGCTCTCAATTTTTATATATAGATAATCGTTGAAGATTTCTTGAATATGATTAAAAATAACTACAATTGGGGAGTCGATTTAATTTTCTTTTGTTAAAAGTGGTTTTAAAATATCATATATGTATGAGTTTCAAAGGAATAATATAAAAAAATGTAAAATTTTGACATTTAAAACCGAATACTTACTGAAGTAATAGAAACACAGTTTTCAATTATTTACTGAAAATAAAATTGATGACATATAATTCAATGTTCTCACCAAAAATACAACACATTTTTAATACTAAATATGTACTCGTATATTTTTCTTATAAAAAGATAGTTCACTCTTCTGTTTCATCTACAGTATCTGAGATTTATATTTTTAAATGGGCACCTAGAAACAATCCAGCTATGTAAGAAAATTCCTCTAACATTGTAGCAAATATAATAATTTTCTTCATGTTTAAATATAAGATTGAATACAATTTTATGTATATGTGAAAGGATAATCTCAAGAAAATAATAATGTTTACATTATCATTTTCTTGAGATGTATTTAAAATATCACTAAACTTTTTAATAAAATGTAAGGCATTTGGACAATAAAATGTATTACTATAGAATTTTAAATTCTTGGTATATAATATAGAATTGTTTTAAGGCTGAGAAGTATGTAACGGATGACAATACCTGTGTTGGAAATAACATTAAATTAATTGTAATAATATTGTTTATTTGAAAATGAAAATTGTATAGTTATAATATTCTACTGTTTATTATTATTAATGATATTATATAATATTGATGCCAATCAAATGTTTAAATTTACACCTTTTCATATTACTGCAAAAAATATATTATGTCATAAGATTACAATTCTGTGTTGTAGTAAATTATAAAAATTCCGAGCAATTTTTAACAACGATTATTTTTATGATATTAATAGTAATAAAGCAATTTTATTACTATTATAATACCCAGTGGTGGACACATCCTATGAGGCCCCCAGTCTAAGAAGTTTAATTTTACTTTTTTAAATAAACTTTCTAATTATTTACTTATTACTATAATCCTTTATCAAGTAACGAGGGACAGTAAAAAATATGAAGTGTAACATTTATATGAGTGGAATTGGAATTAAACGAAAACTGAATAGATATCAGAAGGATTATTAGTATAAGTAATATTAAATTTAAAATTATGAACCACTGGTACAGACTTACTTATTTGTATTTAGGGGACTTCCAACTACATACAACTTCTTAGATGGGTATTGTGCATATTTTCAAAGCCTTGTTTAGGATTTCATCAAGGAAACAAGTAGACATTTGGTGGTTCGTTCCCCCCTCCCACTGTTAATCCGCCACTAATAAAATTTACTAAATTATCAAACTTTATAATTAAAATATTTTAAAATCATCTAAATAATTCACATATCACCTGAACAAAATTCGGGACAGGTAAATACTAAAAAGTAAAAGTTAAAATTTTGAACAACATTTGTAACACTACATAAATAAATTAAAATTCGTGTCGTTATATTTATATCTTGAAAGTTATTATAAGAACAATAAATCTCAAAAACAGTATAATACTCGAAGTCTATTTTAGCTTAGGTAACATTATTATTATTATTTTATTGACATTATTGTTACACGAATAAGCATTTTACGATTTTTTGGTGTTATTACGTTATATTACAAACATTTTGGTCTCGTTGTGTGTATTACACTGTTTTATATATTTGAACCACTTTGTTCAACTTTTTACTTAAATTTGAACAAGAACTTTTAACCACAGTATTTCACTAACGTACTGAATATGACAATAATTCTACAATTTCTATAAGCATAATCATATAAGCATGTCAATATATATATATATATATATATATATATATATATATATATATATATATATATATATTATACCTATATTAATCTTCTAGGAAAAATTGTTTTTGAAAACTTTTATTCAATAAATATATAATTGGGATGAAATAAATATTTAGTGCGTATTTTAAAATTATTTTACACTTACTAGTACTAGATGTTGGTGCACAAATGTGTTACTTTTAAGAGTTTTATAAGTAGTTGAAAATTGTAAAATTTTAGATAAATTATAAATATAATAATGTGCAATTATTGATGGCTTCTCTTAGCCTCAAGAAAGGTGACAGTTAATAAATTACATTCGCCTCGTGATGTTTTTTAACTGATCAATCGAAATTATGTCAATGAATAATAGCTGTTTGCATTTTAAAACATATTAATATTCGGGCTGACGCCATTGTAAGCCGTATATTATACTTTTACGATATAAAAAGTTCAATGTAGGATATTATTTTTAACATTTTTTAATTATAATTTAACTAATAGTTATACCACTTTATTTATATTCTACTTAAAAAACAGTAAAAGAATCTTCATTTACACGTTAAAAGTAATTTTAAGTTTTAAAAAAGGATAATTTTATGCAACGCAAGTTGACTCATTATAATTTCGTTATGTAATTAACAATTCTATTTCGCAAGAAAAATTACATTTTTGTAGTTAAAGATTAAAACTTACGACCTAAAACCTCATTATTATTTCATTGTTACAGTTCATAGAGTTACCATTAACCTTTTTTAAGAAATTTATCGAAATGTGATTTGTAGTTGGTACGCTTGGTTCTAATCACATCAAAATAGAACGCCATTGTCAAATTCAAGAATACTACGGATTTATTTACAATAAGGAAACACGCTCGATTAGTAGCAAATAGTTTAATATAGTACAAATATTAAAATTTTTGTTAAATAACATACTTTTTGTATTTAATTTAACATGAATAGTACCTACAACTTTAATTGCATATAAGAATAATTTTACCATTCAGTTAACATTTATATAGTCTACTTGTTTTAATCGAACATTTTATAAAGTTATCAATGTAATATTTATTTTGTTATATTATTATTATAAGTTTAAAATTTTTAATTTTTTTTGTAAATAATTTCATGGCACTATATTTCACTGTAAAGTTTGAGATAGTAGTTTTAAGTGATTGGATGATGCACAAATGTCATTACTATGTGTATTATATAGGACTTACGCTTTACAATCAAATTGTAAATATTTGCGTCTTTTGTAAGTGAGGTTCGATTTTATAAAAATGCATTACCTACAGTTTTCAATAATTGATTGCTAAACTCTTATGTCATTTTTGAAACCTTTGACAATAAACACCTTTTCCTTGAACTGTCGTTCTTTATTTCCTTTTTTAACCACTCCACCCGTAACAAAAGATGGTCCCCTGTATATTAGAATGTTTCCTACTAAACGCGTATACTAGGGGTAATACAATACAATAAATAGGCAAAAAGATCTAAAAGTAAATAGAAAATCAAGTCATTCCATTTAATTTATCATGGAATTTTCTTATCAAAAAGCAATATTTATGAAAAGTACTCAGTCGCAAATGTTCAGTTTGTTAAAAGGAAACATAATGAAAAACAGTTCTTTTTTGCGTCTCGCCATGCTGTTTTTTTATCAGAATATTAACGAAGTAATCAATTTGAATAAAACTACTATATGTTTCTAGTGTTCTGTAATTCGCTTTAAATGCAGTGACTAATATAGTTACAAGATAATTCTTGTGTATTCTAGAACATATCGCAAGAAACATTGAATTGCACCAGTGATGTCTGTGATGATAAAATAATAGCTTAAAAAAATTACAAACACAGCTCAAACATTTATTCTTATTTTATAAAACTATATATACACAATTTCTTTTTTACTTTTAAAGTGTTTTTGACAAAGTTTGTTACTTTGTCATTATATATTGTTATAAACAATTTATCCACGTGCTCTTGAAATGTAACCAGCCTAAAATTAATGTTTTTCCCCTATCCGGGACTGCCTTTATAATTACAATTATTTTCCCAAAAATATTCCTTTTTATTTATTTCGTCTATTTTTGTACATTCATGATAGAGCTAGTGTAAGACACTTTAATGCTTTGACTTATGTTATGTAAAATGACTATTGTTTCTTTACTATTATTATATTCGCTTATATGCATTTGTAATATAAGCTATAAATTTCGTATACCAATTACTTATTCTAGGAATGTGAATGTGTTCCAAAATCTATTAAGTTGTACATTCAAATCAGCCAGCAGAGATACCAACTCATCTAAAGTTTCCCTTATCAGACCATGATTAGATTTTTCACTTATATCTATAATGGCGCCATCATCTACCCACTTTGTTTTTAAAGTTATTTCATTTGTGTCTGATAAGTCTTTAATATTCTCGGTTCTTTCATCTATTTCTTGTACTTCTAAAGGTAATTGTCGCAATGTTCCTTTAAGCTTATAAAGCATATCATTTACCCCAAATTGATCTCCATCAACGTCTACTTCATTATCTTCCATTGTTTTTTGTGTTTTCGTTCTATTTTTCAAAAAAATTAAATCCTTTTTATTATGTAAAATCTTTTCATTGATTACGCTTCTTTGTTTCCTGGATATTTTAACATTACCACTTTTTTCAACTTCTTCAGACCATACATTAGTATCAGAACGCTTTACGTTTTTACCTAATCTTACTTTACCTAATTTTGACAATTTTTCGTTTTTGAACTGTAATATTTTGTCAATTAAATTTGATTTAAAACCAAAGTCCTGTTCATACTTATTTTTGTTCATCCTAGATTTCATTGAAGTTTTTTTCATTTTCTTTTTGATATCACTGTCAAATGTTTGTCTTTTTAATCTCATTGGAATCTCGTAATTTCTATGTAATTTCGTCTTCGCATTTAAGAGCTCATGAAAATGTTTCAATTCCATATTGAAATTTTCTATGCGTTGTTTCAAAGGATTATTTTCAACACTCTTTTCAGTATGCTGTGCACTTGTATCAAAATAACTTTCAGATAAGTCGATGGATTGATCAAAATCGGCCACATCACGTTTTTGTAAAGAAGATCGTTTCGTTTTTATACTGCTTTCCTCTTCAGCAAAATCTACATCGATTGGAACAGCTTTAAATATCTGAGTTTCTGTTTGATTTTCTTCGCTAAAACGGCATGCATCTACTTGAGTATTCGCTAAAACCCAAAATCCAAAAGTTTTAGCCGGTAAATTAATAAGAAGGGTCTTATACGGTCGCACGCGTTTGACTACTGGTCTGATATCTCCTTCTAAATACATTGCTCTGCCGTTTACCATTATATTTCTGTGAAATAAAAATAGATATATAAAAACGGTGAGCCCTAGTTTACGATATTGCACCACATAATCGTTGTACATTCAAATTAAGTTTTTTTAGATTCAAGATCGCGCCTAGCACATGCTCTTCCTTAATAAAAACACGAGTAACCCTGCATGATAAAGAATATTTTCAAAGGCATGTGAAGTTTACATATTCGTGTGGTTACTCGGTCTTGTAAAAATATTCCGGAACCTAATAGTAAGACTATGTCTAGATTCGAAAATGTTGATTTAATTGTGTCATGACGCTACGTTAAATGCGTAGGGAAGTATTTGACCTAAGAAGCTACGGACCCTAGTAGTCCCCTAGGTCCTTAGGTTAGGGGGTAAGAACCGACCTGGTACATGAGAGAACCTCGTTTAAGCGGTCGGGGTATTATCGTTACCGACTCTACGTGCTCGGCTGGTGCCGGGGTGCGTGTGAGTGTCAGTGTCGTGTCTGTTATTTTAATTTATAGAGGCTTCGGCCAATATCATCATCGGATCAGAAAAACAAATGAAGCATTGTGAGGCAGTTAAATATTTGAACTTTCATACTTTTTTTTTTATGATAATTAAAGTGAAATTTAAATTGGTATAATTTATATTTAAATAAAAACTTCCCATCTCAGTCGTTAAACAAATACCTTTATAAAGACAAACGTTATGTGAATCGGTCTCTCTCATGTGTGCTTTTTTTAACGCTTGCCATTTTGATACTGCATACTTGTATAATTAATTGTTTATTAATAATCATAAATTTAATAGAGAGCAGACAGGAAAACAAGCAAGCGGACCACCTGATGGTAAGTGTGTATGTAATAGGATAATGTAAGAGAGTGGAGGAAGTTATAAGAAAGAAGAGGACTAATGGTTCTCAACATTCACCGAATGAAATGCAGTAGTAAACTCATTCGTCATTCATAAATAAAAATAAGAAAACATGTATGCATGACAATATTTTCGTGTTTGTGATTGTACTCAGTCAGAACCGTCAAGAATTTATTAATATTTCCACTGTGGAATATGACGAAACTGTTGATATTTTATATGTCTCACCCGCTATTATCATGTCCAAGTATAAACTGCATTATATCACCCCCTTGTTCTCTTTTGGATAACTTCAGCGAAAACCTGGCTGTTTCATCATCCATATTCGCTCCGTAAAGAGTGAGGGCTCCAGGCACTGGTTTGTGGCGCAATGATGTACAATGCGCAAATAATGTGGCCTGGGAGGCTTTTATGTCTACGTTCAAAACACGCTCGCCAACCAAATTTTTAAACAGAAGTGCCATGTAAAAACTCTGAAATATAATTGATAGCGTTATAAAAGGAATCTCATTAGCAGGACTATCTAGTTGCGAATTTTATTTTAAGAGCTGTTCATAAGATACGTCATGGTAAATTTTGCCCTTTTGAACCCCTTCCCCCTTGGTCACGCTGCATCAAAGTTATTGTGACCCTCCCCTATAAGTATCACACAAGATAGAATACGGACTTGATTCATTGTTTTAATAGAATACAAATATAAATAAAATAAATTAAGATTATTAATGGAGTCAGGCGTTACTTTGCGGAAATCCATCACTATGTGGACAGTCAAAGGTTTTACTTAGCTAAGATCCGCGACAAGCAAAACAATAACAGAAAATTAATAATGTGTGTTTTTATGCTGGATGAAGTGGATTTATTTGGCACTTAAACCAAAAACTTACCGAAAATCGGCCATCAATTCTCCACCCACCAACCACTATACACAACATCAAACACACATTACCACTTTTCCATATTGTAAACGACACGTGTTTTTCCCCAACACGAGGCATCTTCAGGTATAGTAGACTCTACGAACGATCGAAAAGTTTTGTTTGACTTTTCGTTTTGTTTGAAGATCCAAATAAATCCACTTCATCCAGCAGAAAAATACACATTATTATAATAATTTTCTGTTATTGTTTTGCTTGTCGCGGATCTTAGCTAAGTAAAACTTTTGACTGTCCACAAAATAAATTAAAGCAGAATTGTGTAATGACCTGTAAACGTCATATCCGTGATAAGCGATTCCGTCAAGCGCTACTTCTCCACCTTGTGTACGAACGTATTTTATCAACGACCTCTTGATAATTTTTTTACTTATAAATTTTACGTGAAGCGATGCGCATGAAAGTCGTGAAAATGTAAAGTGACACTTATTTAAAAACGAGTAAGTTTTTGGATTCTTGAAATGTTATTACAATTCCAAATCATCAGCAGTCTAGACATAGGCTTCACCTAAGGTGCATCACCTACCTCTACCCCCTTCGCAAGCCACTACCATGACCAGGCGCATAATACGGGGAGCCTTTTTTTCTGGTGTCTAATATACATAAAACAATTTACCAATGTAGGTTCATGAAGTTCCTCTTCTAACAACTCCCTGAAATGCACTGAGAATCCATTCCTTGCCGAGTAACCGAGACTGGTAAGCCAATCAGCCGCTCTCTCTAATTCGTTGTACTTCTGCTGGACAACCTCAGTTAGCCACAATGGTGTATCACTATGGCTTAGGAGCTTTAGCAATTTAAGCCGGTCCGACTCTGACATACGTTCTAACTCTTGAGCTGATGAATTTCTACGAGAAAAAGTAACATTTATGTATAAGTTAGTATAAATAAATTGAATCTTTTTAAGTGTTAAACATATAAAAACTATGTATTGATAGTGCAGTTAAGATAGATTTCAGATATTTAGATATTTGTGTTATAAATGGTTACCAACGCTAATGATACCTAAATGGCCCAATGGCAAAAATACATTTCATTTCGGCATCAGCATAAATATATACAAAAAAGCGAAAACGCTATAAATGAAACATCTCAAAAAATTAATTGTATATTAGGATCAAAGAAAAATACTGCGTCGAATGATTTGAGCCTTGCAGTTCTACGACCAATAGAAAATTTTGTACAGCGTTGAAACTGACTATTTTATAGGGATCAGATACATTTTTTTCAGAAATCTTAAGTTTTTTGGCTCTCGTGGTAAGTTTTAATTTTGCGATTTACTATGTTATCGCTTTTTTGCGTCAATATGTATGGTCTACAGGTATTTTTTTCAAGCCTGCATGTCCCGCAAATACGTCTTGGACACGCGTGATGAGTTAACATAATTCCATTTGAAATCAGGGGACCTCGTGCCCACAGAGGGACATATTTAGGATGTAAAAAAGTAAAAACGATATATTTTTTCTATATTTCTATACTAATATATAATTATTTCACTGTATCATTATCATCAATACAGCTCTATCAGTATATTTCTGGACATTGGCCTCTTTACACAAAAGGGATGTTTTCGAAATTCCCTCATTTGGCAGGCGAATTGAGGATCGTAAATTAGTTCTTATTATTTAGATATGTAGATAGAAAGGAATCAGTCACAGTAGACAAATTGTTGAGTTGCGAAGTTATTTGGTAAGGCACTCAAAAAAAAAATTGAATGGCCCTTTTTTGTGACAGCATACACTCAACAAAATTTGAATACTGTAATTGAATTATTTTCTTATACTATTTAATTTTGATTATATAAGTAACTGATTTTGCACTTCCAATGAGTATTTTCTGTCGAAACAAATTATTTCAACTGAATATGCTACCGCCAAGATTTAAAAGTAACTACGGACACTATGTCTTACCCATTGAGCAAAATGGCGTCCATCATATCGTTGGATAGTGTCACATAATCCTTGAAGTCACTTTTAGAATCGGCTTGTAGACATGGCGTGACGTCACCACCTACCACTCTCCATGACTTTGATTGGCCTGATGGGAAGGTCTCCATTATCACACGTAATGTTTCCAGGTCGTTCAAGTATTCTTCTATTGACTGGTTCATACACGCTGTGTAACATAGGTATACATTATTATAACATTCAAAGAAGATTTATTATTGATTATTACCATAATCATTTAATTCAGTACATTAAAAAGGTTTTATAGACACATGATAAGATACATATAATTATGGACTCTGCTGTGATCAGCGTAGAAGTTTGATTTCCAATAAAATTATTGCTACAAATTTTATCGAAATCGAATCCTAACATACATCGAATTATTGTATCAGAAACATCTTTTTTTTAGTTTTTTATTGAAACAGAGTAAGCAAAAGAGCGCTGGAGGCGTCACAAAAAACGTATCTTTATATTTTCTCCATTAACACACCACGCTTGTCCAAGACGCTTGGTTTGGCGGGTCTCAAAAAATGCAGAATCGGAATAAATACCCGTTCACCATAAATACTTGGATATTTATTCCAATGCGGGAATCGAATTCGCGACTATAGACTGTAAGAGCAGTAGCTTCGTTACAAAGCCAATTTTTTCCAGAAATGGAGAGGCACATGCCCAACAATGAGATACGGGCTGTGAAAAATATATTCTCTCCAATCAGTCAAAGAAAACCACTGTTTTGTCTGAAAAATCTTCTGATTAAAAATTATTATATAGCTTTATTACTAGAGTTCATCCGGTGAATGATGAGAGCCGGAAAACAAACCTCTTCTTATCGCTCATTTTAATCATCCCCTCTTTCTTCCCTTCTACTCTAATTATTCTACACTTTTCTTAAAAGCTGGAAATGTATCAGCGATCTTTCTGGTACATATAATATATTCAGAACAGAACTGATCATTTACCGTGGGGTGACCCGTATGCCCGATTATCTCCCAAAATTATAATAAATACATTTTCTATTTTATTTAGATTTTTTTGAAGAAGACTAACAATGTTTTAATATTACAAAAGTTCTTGTTGACCATTGCAAGTAAATTAGTAATGTTCGTGCTGGGGAACTTGTTCATATCAATAGTCAAATGGAAGATATAGCCTTATGACCTCAGATAGCACAATCCTTGTCAACTGAACTATTGCTGCTTTAATATGTTTCGAACATTTTACATAATAAATAAACTTCTTAATATCGCAGCAATCTTCAATGATGTCTGTTGCAAGCTGTTTACATCATATGAGCACTATGGCGTGCCCGCCGATGTGCTACGGCGACACACGGGATCTTTAGGGGGTTTTATTTTCTATGTAATGAAATTCTTTCAAGTGAAATTAATTTATTCACTGTACATTAATATTTTGTTCAAACTTTATTCACACTTCATAAATATTATTTACTTGTGCAAGGCGATGTTTTGTTATATATAGACGTCAGTCGATCAAATGCATTTGTTTTTATAAAACAATTTATTTCTTTTTTATTTTAAGTTTGTAAATTACGAATGTAAAAAAAGTAATATAATATAAAAGGTTTCATTGTCTTCATTTAAAAAGTTTTAAAACATTAATGATACATTTATGAATGTATCACTACAGTACTCACCGTAACCCAGTTGCCAAAACATATCTCCGACATTTGCCTTTTCTGCCATTGTGAGTACATACAGCGCCGCGTTGGCATCCCACATACCAGAAGTTGTTTTTTCTTCATTGTTCAAAGCGAATACCAAATCGAAGCCTGTCCTCTTGGCCCAACGGAAAAAATTCTCCCATTGTTTGTGCGTTATAGACAACCGATAATTTTTTTCATTAGAGAGTAGAGATAAAGAGTGTCTGTCCAGCTTTAGGCTATCATCGATTGATATGCTAGAGTTTTGAAAAATCAAACGTGTTGTCGACGGTCCAGCAATACGTATGTATGCAGGTGTTAAAGATGTTGCCATGCAGGTACAATGTTTGCTGAAATATAATTAACTATTTGTGCCATTTGTTAGCGCCATAGAGGCCATAACTATTTAGTGGGCTCAATTAGACGCTTCTTTATTATTTCCTAAGGTGTACAGAAACTACTGCTCCGTCCTTTCCCTGTTAGTCTCTTCTCTTTTTCAAAAATTATTTGATGACGAAGACAATGACTTTAAGATGGAATTTTTCAATCTATATTCTTCATTGCAAAATATAAAGTTATGTTAAATTACAAGGTAAGTCTTATACATTCTACTAAAAGACTCTCAAAATTACATATTTCGAATTCCAATTTAAAATATTAAATAATAATATTAGAAAAAACAATGCGCTTACATAAAATGAAAAACTAATGCGTGCCTTCCAAGCTACCGCTCTAAGTGTAAATATTTAACTGTGTATCTATACATATATACAAATAGATCGATATTTAAAATATATTACTTACGTGTATTTCTCCCCAATATTAAAAAACAATTTGGGGTCTATTGTAAAACTCAAAAATTTGCTGTCCACCAAATTAACATGTTGCTCTATGGCAATTTTAACATTGTACGTATCTCCATAAATGGAAGCAAATAAGCGAAAAAAATTAGCGAATATAATAAGGTACTTAAAAATAGAATCCATTATGGACCTCGCTAAACACTAAAAATAAAAGAATATCAGTAAATCAGTGCGTTATATTAACTTGAACCTCAAGGTCAGTAATATGTAGCTGTATTATATTATTATCTGGCATTTTATTATTAAGCCAAATTTTACCAAAAGAAATGAATGTATTTAATTGAAAACTTTAATAGTATCTACCTAATATAAAGTTTTTTAGAGGCCAGCATTCGTAAAAAAAGTGTAATGTTTAGAATCATTATAATTGATTTAATTTTGTAATTTTTTTAACTTATAATCTATCTATTAATTAATAAAATTAAGTTGTGATTTTCTTTTTTAAAAGAAACAAAATTCTTCTTTGAATGTTTGAGTGAACTATAATAGCGCAGTTGTTGAATAGTCGAAAAGGTTGTTAGTTGAATTCTCGCATCATGGAACAAATGTTGGAATGTTTCGCATATAATTTATTTTATGCCAATTATATATACCTTCTAGTGTAGTTGTATACGTATAAAAGCAGACAATCGTAATCAGTGAGTGTAATGCATTTTTAAAATTAGCCATTAAAACAAAATTAGAATAGCGATCCAGCACTGTACTCGTAGATACATTTCCTGATTTTGAACAAATGAAGGATGATTGGAGGATAGAGGTGGAAAGAGAAGAGAAGGGGAAAAATTGAGCATCTAGTTTTCAGCGTTAACCAAACGAAATACAGTAGCAAAGCTAACTAAATCAGAAGTTTATTTTCTAGGTATTAAATAATTATAAGCGTGATTCTATCATATATAAATGTTCCTAACGCTTTAATAAATCTTCTTACAATTTTTATATTTTTGGAATTTTGGAAACAGAAAATAAACTGCATTCTTAAAAATACTGAGACGGAGCCACGGTATATCACTAATAAATAAAGTGATCTGGTCGTTAGATAAAATTACTATCAATTATTTCTAACTACTACAACAAATTGACTACATTTCATTTAGTTTGCTGTGTGTGCATAAATCGACTCTTCCTCATAACTGTTTGTGTACTTATGCAATTGTTTTATTTATACATTTGTCACGTTTTGAGCGATTTAAAAGTACCTACCTACATTGGTATATGAAACTTATATAACTGATTTTGATGATTTTATTACAATTAACGTCAGCTTTTATAATAAATATATAATGACTACTTAATAGAAACATCGAATAAAAATTAACAATAAAATACCGTTTATTTCATAAAGAAAACGCATTTCTTATCACCTAGTGCTGCTGTTCTTTTATTTTTTTAAATTTTTATGTGTATTATATTTTTATGTGTTTTCTTATATTTAAAGTGTATTATATTTAAAATTCCATAAATTTTTATATAACTACTTAGAAATTCTAAATAAAATTAAACTTGATTCGTTACTGATCTACTTATAGACGGAAATCAGCTTAATGAAATCAGTTTTTGATTATATAAGTTTTAGTCGTTTAATCAAGTCAGATAACCGATATTAAACTTAAATAATAATCATAACTGCAATAAATGCTTATAATTAGGTTTTTTTTCTTATTAAAACATAATAAAAATGCAGTTTTTAATGCATAATAAAATTGCAGTCTTACATTTTTATGAGTACTGAAAACTTGCAGTGTTCAACTTGCAAGGTTTAAAGGTCTACAAATAAAATAAGTTTATACTACCTTTAATTAGTAACAGATTTTTAGTTGAAAGAAAATATAATAAGATATTGTTTTCTTATTATTTAATATAACTATTGCATTTATTTTGTCAAATCGAAATGGACGTTCATCGTTTCCGCCTCTAATATTTTAACATTTTTACAAGTTTTAAAAAATATTAAGATACGTTGAAAGTAACACGCGGCAGGGTGTGACAGACAGACTTTTCAATTACTTTCTCTACTTTCCCTGCTACTTACATCAATGACGTTGTGTTTTTATTTCATTTTTATAATCCTATATTATTATCAGTTATATTGTTTAATTATAGTGGCTTATTATACAATATAGTTCGATTAAGGTGTATATGTGAAGTGATATAAAATAAATACGTGTATTGTGACTTTTTAAGTTGACTGAAAAAGTCCATTCTATTTTTTTTTATAATAGACTTTTTCATAATTTGTTTTTTTTATAATTTGGTAAAATAGCCAGTTACTCGAAATGTGGACGCCAAGGATTCTGATACATGGCTTAGCATCAAGGGGAGTGTCTGTAAAACGAGTAAACGACAAAGGAAACGCGCAATTTTTTAGTTGTAAACGCGCAAACTTGTGCCTTTTTGGGGTTAAATTGGATTAAGTTGTGCTAATCCCAATCCAAAACTTGCTCTAATGAAGTCTAAACGTGATCCGAGAAGACAACGACGAAGACGTTTGCCCGAGAAATGTTGGCACGGTCGGAGTATAAGACATCCCGTACTATCGTCTACAAAACAACGCATACTACTGATTTGCAACATGGCGTTGATGTGTAGAAGAAACAGGATAGGGGATAGCACATAACCTTAGCGACACCAGCATTCATTGGCTTCAGGTCGGAGCAAAACCCGTCTAGCACGACTTTAATGTTCCTTTCCGTGAGAAAACTGGTGAACCATCAGGCCCACTCAACTTGTTGATCTCCAAGGAGAAAATTGCTTTACACACTGAGCTTTGTTTAAACCTGATTTCCGGCATAAAGCCTTCTCATCTCATCCCACCCAGGGGTCTTCATCCTGTCATCAAGAGCCACGTTCGATCCAAAAAGAGAGCCCAAAAGGATTGGCTTTCTCCTAAGTCTACGAAATAGATACTGAAATTGGGATTGTGAGGAGTAGCAGTTTTATTATCGTGACAACTAAACATCCTTCCAATTTGATACTATAGGCTGTAAATGATGATAACAATATATTGGTTTCTTCAAAGATGTGTATTAATATATTATATTCTTAGGAATAGATGTCTGGACTTCATCTACAAAACTCAGTTCCATAATAAATTGATTTTTTAATTTTCGATACTGAATTATTATACTTCTTATACATCCTTATACATCAGTGATGCAAGTTGGTGAGAAAAATCAAAATTTATTTCTTCTTATGTTATATAAAATAAATATGTATATCGTGCCTTTTTAAGTTGACTGCAAAAGTTCATAGAAAGTTTTGGTAAATGGCCACCATTTTATTAAGACAACGTGACACGCAGACTATATAAAGTTAAGACTCAAAAGGACTTGAACCCAGAGCCATAAAACCATTCAAAACAAACAAAAAAGGCAGAATTTGACATTAGTCATCCGATATGATGTATTTTTCGCAGTTTTGTTTATCTAAATACTGTATTGAATTATCGTGTTATCTTTCATTGCCAAAATCGTTATCAAATTATCCAGTTCTAAAGTATTTATCAAATTTACGCCACACATAATGTATAAGCAATGTATAACTTTGCGAACAAACCAATGGTTGTTTCATAACAGTTGTAACATTGCTACACTGTAAAAATGAGTACTTGTAATGAAACTTTCCAACAAAAGGTAGAAGATTCAATAGCACAGAAGAAAGAATTTCCATCGGGCCTGCAAAAAATATGTCTAGTTTGTGGAGATAAAGCTCTTGGCTATAACTTTAATGCAATATCGTGTGAGAGTTGTAAAGCGTTTTTTAGGCGTAATGCCTTAGCTACTAAGGAATTTAAGTGTCCTTTTACAAACAATTGTGAAATAACGGTTGTAACACGTCGTTTTTGTCAAAAGTGCCGTTTAGAAAAATGTCTCACTGTAGGCATGGTGAAAGAATTTATAATGTCAGATGAAGACAAAGCTGAAAAAAGAAGAAAGATAGAAGAGAACAGAGCAAGGAAGCGACAGTTATGTGAAGCTGATGATGGTGTTACTAGTTCTAAAATATTGAAAAGAGATGAAGAGATTAACACAAATTATGTTCCACTAATACAAGAACCTTCCGTAACTCAGTATGATGTCCTTAATAGTTCAACTTGCAGTCCAAACAGTACTGTTCAATCACCATTAACTAATGAACTAGATAATTCCATTCATTCACCCTCCGCTTATAATCAGTATGTACCAGTCCAAAGTACAGAAACACCATACACAATGAAAGTGTATCCAATAGATGAGAAGTCTGTTATAAACCATACTGTGTATGAGCAAAGGGTTATAGATCCCTATCTGTGTGACAGTTTGGATAGCTTATACCCTGAACCTACAAAACAAAATACTATAAGGTATGTAAATTAATTTTTATCTATATTTATAATTATCTATAAGGAATAGCTAGGAAAATGTAATGCAATTACTGCCAGCCAAGGACAGCCAATTACTGCAAGCAACATCAAGAGTACTGCACATGCATTGCCTTTGGGTGGGTAAGAAGAAATAAAAAAGGGGAAAGGGAGCTTCTGAATTCCTAATTTGGAGACCCATTTATTCTCACCGCATGATTATTTATACTTGTTTTAATTTGTATTACCTATCAAGCATTTTTTAAATCCATTTAAAGTACTATTCTTTACATCTTTGAGTTTAGCACAGGTTGAATTAAATTCTTTGTTCATGTAAATCTAGTGGATTTAGTCTTGAACTAATACTTCAATTAAAAAACAATAGTTCTATAAAATCCATTTTATGGGCTATTAAAATCATGTAATAATATTATCATTAGCATAAATATTTACAGGTTAATGATAGATTTAATATACCTTATAGATCAATTTTAACAAATGGTGATGCAGCAATATATAGAGAAGTTAAACCTCAACATGTTTGTGAGGAGATCCCATCCACCAGTAACAATCCAGATATTAACAAGGCTAGAGATATTCTACAGGATGTAGAAAGGTAACTATAGCTACTACTTAATTATCATCATCAATACAGTCATTGGACATTGGCCTTCCTCAGAAATAAGAGAGTGTTGCCTAAAATTCAGGCTGACTGGAGATTGCATATCACTTGTGGTTCAGTTTGGTATTATTACTTAGGCTGGACACTTCTGCCTATTCTATTTGCTATCATAGTTGCCTTAATACAACACCCATATGGTAATAATAGTGGTGGTTACTAGCTTTAAATAGGGTACCCCTATTTTATAATTGTAACCCACTCGGTAATAGGGACTATGGACAAGTCAAAAATGAGAGAGATCTATACCCAGCAGGAAAATGTTAAAAGCTGTTTATTTTTAAGTTTTATGACAGATTGTGAGACATGTTTTATTAATAACTTAAAGTATATGATGCCACAATAAAATCACTAATGTGTCAGTGCGGTTTGTTTACCATATGTCTAAGCTTGGTTCATGATTTTTGGATATGACAAAATCGACCAACACTTACTGCTTGATCCATCTAATGACAAATAGTGAGAACTTAGTTGCACACCTAACACAATGAACTGCGAAATGTTTAGGAAAGCAAAAAAGTAGTTAAACAACAACCTCTTAACAATAAATGCTGGCAAAAATATCTTAATCTTATATGATAATCTTATAAGATTAAAGCATGCAAACATAAAAACAAAGAAGATCCTAGTTTAATTAGTATTTATAATTAGTACATTTATAGTTTTAATACACTTAACCTAAACTTGCATATTTTGGAAATGGCTGTATCATATTTAGAATAATTTACTGATGTGTGCTTCTTGTTTGCTTACAGAATAGAACCAAACTCAATGGAATCAATTTTGTGTGAAGCAATCAAACTAGAATTTGAGGCATACACATCAATAAAGTCATGTAGTGGCTCATCAAGGGAACTAAATGAGGTAGATTTAAATAATTTATTGTTAATAATATACTCCTTTGTAAAAAAACCATACAGTCATTGGCTTTCCTATGGATAATATTAATATTTTTAGTATCTCATTAGCTTAAATGACTAGAAGTTTTTAGAATTTTTTTTAATACTTCAATCCTAGAATCTATGTTTATTCAATGTAAACAGAAATTCATGTGAATATGGACATTTTTATGGATATAGTAAAATTATGGCTTCACCTATTTTTATGGTACTTTAATAAAAAAGACAAAAAAATAATAAAAATTAATAACGAGTATGACCTCCCCTTGCAACAATTACCGCATGTAATCATCTTGGCATTCTTTCCACCATGCTATTGATGGTGGCCTGTGGAAGTTTAAACATGTGATCTTGGCTGAGTGGGGTGTTCCCACATGACATGTTTAAGCTTCCTGATGTTTTGTGGAGGTGGTTGGACAGATTGTACTTACCTTTTTAGGAGGTCTCAGACTTGCTCAATGGGGTTAAGACCGGGGCTCTGTGGTGGCCAGTCCAAACAAAGAATACCGACCTCTTGCGTGTAAGCATCAAAATCGTCAGAACGGTGGGCCCGATTTATCATCCATGTCCATTTACATGGATGATAATGCTCGGGCCCACTAATTACAGTCAGTGCGTGTTGTGCATATTGACAAAAGATTGCTGTTATGTACCTTTGCGCATTTAGTGAACCATATTCAATGAATATTATCTCGGTACGATAGCCGGAAGTTATGTCCGCCCAAAACATAACAGATCCTATACCCTAAGGCATAGCAAATGTGATTTCTTCAAAATACACGTCAGCACTTACTGCTTGAGCATCGATCCTCACCATGCAGATAAATTCGAGCCTTATTGGAGATGACTACGCTACTTCAGTTACCTAGTGTCCAAGATAAGCAATTTCTAGCGAACCTCATTCGAGCGATCGAGTGCTCACGGAATAACTTGGGGCCCGTGCTGGTCGTCGACTGCGTTTATCAGCATCTAAAAGCCTCCTCCTTACAGTCCATAGCCTAACTTGTGCTCTTCGTACCTCTTCAAGGTTTCTTTTGAGGTCTATGTAACTGCATTTGCTATGTTGTGTGCAACGTTTTCTCCCAGAATTTTGCCTTATCTGAATGGAATCTGTCTTTTGGTATCGAGTCCAGGTTCTTTGGACGGTTGAACGACTCACGTTTAACCACTGTGAGACATAAAATATCTGTTTTAAGTCGCAATAAGGCAGGATGATGCAACAAACATAAATTATTCTACTACAAATAACAAAAATTTAGTTTTAGTTGCTTGATAACCTAACAACAAACCCGCGTAAAATAAAAAGTCTCAAACTAAAAAAGGGTATTTATTTTTTAAAAAAAAAACACAATTAACTTTTTTTCACACCCAGGCTCTTTATTAAGTGTCAGTAACATAGTTTAGCTATTAAAACCTCTTTAGAACTAAATTATTACCAATAATATAGAAAAATTTAAACCGCCCGTTTTTTTTTTTTGCAAAGTGGTGTATGTGTTAAAATAAACTTTAAATATTGAATTGAAAATTAGCATAATGGTTTGTATGTTGTAAAATTAAACTGTTTTTTAATTAATTGCATAAGATGATAAAAATGAATTAAAATTAAAAAAAAAACTTTATTGTTGTAGGTGGAACGTGCAAAATTAAATGAGCTAATTGTCGCCAACAAAGCGCTCCACGCGCCGATCGACGATGATATATCACAATTAATAGGTGACAGTGCGAGTGCCGGCTTAAAGGTAAATTAATTAATAAGTTAATTTAAAATAATTACATTAATTTAGTTTTCGGGTCTCCTATGGAATCCTACCAAATAATTATCTTAATTGTTCTATTGGACATATCAGAGTTTTTTTCATAGGGTGGTAAAGCAAACGAACAAGTGTGTCTCCTGATTGAAAGCAATCGACGCTGTTCATAGACTTCTGGAACACCGTTGGTATTTTAGAAGCGTTAGCTGACTTTGAGAAATATAAGAAGTTTCAGACCATACTAGAAATTGAGGATCTATTTACATATGTAGCATATTTTATACTATGTGCTGTTGATACTTTTGAAATTTTCTACAAGAGTTCCCGGCTATAATATCCTATGGGCTAAGGGTGGGCAACTAGATTTGAGCCAAGATCTACTATTTACTTTATATCGCTTTGTGCGATCGTTTTTTTTGATTTCGTTCAGTTGCCCTGTTTCCTTAGATAATGTTTTTGGCATTTGTTTTAGTCGTCACCTAGAGACAAGAATTGTAGAATTGGCTTATTGCTTGTAATAGTGAAATAACTATAATAATAAAAAAAAATATTATACACAGGCTGATGACGGCAAACACGACCCGAGACTGATAACAATAGTGAACCTTACCGCGGTGGCAATACGGCGTTTCATTAAAATGGCAAAGAAAATTAATGCCTTCAAGAATATGTGCGAAGAGGACCAGGTACTGCGATAACTGTTTAAATATCATATTACAGTCAATTCTCGATAATTCCAAGTCATTTGAAAAAAATTACTAAGAGTTTGAAATGTTGAGAGGTTTGTAATAACAAAAGGCAAACAAAATTAAAATTACTGTTCTTCTTCTTTTGGCGCTACAAGCCGGTGTGAGTTGTACCCTTCCCACAGTTTGTCTCCAGTGGTCTCTGTTTAGGGTAACGCGCTTCCAATCCGTTTTCTTCTTTAGGACAGCGAGGTCTTCCTGGTTGCAGTCCTTCCAACGCTTTCTAGGTCTACCACGTGGTCTTTTCTGCTGAGGTGTCCAGTTTGTAATTATTTTAAATAGTCTAAAATAATTACAAACTGGAGCTTGTCACACTTTGTTTTAACACCCTTTTTGAATATAGGATGTATAATTCCAACAGACTACTAGTTAGTGATAATTTCAGTATTCAATATACTGTTGATGAAATTGTAGATGGCATCCTCTAGATTGGGTCCTCCATATTTCAAGAGCTCTGCAGTGACGGTGTCTATATCAGGAGCTTTGTTATTCTTAAGAGCCTTAATCAGTCTTTTTTTTTTTTTTTTTTTATGGGATAGGAGGGCAAACGAGCAAGCGTGTCGCCTGATGGAAAGCAATCAACGCCGCCCACGGGCAACCGCGACACCGCAGGAGTCGCGGAAGCGTTGCCGGCCTTTTAGGTATGTATAGGCTTGTTTTTTGAAGGTTCCAATGTCGTAACGGTTCGGAAAGACCGCCGAGGGTAACTGATTAATAATTAACTGTAGTCTCTTAATCTCCAGAGGTCTTTCTCTGAATCTGAAGTTGGCCTACCAACACATGGTCTGACTCGCAATTCTCACCTCTGAATGATCGCACATCTCCGATGTTAGACCTTCGCCGGTTGCACACAAGCACATGATCAATCTGATTATATCTGTTTGTACCAGGTATTTTCCAGGTACCTTTGTGTATCCATTTATGCGCGAATTGAGTAATGAACATGTCATTCCTCGCAGCGAAGTAACACAATATTTCCACATTATCATTTGTGGATAAGTGTTGTTTTTGCGTGAAAGAATTTCGAATTACCCCGTGTTATGAATTTTTTTTTCTCGTAGAATTACTTAGTGTACCAAAAACCATTGAGTTTATTTGATTTAATAAGAGTTTTGCTAGGGACCCAACAATTACTTCGAATTATAGAAAGGTTTGAATTATCAAGAGTTAACTGTATATGAGTACGCTTTAATAATAGGTCTGATCTAGTATTCCATATGCTATATCAGACCTATTATCAAATCTTACTATATTCCGACACTATTATTTGGATTTTGTTTCGCTAAATAATTTAGTTGTGTAGTAGTTGCAAGCTACAGTATTTTATTTAAAATTATTAATCTTAATATTATTAGAATATTTAGAATTACCATGTTGTTCTACAGGTTGCGCTACTAAAAGGAGGCTGTATTGAAATGATGGTGTTAAGAAGTGCAATGACATATGATGGACAAAGAAATCAATGGAAGGTGGGTTAGTAAACTGAAATTGAACTTTTGGAAATAAGTAAAGACAGGAATATAACCAATTTTGTTATATAGCACTATATTAACCGAATAAAATTTGTATGTAAGATCGTCATTTATAAAGTTTGAAATATGAGAATTATGTTTAGGTTTCTGTTTATAAAAAAATGGTTTTATAAATTCATTTATTAAGTTATACATATATTTTAAGGTATAAAAAGAACGAAAATCTGTGTGGATGGAAAGTCATTTCTGAATCTAGAAATTTGATATTTAGGATACTGGAGCATTACGAAAGTTTGGATAAAGTAATTCAGCGAAATTTTCTTGAAACACTTGCATGTAATAGAATTATTAACTTTAACACTAGACTGTCCAAGAAGTTATTTTGACTGCTTTTAAACATTATTTAGAAATAAAGTATATTTATACTGATTCAATTTCTTAGTATTTTGAGACAGCATACAGTTGTACTAACATACAACTGTATGCAAAGTTAATAATTTCTATGAAATTGTATCATTATACATATTTTTTCAGTAAACTAACCGTCAAAATGATTTGCTGGGAAATCTAGTATTAAATATATAATGATGATTCACTAAAGCTTGCTGTTGCAGTTGCCACATAACCAGAAGCAATTCGGCTGTATCCGCACAGATGTGCTGAAGCTCGCGAAAGGCGACATCTACAAGACACACGAGACCTTTATCCGTTCCTTCGACCAACACTGGCGAACTGACGAGCATATTATTCTCATTATGTCAGCTATTTTGCTGTTCACTCCCGATAGATCGAAAGTTGTACACAAGGATGTCATTAAGCTTGAACAAGTAAGTGAACAGAGACATGATGAACATTTGTTATCTATATAAATATAAATGAATCACCGAAATGTATATACGCGCATAACTTCATAATGGCTGCACCAATTTAGATAATTATTTTTTGTTGTGTTTGTTATTATCAGGAGAAGGTTTATATAAAAGATAATTGTCAAAGAATTTCGGAAAGACGTAAAAAAACAATTTTTTTACCCCGACCGCACTGTTCAATCTTATAAGTGACCTGTGCATTCTTTTCCTTCCTTATCTCAACCGCACTGATTGACCTCCTTCGTGTCTTCTCCCTTTTACGTGACATTGGTGAAATCATCCGTGCTATTTTGGCACTATTGAAAGCCATTAATTCAAATGAATGAATGAATAAACAATTTTTCTATATTTCGTCATTTTAAATCGCAATATAACTAATAGATGGCGCAATTACTATGATTAACAAAATAAATGTTAGTGTTGATAGATTGACATTTATCCATATTTAATTACCGTTTATTTTGTATTATAAAAGCAAAATTTGTATCTGTGCTTCGTGCTGTTAAAAACACTGTTTCGTGCAGTGGAAAACACACGAAACCTCAAAGGATTGAGGTTTCGATTGCTTTCGTTTTCATCCACGAGGTTTATCGTGATAAGAAAACGAAAGATTGTCTCATTTTTTTCATTAGGTACACCACTAGTGCGAAGCCGGAACGGGCAGCTAGTTTAAAATTACAGCAATTAACTAATTAGTAAAAAACAATTTGCGATCCCTGGCTAATTGGTTCCGTAGCGAAGCTATCGCTTTCACAATCATCAGTCGGGGGTTCAATTCCGATGCAACCGTTATGTAAATGGCCCACATGTCATTCATTCAAAGTTGACTCGCCAATCCTCATTGAACATGCGTGGTGGGTTAAAGTCCCTTCTTCCGCAGATGAAGCCTGTAAAAAAGAGTTAATTTCCTGTTGTGTACTGTTATGGTTGTATTATAATGATTATGAAAAATTCACAACTTGAACATTTTATTGGCAATTATGCTTTAACACCTTTGGTATTTTAATAGGTTTGCTTATAAAAGGAGACAAACATTTATTATTTTTATTTCTTTACCCAGAATAACCTTACCGGTTATTTAAAACAATAAAATTAATTTGAAGTAATAGGATACTTTTGGTAATTGTCAAATTAGTATTTTGAATGATTTATTGCAAACTTAAGATAATTTATTCCAAAACAAAAAGGGATCAATGCCATCTAAGATGAAAAACTATTTTTGAGCAGCAACGTTTTACAATCTTAACTAAACCTTAAAATTTTCAGAATTCATACTATTACCTGCTACGGAGGTACCTTGAAAGCGTATACCCAGGTTGTGAAGCAAAATCAACTTTTCTGAAACTCATACAGAAGATTCTAGAACTGCGAAAACTAGCTGAAGAAGTCACCGGAGTATACTTAGACGTAAACCCTATTGAACCCCTGCTCATGGAGATTTTTGATTTGAAACACCATCCTGCATGAAATTTACTTTATGGTTAAAGATTTATTCTTGTGTCAAAAATTGAAAATTTGAAATAAGTAAAGCAATATAAATAATATGAAATCGATGAAAAGGCATATAAACTAAACAAATTATTTATCATTGTCTATAAACATTTCCATTTTATTAAATCCTTAAAACTGACTGATCAAAGTAAAATTTTATGATTCAAAATGTCATTTGTGCTTCACACATTTATTTTATTATTAGAAATAGGTTTGCATTTTTATTTTTAGTTCCAGCCCCAATTAATAATATCATTATTTCTTAAGGAAATTGAATTAATAGCGTTATCTGAATCACGGTTTAAATAAGAAGAATTCACTGAAACAAGTTATCTTTAACATTCATCTTTAGCTGATATGTTAAAGGTGACTTGTTTCAGATAGTTCTTCTTATTTAAACCGTGAATCAGTTAACAACTTATTTGCCTACTGCCTTCTTTGTTATTAAAAAATGTGACGAATAATGCACTAGGTATAGAAAAACAAGAATTGGCGATAGTACTTGACTACCGATATGACATGATTTTTATTTTGAATTGAATTATTTATCAATATAAATAATTTCCAATATTTTTTGATACATTTTTTTAAATACTTTTAATTCATTATTTTTAAAACTCAATTATTATTATTTTTTTATATAAAAATGTTAATATTTTATTGGCTGTAAGCTACATAAAAATGTTTTTCCTAATATTATCTGTGTATTGCAGATTTGTTAATGAAGATTCTGAGGTGAAATATAATATATATTTGATGAATGAATATATATTTCCTTAAAAAACAGAAAATAAGATTAACATATGGTATTGAGCATAGATATCATTGAAAACCATTATATTTTTCAATAATATAATTCATAAGCAAATTATGTAATTTATATTGCCATTTTCCATAAGACTTCATCAACTTCCAAATATCAAAATTAAAATAGTTTAATATGTACAGTATTTTTGGAATGTATTAACGTACCCATGTAGTGTTTCTTTTTAATTTGTAATCATATTCGGAACACGGCACCCAAAATAATGAATAAAATTTTGTTTTTTTCGAAAATATGTATTGCAATTAAACTAATAAATAATACAGAATATCTTTTTAGTATTTTGCATTAAAAATAAAAGGAAAGGTTTGTTGGAAAGCAATTACGAACTAAACTTAAAATTTAGGTTTGATTTAGTTTCCCGAAACTTTGGTAGTGGTTTCAATCTAGTTTCCGTATGCCTTAAGGAAGCGTTTAAGTTCTAAAAAAAATCGATAAGAGAAAGGATACGGTTTTTAGAATATGGTCCTTGGTTCATTTGTTCAGAGATAACATTACGTATCCGTAGTGTCAATACGGTTAATGATTTCATCAATGCCAATACACAGTAAAACATGTAAATTAAAATAACCATACAATGTAGGCATCCGTTAAATTCACAAAACTATTTTTGTTTAGATATTAAACAGATAGTATGTAAAATATTATCAAGCATATTAAAACTTATGGAAAGAAATTAGTGATGTCTATGGCTGTCGTTTAATTGCTTTCCATTACGCGATACGCTTGCTCGTTTGCCTTCCTATTACATAAAAAAGTGAAAAATATAGCGAAAACTACTTGCTAAAATCTATGCTATTTTATTATTTTAACTACAAGTGTATTTTGTTATGTTCTAAAAATGTAAGTTATCTAAGGAACATAATATTTACAAATATATAGTAGCAATGCATAAAATGCATTTTTCAAATTTTTATATATTTGAATCTGAAAATTGTTTTCAATTGTTTGAAATTTTGTTTTAACTTGTCACATGTTTTATAATTTACAAAATGTTATTAGTAGTAATTAATGATTTTATCAAAGTTCTTATTCAAATACAAATCTAAATATAGTCTGTAATGTGACTACAAATTAAACAGTTTCTTTTTCTTTCAGCAGGATTAAGCGTTTCAGAATGTATTACTGTAAATAATGTTATATATTAAGAGAACTATTTTTATAGAACAAAAATATTTTTTTCTATTGAAACATTAGATTAAGTTCAATAAAAATATTTAATTTAATATACTTTTTCTATTTCTACTATATGCTGGCCATATTTTTTTATATAAATATATTCACGCCTATCCCATATATATATATATAAGGGGTTGGCAGAGACCACAGAGTTCCGTCCGCTACCAATCATCACACGAGACGGCTCTCCATTAGTCGCTTTTCGCCCTCGTGAGAATCAGGACGTGACGGGTGGCGAACCACGTCGCCGTCATTTTTCAACAAATTAGGTATATTCAAGTCGTCTTTAGTGAATCTCACGAGCCGCAAGGGAGGATAGAGGTCAACCCCAGCAGAGCCCTGCATGCTGAGGTAAGGCACCATAGTACCCGGAGTAGTTTGACGGAAACGAAAATAATGAATTTACAGCTCTCCGAAAACGTTAGGGTTAGACGGGTTCTAGGAGAGTAAGGGATGCCAAAATTTTTTTGATCATTGACACCCTATATACTTTTTTGGAAAACTGAATCGACCTCTCCAAAAAGTAACTTTTATTTAAATAAAATAAAACTACTAGGTACTTTGTTTGTAAGGATTTCATTTAATTAAATAAAACTATTAGGTACTGTAGTTTGGGTGGTGCGGAGCATATTTTCTAGATGTTGCACCTGGAGCATTTGTATATTTACGTGGAACGGCTCGAGGATCAGATCCCGACGGTTGTGAATTCGTAGCCATTTGTATTCTGTTCCTTAAAAAATAAGAATGATTAGATGATTTTGAAAAATGACGTGGTTCGGAACCTTGACCTTCTTTTGGTCCTCTTGACTGTGCAATTCTATGATCTCCATCAAACCTCGGCACATGATTTGTATAAGTTGTGTTTTAATATTTTTGTTACCGTAAATTAACGTTTTTTTTCACTAAATCCATTAATTATAGTATTGTATAATAGTATTTTTAATTGTTCCACTGTGTCATACAATGTCAGTCCAAATTTATTTTTGTATACATGCGATATTCCTTTCAGAAATTGACGTATGATTATTTTTTCATAGAGAT
This sequence comes from Baronia brevicornis, assembly GCA_031353405.1. Lineage (NCBI taxonomy): Eukaryota > Metazoa > Arthropoda > Insecta > Lepidoptera > Papilionidae > Baronia > Baronia brevicornis. Next base: position 66,932 of record JASFAT010004463.1, read on the forward strand.
ATTTGCTTTCAATGTCAAATTTTGCAATTCATATAAAAATAATAATGGTTCCTCATTTACTTCTTGTTTTCTGTCATAAAATTTTGATATATAATCATTTAAATTTGGAAATTCATTAATTAATGTTGTTTTGATGTCATTATAACACATTCTATCTGTATAATTCCTTTGATAGAATGACAAAGCTGCCCCTTCCAAATAAATTTCAATTAATATCGCTTTTTTGTCATCATCTCAATTATTCAGTGCGCTAATTTTTTCGAATTGTAAAAATTCTAAAACGTCACCATTGAATCCATTAAATTTCGTCATTGTTATTTATAAAATATAATGACCAATAAAAATTTATAAATATCTGAATACTTCAGTCCTTCAGTTTTCTTTCGCAGTCTTCAATCTGCGTGGTCTATTATCTAGTGCAAAATCTTCTATATAATGTAGTCTTCTATCTCCCTCCACCATGTGACGTGCCCGCTTTTTGTTTTTTGTTTTATTCACAATTTATATTTTTTTTATTCAAAAAAAATAGGAATGTAAAAAGGAAAATAACAAAATATAAAGGTTTTATGCATAAGTGACACATTTATTAATGTATCCTTACAGTACTTTGTAGCTGGTGCAAGGAATATAATCTTTCGGTGAACCCAGCAAAAACTGAATGTGTAGTGTTCACCCACAGGAGGACCTTTGACAATTTCTGTCTTCCAAAACTGTAACCAATTTCCTCTATTTCGCCCGCAGGTTGACTGGTAAAGAAGAATGCGCCTAGTGGTATTAAGTCCGCATGTTGGGCATTTTGTGCAAAGAGATTAAATAATAATCAGTACTGTCACTGTCGCCGACGACCCCTATCTCTGTCGACTGTCGCTATCGTTGTGTTCGGAATGTTACCCTATATACAAATGCCAGTGGATGTGCACGTAGCAGTATCATCCTACGTAATAAAAATTAATCAGCGATCCTCGATCCTCCCACCAAGCATGGAAGATTACGGCCACACTCCCTAAAGGGAAGCCAATGTACAGCAGTGTATGTTGTTTCTTACAGTTGTACCTATTGATTAGTAAGATCAATTATGGAAACAAAGAAAAGAGAATCGTCGTAGGACGTATGGTAGATGTGAAAGATTGACGAAGGCTCAGTCTCCACCGTATGCTCACGGCCATGTGTAAGTGATCGTGTATAGCCGAGTAAAGACCCCTTCACCTGTATCGAGCCTAAGCGTAGCCTGAATCGAGACCATGTCTCGGTTTAAGATTTCATTCCCAATAATATGTTGATGTTTCACATCAAAAAGGAAAACTTCCAAGAATTTTATAAATATTTTAATTAGCTTTAAATTAAAAAATAACTTCTACTTCAAACAAAATTAAGTTAATATTCATTAATAACATTATTTGACATTAAGATTAACAATAAAAAAACGCAATATTAAAGTGGAACGAGTTAATAATTGGTTCTACTTAACATTCAGGCGTAGGTAAACATGCAAATCGTATAGCAACTACGTTATACTAATTCATTTGAATTAATAAAACAAATAGTAGTTAGTAGGCAATGAAAGATACTAATGAAAATATAGATTAGCCTTTACAATATACAAACTAATGTCTATAAGTTTTCAATATGGTTTAGAAGTTCCATAGCGTTCAATAATTCATATACCTTATTAAAAAAATATAAATGTGAATTTTGAGCGAATTTATCATATGACACAAATACCGGAAACATCTACGTCACAATATTAAACGTGTTTCAGTATGTTCTCAATAATATTGATAATATAAATGGAGATAACATAGATGACAGTTGTTTTATTGCATAAATTAATAGCATTTATTTTTTTAGAGATTGTAAAGGGGACTATGGGATATTTATATGTTAAACTATACGTATTTTTATTGAAATACAGAATAATATACTCAAAATCACAATTTAACTGACAATGATATTACAAGTCTATACATCATTTTCTTCTATATTCAACGCCAATTTCATTTCCAAGGTAAAATTCTCTTCAGCGCGTTTAAATTTAGATCCATCGTCATCTAATTTATCTCTATTGGTGTTATTTTCTTCCTCATGATCCAAGCAATCTTGGAAGATATCATCGTGATCTAATGTTTTCTCTGATGCAACAATGTTGTCGTTTCTATCTGAAACATTTTTGTTAATATCTTCCCTACAAATACCATCAAGAAACACATTTGTCATATTTTCATTACAGTCTTCAACTATAGATGAGTGAATTCCAGAATCATCATTTAGTTTTATTATTCCGACATTGTCTTTCAAGTCGTCCGTCAATGTATCTTCAAAAGATGTTTCATGACTGGGAACTAAAGTTACTTCATTTTCATCTACCAAAGACTCAGGAGGACTTTCTTGTAGTGCATATGGAATAAATTCGCCAGCGCGCCATCTTTGTTCTGTTGCAACCATGTGAACTTCTAGAAGGCGAGAGACTTCAGGCAGCTGTTAAAAAATAATATTTTATAGATTGAACAGATTAATAGGAGGATACATTATTCGCCGAGTAATAAAAATTAAAAATCTTTTAAGATTCCGTTACCAAAAAATTTTATACTTAAAAAAAATATCAGGAATATTTAACTGCCAAGTAAACATTTATAAGGGTTAAACAGATTTTAAATATTTAATTACTTTGTACTATCCCTACAAATGTACTTGCTAGATAAATTTAGTATAACATACGTTTAGGTGTAGACTAAAAATGTAATAGGTACTTACCGAATATTCTTGAGTAAGTTCATCAGAGATATGTTCGATGATTGCATTGGTCCGGTTATCAACTTTTCCAGCGTGATTTGTCAATAAGTCATACTGCCGGTAAAATTCACGTTCTTCGTATTGCAGCGTGCGGTCTAATATTTCCGACGCTACTGAATCTTCCACCCGTGCATTCTCATCTAAGTTCTCATGATTTATACCTAGATAAACAAATTATTAATAAAATAATAATTGATAACTTTTGTAGGCTGTGCCTTAGTTGTGTAGGTCAAGAAAGTTTCTCAGAATCGAAACTATAATGAAAAAGTTCAGTAATGCTAAAAGTAGGAAATCCTTTAATTATTTCTTTTTCATTTTTCTTTAATATTCCAAAGAAGTTTAAAGTAAATAGTTTGTTTCCTTATGAATAAATATTTCACAACGTTTTTTTAAATTCCTCTTCTTGTGCCATCAGAGTGCCTCGCAAAATGTATCTCGTTCTACTAAAAACCTATGCATGAGCATAAGCTTGGAGGCAAAGTTTTGCCCTTTTCGGTCATTAAATGCCACTTGAAAGGCCTAATCCTAGGCCTAGGCCGGGTCATCACTCATCTACGAGCTCCCCCTAGAGGGCAGGCCGCGGATTTCTCGTGGGAGCGGTGGTATAATTCCTTAATTGAATTATAAGTTAATAATGACTATATAAAGATCAATATAAAAATATTATTACATAAAAAAGCAATAGGAGTGACTCTTCGCTTGACTTCCTTTGCGATTGTTTCTCTGTAGAGCCTTTTCAGCCATTTTATTCTAATTAAATTTACGAGTATATGTACAAATACTTCTTTTTCGTTTCATTGATTAAAAATGTAGTATTAATTATTTAATTACACTTTATTGCACACAAATATGATAAATACATATTACATAAAATATTTTACGTAATAGGTGAGCTCATCTCCATTATGATTTCTTCAAGCAAATTTAGCTGAAGGGAAAAAATGATGTAAAAAGGGTAGATATGCAAAGATATACATAATAAAAAGTATTTGGATATTCGATTACTTTAAATGAATTTATTTTTTATAATGGGATTGTCATCATTCACGTTATTATTAACGTGGTATAGGATTTAAGGAGTTTTCATCCTGTCATTTTGTCGAGGAGGGTTTTCATCCTGTTGCTTTGTCCTTACATTTGAGGAAGTCTAAATAAATATTAATAATGGATTAATAATATACCTTGAGAAGGATATCTGTCATCACCGTAGGAATTTATAGTATCAATAATAGACTGCTTAGCTTCATTGCGACTGACATTTAACATAGCCTCAAAAGATGTTGATGGCATGTCGTCAGCTCTTTTTTCCAATGTTTCAACAATTGCTGCAACATAAAGTACATATTATGAAATCTCTAAATACTAATTAAAATATCAGACAATATTACATTTATTTCGTATAACCACTAAGTTTGGATCAGAATTTTCTTTTAATATTGAGCTATGAGCAAATTCTCACAAATGCTATTTATTTGAGATTACTAATAAACTATTTTTTTAATACTCTGTTTTTTTATTCTCCCTCTTCATTATCGAAATTATTTTGCTTTGAATTAACCTTACTTAATATTTATTCCGCACACAAACGTGTGGTACATCTGAACTAGCTAAATCGACTAGATCAAAAACACCATAAATATACTAGTAACTCGTGTGTTTCATAAAAAATAATGTTTTTGAACCCCTGTTTGTTAATTACAACAATCTTAATTTATTGCTTAAATACAATTAAAATGTAAACGGCTCTTGATTTCAAGAAAAAATACACACCTTCATTACTTTGTTTTTTAATTTCCGTATCATTTCTGTGTCCACCTTTATCCGTTACATTTATATTTGTTTTTAAATTGTTATTAAATGTTTGTGTAAAGTCACCATCGGCTGATATATTGCTGTCATCTTGTGTAGTAAACTTTTTATCAATTTGGACTTCACCAGTGGCAGAAGAAGAGTAATTTACCTTTTCAGGACTACCTTCTGACTGGCAAGTACCTACATCTTTTTCATAAGAATCCATATCAGTTATGTTGCATGAATCAGTTTCGGAAGACGACGCTGTAAATTTATCATTTTAACTTATTGAAATCCTTATAAATACACCATTAATATACAAAAGTAATTTAAAAAAAAACTAATGACGAAGTAAGCAGAATGTGATGCTTCTCTACCATGTCCCTTCACAGGAAGTAGTGTAACTTATCGAAAGATAATAAACTCAACCTTTTTTTTCATAGGGGCTATAAACACATGTTAGTCGTGGTGTCGCTGGCCGCAAAAAAATAAATAATAAATTAGATAAGATCTTTTTAGGTTTTGACATAATTGTCATGTAAATAAATTCAAAATAAGTCACGACCGGCAAACAAAACGACACGTATATGGAAGTATGGAAACGAAGAAAAAGATTCCTGCCGAACTCTTATGAACTTTCACTCACTAATTGACACCAGATGAGTCAACCACAAAAGCTTGTTAAAAGCAGAGTTAGAGCAACGTATTAAAATAGATGTTAAGTTTCGGGAAGGTACTTTTTTATATGAGAAACTTTCGGATCCTTTGACTACCGTGTTGTGGTTTCGTAAATCAGCATTAAATATATAAAACTCTCACAAGTAGATTCAATAATCTCGTCACCAATCTCGTAATGCATTTTTGTGTCCACATATTCAAAAAGCACACCACCAGGTACATTCGTGAGCTTGACTTTTTTCTCGTCTGATAAATATGAAAGAAAATGTTCAAAGTTATTTAGTTCAAGAGTTATGTTAACATAATTGTAAATGTATACAGCTAATTAATTCAATAATTGTTTTAATATTTGTCACGATTACTTAAAAACTACTCCTAAAAAACGCAATTGTACAATATAATTGGCGTTATCTCATGCGCCAGGTCGCGCGATTTTATTTTTTCATCTCATCAAAGCGAAAAAGGCTTTGATGAGATTCTCGTCATGCGAAATACACATCAATTATCATTGTCCCGCGTGCAGTTCGATCCACTATCACAATATCAGGCTTATTGGCAATTAATTAATTATTATTATTATTTGCGTTCAGACTTGTAAACTACAAGTACTTGTACAGTTTTATGTTCTAGATACTCCGTTGATGATATAATTTTCACATTACCAGGTGTATACCCGCCCGTAAGTTGACTCAGAGCAATCATATCGAACGCGTTATCGTGTTTGTACGTGGTGACCATCGATTTTTCCGTCACTTCGTGCGCCGGCTTACGCTCTTCCGCCTTGTAGTACGCATCCATTACTTCTTTGTCGTACAACTTCTGTACGAAACAAAATATTTCACCATTATTGTTACTATATGGACAGTCAAAAGTTTTACTTAGCTAAGATCCGCGACAAGCAAAACAATAACAGAAAATTAATAATGTGTGTTCTTCCGTTGGGTTTAGTGGATTTATTTGGAACTTAAACCAAAAACTCACCGAAAATCGGCCATCAACTCTCCACCCACCAACCACTATATACAACGCCAAACACGCACTATCACTTTTCCATCTTGTACACGACACGTGTTTCGCCCCAACACGAGGCATCTTCAGGTATAGTAGACTCTACGGAAGACAACCGAAAAGTTTCGGTGAGTTTTTGGTTTAAGTTCCAAATAAATCCACTAAACCCAACGGAAGAACACACATTATTAATTTTCTGTTATTGTTTTGCTTGTCGCAGATCTTAGCTAAGTAAAACTTTTGACTGTCCATATAGTGATGGATTTCCGCAAAGTAACGCCTGACTCCATTAATAATTATTGTTACTAATTTTGCTTTCGATAAAAGTTATACAATACACAAGTAAAATAAATCGAACCCCAATGCTCGTACCATTTTCATTTTTCGTACAAATTGTCTAAATTCTTTGCGGTGAAGGAAATATGAGGAAATTTGCACAATGAGAATAGTTTCAATGCTGATCTGAATGATAAACTATGCTCCATATTATACAGGTTTTATTATACAAGTATTTCCCCTACGGGAAACAGGCGTGTCCATATGTGTGTATAATACATATCGACACGCCTGTTTCCCGTAGGGGTAGGTAGAGATCACAATTCTGGAGATCTGTGATCCCTGCCTACCCTAATTATGCCGAGATCATAGCAGATGGATCTGCTGTCTCGGCATACTTTCGTTGCTTCTTCCACCCTCAACACTCTCCTCATGCAAGCCCGCCGGTTAAGGGTACTCTTGAAAACTTAGGCAATTTGATCAAGGTATGTTTTCCTTGATCTTCCTGTACCGACCCTTCCATCCACATCCGCAACGTAAATTTCTTTTGCCAATCATCTTTCATTCAGTGACCGTACGATAGTCCATCATAGTTACTAGATGTAGTAATAATAAAAAGAGGAATGTAGCCTGATTGTCAGATTACTGAATTTCAACATCGATTTTGGCCACCACAGTGATTACTTTTACATTATAATCACAAATATAAATCGTTACGTACCATAGGATCAACAGCCGGTTCTCCTCTAGCCAACCTGTCTTGCCGTTCCTTATTATCTTTTTCCAGTTCTTCAAATATTTCTAGATCCTCAGCACTTGGTTCTAGGTCTTCATTATATACATCTACATTGTTCATTTTCTCCATAAACCTTATGAGTTTCACTCCATCTTCTTGACTATTTTTTACTGATGGAGTTTGAAAAATACGTATATGAATATAAAATAAACTAAAATTTGTCACTTAGAAATTGCTAACATATTTTTTTGACCTTCATATATTTTTGTTTTATCAATATAATCAAGGAATTTTAAATAAATAAAATATGTTTTTCAATCTTTGCTATTATTATGCTGCTATCTTTGCTTTGCTATTGTTATCTTTGCTTTTATTATAACAAATGTATTTCAAGCTTTCGCTATTATTATGCTATTTATATAACGCTATTTAATAAATGTTAAGATTAAACGGTAGACACGTGCTGCTTTTAGTCTCATAAAATATTATGCATATATGATAATGTCATAAAATATAAAACTATTTTATTTTGCATATATTTATAATAGTCTCATAAAACATAAAATATTAGACTAACGGCAGCACGTGTCTAAAGTTGAATCTTAACATTTATTAAATAGCGTTATATAAATAGCACAATAATAGCAAACGCTTTAATACACTTTTTACTTTTCAAATTATTTTTACATCTCGGGATATTCTCAAAAGTCAAGGAAACCTTTGAACGTACCGGTTGTTCTTCTATCCGAAACACTTTGACTCATAGTGACAGACGTTTGACTGACAGAGGCTGTGTTATTCTCATTTTCTTTTATCTCAGCATCATTATTTTGGGAACTCTTCTGGTTTGCATTTCCTTCTTTATCGTTCGTATTTTGAACATCATTTTCTAAAGCCTGCACATTTTGTGTCTCACCACTTTTAATTTCTTTTATAAATATTTGTGCAGTGCTTCGGGCCTCAGTACTTTCTTTTTTGGGTGGTACTATGTCTAAAATAAATGAAGTTTTTTCGTTTGCAGACCAATTTAATTTGTGGTAAAATTATTCTTAACAATAAATAACCAAAGAGAATAAACATCTGTCAGAGATATTTACTTTGTCAACAAAAATAACCGATATCGATTTAGTTTTACGCAAAAATTCCATCGGATATTCTAAACATAAATAAATTATGATTACTAATATATAAATACTTGTATAATCCAAAGAAACGAAGCTTTATGGATTAAATTAGTTTATTGAATTCAAAAAAAATATTTGTATAATCCAAAGAGGTTCGTTTCTTTGGATTACACAATTATTTACATTTTATGTATACCATAAAAAAAAAAATATGCTTTATAAACTAAATTCCAATTTTCTGATTAATTAAATCAAATTTGTCTTTAGATATCATGAATTTATACTATAGTTAATCATTTTTTCGTAACATAATAGTATAAACATATACATATATGTGTATGAGTATTAATGTGGGCAAAAGCATACCTAGAAAATAAAAATACTTTACCGAAGTTAAAAGCAGTAGAAACATCATTAATATTTTTGTCAGAATTATTACAATCTTCCTGAATGCATTGCTCTTCCTCGCAAGTTTCTATTACTTCTATAAGTTGTTTCTTTTTAGTATCCAAATTGCTATTTTCATTATCTGATTGAGATTCATCGCTTTTTTGATCAAGAAATCGAGAAGGTGAATTCATTGTCCCTGTAATATACTCATGATTTAATATTTAAGCATACACTAATGTGTAGGATAGGATAGGATAATATCCTATCCTACTAATATTATAAATGCGAAAGTTTGTGAATATGTTTGTTCCTCTTTCACGAAAAAACTACTGGACAAATTTGGATGAAACTTTACAGTAATATAGGTTATACATCGGAATAACATATAGGCTACAATTTGTAATGATTTTACGTAATTTTTTTGGTCCTAATATAACGATACATGTCAATTAAGTCGGAAAAAATCTGGCCTTTGAGAGCTATCTTGGCGTACGCTGCCTAAACCATTGGAGTTACACAAAGTTGATGTACCGTAGGATTGTTTATCTTGAATAGTTCTAAATAAAAGTCTACGATAGCATATTCCTACCTCTATATCTACCTTTTATGTGGAAGCCACTATGACCAAAATTGTGAACCATAAATTAAGTAAATAAAAATATATATTTATTTAAAATGATCTATTACGAAACTTAATGTGGCAGACCAAATTCCACGCGAGCGCAGCCGCGGGCAAAGGCTAGTATTATAATATAGCATTATAATTATAATATTATAATATAGCAATTTTACTATTTTTTTCTTTTATTACTAGTTAATTCTACTAACTGTAGAATATAATATTAGTTGCAGAGACAGTAATTTTATAAATAAACCTTTAGTTCTTAAAAAAATTCACGGAACTTAATATAAGTTACAAAATTCAGTGGTTTAAGTGAGCAATTAATGAACTGGAAACAGTAAGCGAATGCGTCAAGACCTAATTGATTCTATAGTAAAATTACCGCTTGTATCGATGTGTAGCTAATCCATCTTGGACAAGCGTGGTAGGTTAATGTAATTAACATTGGTGGCATAAATAAAGAGGCCCCTTTCCTAGCAGTGAGACATATATGAGCTATAAAAAACTAAACCTTCTAAATATAGTAGTACCTTCTAAATATACTAAGGAAATCTAAATATATTAAGACAATTATGGTATTTACGACATTAAATACATTTTTTTTAATATATTCACGCCTATTGGCAGAGACCACAGAGCTTCATCCGCTACCATTCATCGCAGCGAAACGGCTCTCTATTGGTCGCTTCTCGCCCTCGTGAGAATCAGGACGTGACGGGTGGCGAACCACGTCGCCGTCATTTTTCAACAAATTAGGTATATTAAATTCGTGAATTCTCAGTCAATCCCACGAGCCGCAAGGGAGGATGGAGGTCAGCCTCAGCAGAGCCCTGCATGCTGAAGTAAGGCACCATAGTTCCCGGGGGCCCGATCCCGGGATGGTCGGCCCCCCGAGTACTATGGTGTTAAATACATTTATTTCCCATATTTATAAATAAAAAATAAAAAAGGCTTGTCTTACCATCCAGTATTTTCTGTTTTGTGTTCTCATTAGATTTTGTCGGTGAAGTGAACAATAACTTATTCAATGTTTCAATATCCGATATGGAATCACTGAAATGAATTTAAATCGTGCACTTATTACAATTAGTTATAGCTACGATGAAAATAACGGCAGATTCATAGTAGGCGAGTCATAGTTTAGGCACCTTTCTTCTAACATGGGAACGATTCAATACTTTAATAAATAACAATCATTGCCTTAAATATTTGTTTGATATAAATTATGATTTGCTCCATTTTTGAAATTAGTAATGGAACATTAAGTATTTTTGAATATACTCAGGATATATAAAAATAACTAAATTATTGTGATTTCATTCGTGGTAGTAAAGTTAATTATAAAAATTACATATCAAATTCACCTTCTTTTATCGAGAGTGGATTTCAAATCACCGCGGTATCCATGCCAGTAATCAGTATTTTGAGTGTTTGGAAGTTCATCTTTGATCTCTTGGATTAATTGGCGACCATGTTCTACCTGTGACCAAACTATTTCGGATGTCTCAACATCTACAATAAAAAAAAGTATTTTTGGTGCAGTATCATCGTCATCATCAATAACATAAAGCAATACATTGCATGACGTAGGCCTCTCTTAAAGACAAAAAAATTGCTCAAAGTCGTCACGTTGAGCAGGTGGATTGGCGAGATTTATCATATTACCAATACAATTTTTTTCAAGATTTTTGCATCACATATTTACTACTCTTTAACTGTTTAATAATATAATAATAATAATAATAATAATATTCTTTATTCAAGTGACCAGTGACTCATTATGGTTAGTAAATAATATTTCTTATAGACTAGGTTAGTTACATGTTGTATGTTACAAATACGCACGAATCACCGCTGTACCGTCCCGTTTGCGACGGAACAACAATGATTCATGTATATGTAATCCAGTCTATTGGATATCATGCTCACAATTCTGTTGGCACTACCCCGTACCCTTCGCACCAGAGACCCGCATCTTTTTCTCATGAGGGCATAAAAACAGTCAACACGCGCTTCAGCGAACATCACTGAGGCACTGCAGTATCGAGGTAGCCCCAACAGCACCCTGAACGCGTTATTATACTGAATGCGGAGGGCATTATAAGATTTTTGAGTATATCCCGCCCACAGGCTGCACGTGTAAAAAGATGTACAATATGCTCTAAATAATGTAATTTTAACGTAAGGTTAACTACGTGCAAACCTACGAGCAAGCATATTCCCAGTTTAATTACCCAAAAATAGCTATTGGAGGTACATTTCATCTATTCACACAAATTTGCAATATATTTAATTTTTAGAAAGATGAATTGGTAAGAAAACTATGGTATACTCCTTTTCCCTATTTGCTATTATATTATGAGAAAAATTTATACCTTCTCTTCTCGTCTCGTCAATGTCGCTGTCACTATCTTCACTTGTGGAATCCTCTGCTTCTGATCCGGATAACATATCCACGGCAACCCCATTTTCAGTAACGGATTTCTCTTGAACCATTAATGTCTCTTCTGAATCTACTTCTCCCTAAAAACATAAGAATCGTTTTCATTCAATAGAATCTTAGCAGTTAGTTAGAAATTCTAACGTTCGCCAACTTTCACCCTTATTTCTATAATCAGATAATTATAACATTTAGTTTCCATCATAAAGGCGAGTTTTCTCAAAGATTTTATTAAATTTCGTTTTTGTGGGGAATTTCGTATACCAGTATTTTATAGGTGACAACATATCATATAGGTATATATTTGCTTTCCATTGATATATAGAAATGTTAGTAATGTTATTCATAATGTATTATACCTTTAAATCCGTTTCGTCTATGAGTCCCATTTTATTCCGTTCTTCTTTCTCTTTTGCCTCTCGTAGTGCCTTTTTCTCATCGCGCATCCTGATCAAGTACCTCACGCTCTGCATGACTTTTTCATGGTCGGCAGCTATCCACCTATAAATATTACTTAATTTGAAATGTACAAATTCCTTTTTTATTTTAAATTTTAAATTACGAATTAAAAAAAATAATAATATATAAAAGGTTTTAATATATTCAAATATTCAAAAGTTTTATTACATTAGTGATACATTGATCAATGTATCACTACAGAACCCACGATGTGATTTCCTGAAAATTAAAATATTGGTTACGGCCACCCTTAAACTGATTGTCTTTAAGCATGTGTCTTAACACAGAAGATAAAACAAATATAACAAAAATATCATACCGTTTTCTTTCCGCGACTTCTTCCTGCAGGCCGCCGCGTTGCCAGGCTTCCGCACAAGCCCGATCTCGAGGAAATATAGGTCGGTTGTCAAGGTTCAATAACTCCTTGAGTCTCAATGTAAGAGTTTTGCGATAAGCAGGGATGTTGCGGATCACTGGATTTCCAGTCAGAACCAGCACTGGTAATTTTTTAAAATAGTTACTTCCGTTATTTAATGAATCACGTTTCGACTTATGGATCAATGCGGATCTAATAAAATATATGTATATACAGTGATGACCAATTAGCTCAGTGGCGGGCAGCCACTTACGGAATCAATGAGCGCGGTTTCGATTCCCGCATCGAGATACATATAGAATAAAATAGAATAGAAAAACTTTATTTATGACACCTTTTTTTACAATAACTAAAATTAAATCTTTAATAATATTCTAAATACAAATAAATACACAAAACAACAAGAAAATAATTTTAATCTAAAGAGTGTCATAAAATGGTTCTTGCTCAGCATATGCCGGGTATATGTATGGCCTTCAGATATTTATTCCGAATCTGGTTACCCCGTCAATCCGCACCGGAGAAGCGTGGTGAGTTAATGTCCCTGTGTGGGCAGTGTACAAAAAATATAGTGATTGTGGCATAGATCGGAATAAAGGTTGTTTTCCGATTTAATGGTTATGCAGAGGGGATTCAGACCTGGAACACGTTTCTGCACCCGATAAAAAACGTGTAACAGGATGCAAAGTACTTTCGTCAGTTGTCAGTTTACCTCTAGCAAGGTCTGAAACGATAATCATCATTGATAGTTATCTTTATTAAATATAAAATAATTTAAAATATTTAATTTGCAACTCTTCAAATTGAACAACTCCGTGAACACAAAATAAATAAATATATATATATATATATATATATATATATATATATATATATATATATATATATATATATTCATAGATTATCTGTGAGTACAATAAGGTTCAAAATACCTTTCAATATAGCCATGTCGGCTAAAACATCGATGATCAAAGGATCTTCGAGGCGATTATAGGACAGATCCAAGACTGACAAATTCTGACAAAACCTCAACTGTTCAAGATCCGCTGAAACGTGATAAAGTACAGTGCGAATGATTAACCTAGATGAGTACTATTGTTAGCTAACTGGTGTGATGGTAAGAAGAACTGAGGAGTGTTACTGAAGGAGAAAATATTTGTATGCCTTACAAATATTTCTTCCTTGTGATTGTTACCCCTCAGCACTTAGAAGTGGTATGTACAACTCATAAATAAGTACTGAGAATTGATACGTGTACCTGCAATTATAAAAAAAATGTTTAATTACCTAACGTAGAGAGCATGTTATGTGCTATGCTTAACGTATGTAGATCAGGCACGACTTCTAAGTTTTCGATCTTCGAAACAAAGTTGTGGTCCAAATTTAGCGTATCCAATTTAGGACAACCATCCAAATTTTCAATTTTCTTTACGATGTTATAATGAAGGTAGAGGCATTTTAATTCACATTGCTTGTCTAACCCTTCAATCCTTTGAATCCCATTATTTTCCAAGAAGATGCACTTGAGGCCCGTGTACTCTTCTAAGTTTTCAATTTTAGAAAATCCCTGCAACATTATTATACATATTTAACCTAATTAATAACATAAAACAAGACAGTGTTTCATCAGTTATAAAAAAGTGAAATCTAACTATAATACGTAACTTCTCGCTTTCGCTATTGACGGGGATCATTTTTCCTAAGAGAAGCATTATTAGTATAATAACAACAGTTTTAGTTTAATTAGACTGTATTGCATTGTATGCTAGTTTAGGGAAATTAAAAAAAGTGTATTCACCTTAAAATGCAAATATAATATATCATTTAAATGCGGTGTACAGTAGAGTTTGTGTTGTTTACAGTGATTTTTTATGAATTCTTTGGTCATACGCGGTCCTTTATTCATTTCTTCCTTCTCTTTATCAATTTTTTCTTGAAACTCTTTTTGCTTTTGAATTCTTTCAACTTCTTTTTTTCTTTTTTCTTCCTCATCATCTTTAACATTTGTATAAATTTATTATATTGTTTATGATAACGACTTTATCATGTATATTTTAAAACATGCTGTTAGATATTTGTACAATATGTACTTCTGTCTGTGGCATCTAAAAAAGGACTTCCCAATTCCTACTTCCTTCATTCGCTCTACACATCATGCTAACATACGCTAATTAAATAGTTATTTATTCTCGACTAAATAGTATAAGTTCATTATCAATCAAGCATGTTCATGAAAAATTCATAGTGTTGGGCTTCCAGAACTCAAGCCGCTCACCATAAGAAGCGCAGTAGTTAAACTACCACTCAGACCTCGGTTTTCTGCGGGAGTGTGGTGGTACTTTCCCGGGAAAGTCGGCCCATTGGACACAAATATTCTTGACAAAGTATTCATCTGCAGCGTGGCTCTACCACGAAATAAATATTTAATTTTTAATTTTAATTTCTTGCATTTATAATAAACATTCTTGGAAGTCATAACATACCTAAATTGTTTTTAGGTTTTATAACTTGAGCTACACGACTTTTAAGTCAAAAAAAAAGAATTACAAATACATATGTGCATATGTACCATCTACATTTTTATACAAAAAGTCCTGAATGAAAAATTTGTCCTTTAAATTTTTCTTTTTCGTTTTGTTCGGCCATTGAACCGCACTGAGCTAATTTTGATTTATTTTTATATTTATTAAGACTTAACTGGGATATATATTTGTAACCTATAAATATAGTTTGTACATAAATTACAAGGTTGTACATTATAGATTGCCGTCCTGCTCCCACATCCATTCGTCGTCTCGCCCACACATAGTAAAAATAGTAGTTAACTACCCATTACGTAGACGGCGAATGGATATAACATAGGACTCGCACCGGTGTGCTTTCGTTTCAGTAACAACAAGACGAACAGGAAGAAATTATCAACTACACATCCAAACCAAATAGAAGAGAGAACCAAAGAGAAAAGCATTTTATTCATCGAGATAGTGATCCGATTGCTATTGACGTCACGCTTACCCTCACCCTCACCGGTACGGGAAACAAAGGTCCCGTACACTCACTATAAAATTAATCTTTTAAAGTCTTTAAAATTAAAGTTCTAGTTGTGTATAAAATTGGGAATACTAAACGTATTCTGCCAACGTGACGATGAAATAACGAAACGATGGAATAAGCATTGTCTGTAGACAGTTTATAACAAAGCGTTTGAAGGCGACTAGCGCCTTACAGTGTCCATATGTATACACTTAAAGAAAAAATTAGAGCGGGTAATAATGCCAATGGAATTCATATACTGCATAAAAAAGAGCACAAAAATGAAATCGCATGAAAAAGGACCGCACAAAAACAGGTTTGACTGTAAATCAATACGTATTGAATGTATAACGTATATTTTATGAAGGACTAAAATATTAATCTAAACTACTAATAAATGTTTATTGGACAATAGTATACATGTTTAAAAAAACAGTACCTTTAGATTTATTGTTCAGATTGTTTGAAACTTCTGTCACTTTAGATTTCGTTTCAATAATTTCGTTTTTATTTGTATTTTCTCCGCTGTCGCTTAAGTAATCTCCTTGAGCTTTTTTATCGGCATCCAAACTAGGCTTAATAGTAATACAATCATGTTGAATAGGTTTCTTTGTAGAATCTCGGTTCAGCAGATTATCGGCTAGCCTTATGACTTCTCTGTTATCCTTCATCTTCGCTTTAATATCAAGAAGCAGACTGTCAATACGTTGATTTCTTTCCAATTCTTGTTTTTTTAATTCACTTAATTGGGTCTCTTCTTCAACTATACAGCCAACACCTAACAAAAGATTTGAATTTTCATTCTGGCATACTCTTTCAACATTATTCAAGGCTTTAGATTCATTAGGATGAAGTATTTTGTGTGATTTTGACAATATCTCGTTAACTTCTATCATGAATTCTTTGCATTCTTTATTTCTTGCTTCATATGCTATCTCACTTTGATTAACTGCATCTTCATGAATAGTTATTTGATTTTTAATTTTATCAATGGATTTATTTATATTATCTATTTGTGCTAATGTTACAGTACTATTTGAAATATTATCATCTATGTGTTTATTATTATCAATTATCTTACTCGAATTAACGGCATTTTGGTGTATTATGTTTTCTTTTATTAAATTTTGGTACTCAATATCAGATTTTCTTGATTTTTCTAATGCTTGATTTACATCGTTTAACAATTCATTCATGCTATTTAATTTATTCGTTATATCTTCTTTAATAAGAATACCTAAGTTTTCAGCTCCTTCCATTATATTACGTGCTAAACTTTTCATTTCTATAAATTCAAGATCTGTATGTTCATCACTTTTGTTATCATTTATATCAAAAATATTTTCTAAAGCATTTTGCAAAGTGTTTTCGATGTTTTCATCAAATATTTTATAAGATGTTTCAATTTGATTACTAATGTCATCTTTTTCATTATTATATTTCATGCATTCAAGTTTCATATCTTTGTCAATTATGAAATTATCATTATTTTCCATTGCTAATTTCTTATTTTTTTCCTTAGAAACTTGTTCATTTTTGTGCGAATTTTGGGAGTCAAGATTTTGTTTCTCCGTTAAAATACAATTTATTTTACTTAAAGAGCTCGCAGTGGCCTTAAGTTTGGCTTCAAAGCTTTTTGGAATAACTTCCTTAATAAACTGATTTTCTATAGTAGATTCATTTCTTAATTTTGTTGTATTTTTTTCGAAAAGGTCAAGTTTAACTGGATTGTCTACCAAAGGAATATTTATGGCTGCATTAATTGAATAATTTTTCTTAACTTCCTCAAAAATATTACGTTTTTCTTGCCCTTTCAATATTTGTGACGAGGAATCCCTTAAAACTGAAAAGTCTAAAATATTTTTATTTATTTCCCGAGATTCATCATTATGCTTTAGGGGATCATCGTATTTATCGGCTAGTTGAGTTAACATGTCTTTTGTTTCTTGAAATCTAGTTTCGTAGGATTTGTTTGTATATTCACTCACTACTTTATCTATTACTTCGAATTCGCTGTCTTCACTATTGGTATCTTCAATATCTGATGGTTTGTGTATCATCTGTGTATAAACGATTTTCGATTTATCTACGTAATCGAAGCAACAATTTTTAAGAGCTTGCATATTTCTATAATTTATTTTTTCGATTTCACTTACATCACCGTGAGCTGATTGTAATTCATTGTTCATAGTGGTATATTCAGGTAAGCTTAATTCGTGTAATGGAACCTTAATGTATTTACTACATCCTTCAGAACCTAATATTTGGATTTGTCTAGCTTTTTCAGCAAGCACAGGGTTGTTCTTTAGCATTTCTTCTACTTCTTTTGATGTAAAGGACTTATTGGATTCTTTAACTTCTGTAAATGGTTGTCCAGACATAACTTCATATTCAGATTTACCCTCGCCAGGAGCAGATGCTAATATATAAGGCCTGTTTTCATCTTTAGATGTTACAAATGGCCTTAGTTCATTTTCAATTACTTTATCTATTGTTTCTTTCGTAAACTTGGAATCCTTGAAGAATACATATAACTCTGCACGTTTCTTCTCTATGTATTCTTCTTTTTCGGTGAACGTTTCGGGCATATCCATTGTTGAGAAATAGACAGTAAACAATAAATATTTATATTCACCTTAAACAACAAATGTAATACAATAAGTTGCTATGATGGTTACCATGGGTTACATTAATGTATTATTTTTTGTTGGATCGAAATTCAAATAACATGAAGAATATTTCTTTACGCTGTTGTTAATGAAACTTCTTCTTGTTGAGAGGGTCCCACAATACGTTTGCCAAGACGCGCTCTCCACCTCAGAACTCGTCCATTTCTACGTTTGTCCGTTCTCAGACAAACGTGACCAGCTCATTGCCTTAACATTGCAAGCACCGTCCATGCTCAGAAATAAAGTTGACTTAGAAATAAATATATTTTTGTTATTACAATCCTACTTAGATAAGTTTTGATTGAAGCTGATTAAAAAAGATATATGTACAACTTTCAAAGTGTGATATCTATTATAACCATAGACACTAATAAAACAAGGTATTATTTCCAATTTCAAACAAGGAAAATATTTGATCCTGTCCGTTATAACTTTCTTCTTCACTCAAAAAAATAATAATTTAAAATAGGTTTACTTGAAAATATTGAATTTGGCTTCACAAAAGTTATTCTCTAGTATTTCAAGCAGCCTTAACAGATTTAGTTGAGACACAGCCATGATTTATGAGATTTTTTTTTGGAAAATATTCTATATTTTTGGCAAGGTCAAATAAGCGTATATCTTGGACAAGAATGGTAATACCCATTCCTCTATAAATGGAGAGGCCTTCGTCTAGCAGATGAACATATATGGGTGAACAAAAAAATCACGTTTTTGTACAAGTTTTGTACAAAATATATAAATCAGCAAAATGATTTTTACTATTTGATTAACCCTTTCGGTACGGACGCATTCTACGTCGCGCCGTCCCCGCTGACCGAGCAGTTGCGGCAAGCGTCCGTACTTGCGGAACAACTGCAAGCGCCCGTCAGACGCACAATACCACGCTATCTTACGCAGAGCGAGTGCAGTCGCTCGTAAAAAAAATGCTTAAAAAATTATAATATAATGCAATAGAAAATATAATTTAATAATAAAAATAAAACACATAAACATCCAGATTTTATAATTTAACACATACCGTGAAAATATTCCGAACGTCTGAGCGAACCGAGACAAGCGTACTGTTCAAATATGTTTCTTATAGTGTTGCTCATTTCGTCAGTTTATTATTAGGCAGCGTAAAACAAGTGCAAAATACTTGCGATGGATTACCATGGATATAACATATATATTCTGCTCATGAAGAGTCGCGAGTGACCTAAGTCACCGTTCGTACATAACGAGCGTCAAATGTTGGGTGACCATAGTCACCGCTCGTACAGAGTGAGCGTCAGGCGTTGGGTGACTATAGTTACCGCTCGGACAGAGCGAGCGTCGGGCGTTGAGTGACTATAGTCACCGCTCGGGCCGAAAAGGTTAAATAGTTACATCATTTACCCCAATCCTAAGACTTGAAGCCTATGTTGCCTTATTTTTAAACGGCTATCTTTTAATTAATAGAGCACATATATGAATAAAGCAGTCAATTAATCTTTTAAATAATTCTCTAAGATTTTATAAGAGATGAACGCGATTTTTTTATTCAGTCTATAGTTTCTTTATCCACAGACACATAATAATAATAAACAAATCAAAGAAAATATAAATAATGTCAGTGTGATATGCATTCTTCCTTTTGTCATTGTCATTTTTATTTATTTATGAATTGGACATAGTAAACAATCACCTACTTTAAAAAATTTATTATGAAATGACTTTTTTTGTAACGACCAAATAAAATCCCAATATTCCACTTCATCCCTTGCAACATAATGGCAGACGAACGAAACTTTCGTTCGTCATATTATGAAAAAGTGGGATGCCGTGGTGTAGAAGAAAAAAAGTCTTTAGAAATCTTAATGAAGGAAAAACCGTGGGATAAAGTGAAGCTGAAACAGTTCTGTCTTCGGTTCACAGTGCCAGCTGCTTATAGGAATTTAGTGTGGAAAGTGTTGTTAGGTAAAATTTAATTAGGCTCTTACTTCACATTACAGAACTAATTCAAGGACCAAATTTCCATATGTATAAAATGTCATTTATAAAGCTCATATTTTTAAAAGCTTTTACTACTATACCAGCTCTATTACCCTAAACTTATTTGCTACAAAATTTATTATTTTAACAAATATTGTACATTGATATAACAGCATCATGATCTAGCTGTGGTATATTATTTAAATGTACCTAAATATAGGTAACTTTTTTATAGTTTGAAAATTTTTTATAATTCCAAGTTAAAATTTAACAAATTGATTTGATACACTTTATGAACAAAATCTAAGAGCTATTATAATACCTTGTAGTTTTAGTTTTAACAAACTAAGTACAAAAAGCTTATACCTCTTGAAGTTTATGGATGTATACTCTAATCTACTGTGAAAGGACACCAATGTTAGGTACAGTCCTTCCCAAAAAGTAATATGTTGATAAAAATCTTAAATGTACCAACAATCTGAAGGACATGTAACAAATACATAAACTGTTTTATTTTCTTTTTAAACATACATTTTTAGACATTTTACCAGTCTACCCACATCTGCATGAGTTTGTGATGGAACAGAGAAAAGAGCAGTATGGTGACCTTTTATATGCTGTAGAAATGTTGGAGCTTATAAATTTGCATACTCCTAAGCCACAGATATTGCTAGAAATGTGGCTTTTGGAGAATGAGGAAAGAAAGCCTCCATTATTTCCTGAAACCAGTTTTAATGTAAGATTTTCATTCCTATTCATTATATAATTTATGTACTGAACCTTTTGCACTCAACAGGAAAAATGACTTTCCTAAAGGTGAAAATATAGATAACATTTTTATAAGTTAATTTGTACTATGTAGTACATATAAAATATAAGTAAAGATGCAACCACGACCAGTTAAAAAAGTTGTCGAACGCAAAGGGTAGTGAGTATTAAGAGTTATAGATTAGTAAGGTATTAAGAGCCTGAGTTTGCAATTTCAACACTCAATTCCCATTATTCTTTTATTTTCAACAAAACTTACTAGAAATTAGATTGCTAATTAAATATTGAAAAATTGCTAAATGTTTTCTGCAACATTGATATTTTATTTTACTTAATAAAAGTAATGCTCAATTATTGCCCAGAAAGTAGGAATTGTCATTTATTTCCACAATTTGATAATATAGTAAAAAAGTAAAGGCTTTCTTATGTTATAATTATAATACATTCATTTGCCTACCATAGTGCATAGTTCTTCATGATAGTTTATTTTATTTTCAGTCTGCAGATACCTTTACTCCCATAGCTAAGGTGTTATTGGAGCTCTATGCTTCAGAAGTAGATGTTTACTGGATATGCAAGAGTCTCACTGAGATTGTCAGGAATATGCAAAAAGACCTTTCTAATCTAAAAGAGGTTTTCCAGAGTATGCTAGAAAAAGAAGATAGTGAACTTTATAAGTATGTTTTATTAAATTTAAAAGAAAATTTTATAGTAAGCCCTTGTTTATTTGAAGGATAGAGAATGTATCCTGGTGTGGTAATGGTTGTGATATGAAATAAAATGCACTTAAACATTGTTTAGCAAAACTATATTAAAAAATATAGTAAATCATGTATGCACTAATGTATTTGTGTTATGAAAGTACACATCAATAGTTATTTAAGATGTGTTACATTTACAATCTTCCATTACCACATTTTCATTACGTTGCCAACATACATTTAAAGAATAGTATTATTATTATATTGTGTGTGGCATTGTCTAAAACAGTGTAATAACTGCAACCTTAATGTGTATAATACACAACTGTATAACCAGTCATGTAAAACAAGGCATTACATTGTGAAATTTAAATAAGGTGTAAAGGTGAACCCACACATAGGGGGTTAATATAACGCGAGAGCTTACTATAGGGTAAAAAAAAATAGAATGAAGAATATTTCAATATGAATTGAAATATGATAAAAAGAAATACAATTTTCAAATATATGTATGTATGTACATAATAAATGTCTTCTGCCTATTAATAAATTAATTTTTCTTCACTTTATATTATTTAAAAAAAGAACTAAAAATAAAAATATACTGCTACATTTTAGCATGATAAGTCCTATTAAAGTTATAAATGTAATATTGTTTTTCACCAATGTATATATATATATACTATATATATATATATATATATATATATATATATATATATATATATATATATATATATATATATATATATACATATATACATATATATATATATATATATATATATACATATATACATATATATATATATATATATATATATATATACATATATACATATATATATATATATATATATATATATATATATATATACATATATACATATATATATATATATATATATATATATATATATATATATATATGTATGTATATATATATATATACACTTTATATATATAACTACATTCCCATCTTATATTTTATTATTTTTGTTTACAGCCATCTTGTTGAGGTAAATGCCTTGGAAGTGGTTCCTCTTACAAAATGGTTTAATTGCTGTTTTGCTGGTATACTAGATGATACATCACTTACAAAGTAAGTTTAATTTTTATATTGCTCTTTTTTCTTTGTTATATGAGGCTTAAAGATGAGCTGTTGGTAAACTCTGCTTTGTGTGCTAATGAATTTGGTTATAATAACTTTTGTGTACTGTACAACATATCTGAAGAACATGGTATTTTGTGGATTCACAAGGTTATATTGAAGCGATACATGCAGGTATGCATGCTGAGCATATTGCACTTGTTAGTCTTTTTTATAGAAAAGAATAAGCAAGCGGGGCTTGATACACAGAAATCTAGGTCATTCATAGAATGATTATGAGTATTGTGTACACTAGTTTTTATTTAGTTATTGCTTTGTCTCCTTCATGCTATACTCTTCTCCTGTGTGTAATAAAGCTGTAAAACAATACTATTTTATACTTAATTTGAAAATATAGATGTTAATTTTATTGTAAGTATAGTTACTGAAATAGTTCATTTATGTTTAAATTTACTTATACTAACAGAAATGCATAATTGATGTATTCATGCATCATTCAAATGAACATATTAATTTAAAACCCAGTTAACATGATATGAAAGTTGCAGTATATTTTATGTTTCTAAATGAAACTTATAAGAAGTGTAAATTTTTCATTGCAGAATATGGGATAAAATATGCAGTGGTGCCCCAAAAATTCTTGCTTTTGTAGCAGTGATGCTTGTTTTAACTTTGCGACGTCATATATTAAAAGCGAAAAATGGTGAGGAAGTATTAAAATGTATCTCTGAGGTATGTCTGCTGAATCATAAATTTTCGATAAGTGATTGATGGAATGATTAAAATTGTATTTAAAATCATCTTTGAATGCATGATTACATTCTTGACACACTATACAAGTCATACTTAACATGTGGTCCGCCAAACTTTATTATACGACACGAAATTAATTCTCATCGGAAACTTAAGTACTTAACAAAATTTATGAATAAAAGAGACATTAAATATGACGACCGATTGTCTCAGTGGTGGGTCCCTCCGTCCGCGGAGTCAATGGTCGCGGGTTCGATTCCCGCATCGGAATAAATATTTATATGGATTTATAAATGTTTATTCCGAGTCTGGTAACCCCCCCAATCCGCATTACCTTTCCTGCCCCTTCCTTCTCTATCCTTTCCCTTCCTCTCCGCCAATCCACGGTCTACCGTGCCAATCTACGCGTGGCTAGGGGCGAGCCTAGTCGCAAGCGTGCTGCTCGTATATATATATATATATATATATATATATATATATATATATATATATATATATATATATATATATTATAATTGTAATATTGTAGCCTGCTTGTTTAATGTTTAATTGATAAAAACATTTTTCTATATTATGTAGTGCAATCTAACCATTGTTTTTTCACTTTATAGATTCCAGAGCAATGTGAAGAAGTTGTAGCTAACAAAGCAATAGAACTATGGCAGTATGGTGCACAACCCCAAAATGATCAACTTGCGAAAAAATGATGTATGACCTTCTAATGGGATAATCCCATTAGAAGCCAAAAGGATATATATCATCATGGAGATAAGAAGATACTTTTTAAAGTGGAAATAAAGGATCTTGATTGTTTACAAAATGTGACAAAACAAGAAATGGTTTGTCAATAGTGCTATAAAATACTACTGAATAGCGACGTTCATTGATTTAATAATAATATGTATAACCTAAATTTATAAATGTATCAACAATCAATTTATATGATATAAAGCTATTCTAATATTTATATTTAGCTGTTTTATTTTAAATCGAGTTGTTTAAAACATTATTGGATGTAATTAAGCTTGAAATAAGTCGTTTTGGTAAAAAATGTGTCTGGGATTGACAATTTATAGAGAGTTAATTGAGAAAAAGTACACTATTTTTTTCCTTTCTTTAAAAAATGTTGCATTTCATTCGAGCGACACTTGCAAATCTCACTTCCATGTGGTGCAGAAATGCAAATCGTCATTATTTTGTCGTACCTCGTTCGTCGTACGACAAAATAATGACGATTTGACAATCGCCAAAGCAAAGATAAGACTAAATTAAACAGGTTGGTAATAGGTATTTGCGTCGCAGATGCAAAGAGTCTAGTTTTGCCATCTCCAACTCAATTGTCCAGTAAAGCGACTACGGACAAACCAGCTATGGACCATGTCTTATGCAGGCTCTAAATTTTACTGATTGCCGCAGGCTTGTTATGAATTATCGTTACTTTGGATTTCTGAGATCCATATATCTGAGAAGTATATAATAACAAGACTATATTGTAAGCTTAATACGACTACATTTTTAATATAAATTCAGAAAGATATTTTGATGATAAGACATTAGTTGTTAAAGCTAGACTGTTTTAGTTTTTTAGCTATTTAACAGTATATATCTACAGCAGACTCCGCATAGACACGAATAACTTTTTTTATTTAGCAGTCAACTGTCATTACAATTACGTTTTTACCGGTTTTATTGTATTTTTAAATTTAAACTGGCAACAATATACTCGCCATTTTGCAATAATGTCAGCCAAATCATCAGCTTGCGTTTTAAGTTAATTTTGTTATTTTCAGTGAAATTACTGTGAGTTTGTATTTTAAAAGTGTATATATTTCATAACTGTGCATCAAAATGGATCGATTTATAAGCATGTGGAAAGTCAGGGAATTAGCAGATAAAGTGTAAGCACCAAAAAATTAACTTTATGTAAATTACATTATTCTACTTTGCTATTTAGCATTCTACAAGTTTTTTAGAGTAATGAAATGGAGTATGGATCCCATAAATGAAATAAACAAATCTTAGTATCTACTTAAATGATTTATTTATAAAATTCCTACTGTAGAATATAGTAAGGAATCAATTTTATTAGCACTTATGTTAAAAAAATCTTTGCGTTTCTCCCTTTTTGCTTGAAGATACATAAATACTATTGTCTATTCAAATAATATTGTATTGTCTGATTTTGATGCATTATTAATGTCAACAACTCCATTCTATAACTAGCTTTGTTTTTATAAATGGTTTTGGTTCAATATCTATACCTATATAAGTATCTAACATATTAACTAATTAAGCTAATATATTTATAACATATATTATAAATGACATATTTCTTTTTAGTTTTGTCTACTTCTTAAATTTCTATTTGCAGTTCTCAACAATATATGCTTTTATTATTATCCTAAATCGTTTTTTTAATATGCACTTAGATTCTTTTTAAATAATATGCTATGAATAATGAATAATAACACAACTAAAAGAACTCATAATATTGAAAAATTGGTAGCATAGGCCCAAACTAATCTTTTATATGCAAAACAAACCTTGTTAGACTTTTAGATGATTAGATCTACAAATTTGTTTATATTTTACATCATCAGCCTTGAATTTTAATCAACACTTATTTAATATTAAAAGTGGGTCATTACACTTTCAATATCAAATCAAATTGTGTGAATTGTATAGATAAAATATAATGATAAAAATAAAAAGTATGTTTCTTATATTTTTAAATTTTAATCATATTAAATAACTTTAAACAGTATATGGACGGTCAAAAGTTTTACTTAGCTAAGATCCGCGACAAGCAAAACAATAACAGAAAATTAATAATGTGTGTTCTTCTGTTGGATTAAGTGGATTTATTTGGAACTTAAACCAAAAACTCACAGAAGACAACCGAAAATTCCTTCCGTTGTCTTCAGTAGAGTCTACTATACCTGAAGATGCCTTGTGTTGGGACAAAGACGAAACACGTGATGTTTACAAGATGGAAAAGTGATAATGTGTGTTTGGTGTTGTGTATAGTGGTTGGTGGGTGGAGAATTGATGGTTTTCGGTAAGTTTTTGGTTTAAGTTCCAAATAAATCCACTTAACCCAACAGAAGAACACACATTATTAATTTTCTGTTTTTGTTTTGCTTGTCGCGGATTTTAGCTAAGTAAAACTTTGACTGTCCATATAGTGATGGATTTCCACAAAGTAACGCCTGACTCCATTAATAACTTTAAACAGCCTAATTCATATAGGTGTTTTGAATTGGCTTTTTTAAAAAGGTAGGTAGTCTGCCCTTTTGTAATTATTAGATCTAAGGTATTATAAAATAAAGCTATAAATAAAGTTATGTTTTGTTTGCTGGATGCACTGCATTCAGGGAGGTGGACAATTTGAGTAATAAGATGTTTGAAATTAACATGATAATGACTTTGCCTTTATACAATTATTTTTAACTTAATTTCTTCTTAATCTTACTTTGCTGGATCAATGACCCAAAGTGTGGCTTGGCCTCCACTAGAATATGGCACTGGTTGCTTACTCACTGGAATTAGTAATCAAAGCATTGCTCCAACAATACAAACTGTAGTGGCAACCAGATGGGATTAGAACATCTGGTCACATCCTATTAAATTATTTTATTAAGTTGATATAGTATTGAATTTTGTAATAGAAACATTGTTAAGTGTATATTTAACAAGCATAAGGTCAATTTTATATTTTAGAACAGTTAAATTTATACACAGTTAATTTGTACACAATAATTATCATTTATTTTATTAAGTAAATACTAGTCTATTATAATCCATGATTTAGATATTGCTGTAGGAGAAGGCCACTATTTTATCAACTTCTTATCTCTTAAGTACAATTGAACTTTTTTATTTATTGATAATGTATATTGTAAAATAATTTTTAAACAAATCTTAAAGTTTGTTTTGATCTAATTTGCTTTACTTTTTAATTTTTGTAGAGAAACCTTAAATAAGTAAGATTAAAGTTAAAAAAGTAAAATTATTTGTGAATGAAAAATTGTGATTGAAAGTATACAGAAGTGGTTCCTCTGTCCTTTAACATAGATTTCAACAGAGGAATCACTTGTCAAAAAATGAATTACTACACTTTAGATCAAATTTGTTTTTATATTAATTGAGCTTATTGCATAAGATTGACCTTGATTGTAACCAGTCTCTCACTGCACATGTTGTGTAATGTCAGCAAGCAACTATTAAGTTTTGCAAACTATTATGATACATGTAACACAAATTAGTAAGTTGTCTGTAATATAATAAAATCATGAACAATAAAAGTGTTTTTTGAAAACAAAAACAATACAATTTTACATTTTTAATACAACTTTACAGAAGATAAAAAAAATATTCAAAAGAGTAGTTTAGTTTTCAATGTTCTAAACAAGCTGTTGTCTCTCTCTCTGTGTTTGTCTCCTATGTCCCAAAAGAAGCCCCTCGATTTATAGCAAATTGATAGTCATATAATTATTAACATGAAGGAAGAAGAAAGAGTATTTTAAGGGAATTTTTACTACTGTCTTATTTAAATTGGTTTTAAATCCTTTTAGTGCCATTGTTTTTACTGATATATACTTAATGTAAACTTACTGTCCCTGTCATGTTATCACAAATAGTTGGCCTCCTTGTGATGCCCATTTCCAGTATAACAGCAATAAATCCTCTTATTTCTGGGATAGTGACTGGCTTCCCCAATTTTGCACGAGATTGAGGTTTCAAATTTGGATGATTGTGCAAAAACTGTGCCATTCTATCATGCTCGTGGCAAATTTAGTCAAACGGTTAAACTGGTACTTGAATCACAAAAAATATTATCAAAGTATAAATATAATAATATATCTTTATGTAATAATGAAATTTACAACACTTTGGCATATTTAATCACAAATTGAACATTACATTATTTTTTTTTAAGTTACACTTATTTTTTTAGATAACAAGTAAAATAATAACACATTATATGACATATATTCATTAAAATAATGTTATGTAATTACTGATATTTATTTACTGATTCTTTACCTGTAATCCTTTCAAAGTTATGTTTAAAAGCTTATATCCTTTACTTAAGTGTGACACACATACCTATTCACTAAATAATTTGAATTTATAGGTTAAAATTAAAAGGAAAGGCTCTGTGCATGCATTTATAGAGTATGATTTTTAATTTTTTAAATGTTTGTTGAATTTACGAAAAAAAAGTAACAAAAAGAAGTTTAATGTTGCTTCCATTAAAGGACCACAAAAAGAAACCTATTATTAACATATATGACCAGATTTCTTCATATATGTTAATAATAGGTTTCGTTTTGTGACAAGATATCAGCTGCTGAAGATCGCCCAACTTCATATGTTCGTAAATATTAAAGTATATTAAGTCTTATCAAAAAAAACTTAATCCTTTCCAGTACAAATGTGGTAATGAATTATACAGAGGTAGAAGGCAAAGTTCGTGAAGCTACTTCAGATGAGGCGTGGGGACCCACAGGACAACAAATGCAAGAACTGGCGCTAGCCACCTTCACGTATGAACACTTCCCAGAAGTTATGTCCATGTTGTGGCGGAGGATGTTGCACGATAACCGCTCTCACTGGCGGCGAACCTATAAGGTCAGTTGATAATCTTAATAAACTTTAGTGATTTATATTTCTTCACCATATTTTTTTTTTTTAAATCACACCAAGTTACCTTATGGTTTCATTGAAGTTAACAAAGTTTATTTATGATAATGGTTAAGGTGATTATAGTTAGCTTGTTTAAAATACATTCAATCTCACTTAGAAACAATTAAAAAAATGTTTGATTTTAATGTAATTTTCGAATCTGATATTATTAGGTATTTTCATACAATAAGCATACACTTAAAGTGTATGCTTGTTTATAGGTATATCATTAGCATAAGGTAGATGCTATTGATATATATATGTATAATAGAATTTGAAAATAAGAAAGTGACTTCCTCTCGTACTTTCTTCTAGTGCTTATTGCTGCTAAGCTACTTGGTTCGCAATGGGTCAGAACGCGTAGTGACTTCAGCTAGAGAACACATCTATGACCTGCGCTCCTTAGAGAACTTTACTTACGTGGATGATCTAGGAAAAGACCAGGTATGTTTAGAATAATAGGAAATTAAAGTATTTTTGCTTTGTAAAATAATACCGTTTTAATGCCTGTAACACTCATTATAGTGTAGATATGCATTATGCATTTAAGCGCATTTTGCTGATAGAGATCACTGGTACTGTTATTTATAATTGAAATAATAGAAGAAGTATTACAAAATGAAACTATTTAAAATACATTTAAAAGTTGTCCA
Organism: Baronia brevicornis; assembly: GCA_031353405.1. Taxonomy (NCBI): domain Eukaryota; kingdom Metazoa; phylum Arthropoda; class Insecta; order Lepidoptera; family Papilionidae; genus Baronia; species Baronia brevicornis. The sequence continues at coordinate 96,954 of JASFAT010004463.1, forward strand.
CTCTGTCTTTGTTATATGTAATTGTTGTGTCCGTCCTTAATTAGGGTTATATTGTATTATATAGTAATAATTATGCAGAGTAAGATATTTTTTGCAATTTCTGTGTATGATTCTGATATATTCCGTGCCAGAACATTTATTGAAGATTTTTCTTTTAAACTAATATCCAGAAAAATTAATTTATTGGTTTGTTGTGTTATGCACTACACGCTTTCTTTGATTATTATGATTCTTGTATGGTTTAAATGTTTTGTAAGGTATATAGGGGAAACAAAACTATATAAAAGTAAAGTTTAGGGTGTTTACACCCCACATGGCACAAAAAGTGTTAACTTAAGTACTGCAACTGCCTTGTCTTGCAAAGTAGTTTCAAAATAGATTTAATCATAATAATTCTTGGACAGACTATGGTTTACAAACATTTTAGATATATTAATAGTAAACTGTGGTAATATTAATGGAAAATAGTATTAGTATAATAAATATATATTCATAACAAAATAGGGTACTTAATCATATCTCTTAACTGAGAGAGTTAAATCTTTATAATTAATTGCATCTTAGAGAAAGTAAAAACTGATTATTTTTATTGGAGAAAAATTTACTTTTGTTCAAAATTTTAATCTTCGATGGTTTTTATTTCAGGGTATCAATGTAAGACACAAAGTAAGAGAGCTTATTGACTTTATTCAGGATGATGAAAAACTAAGAGAAGAGAGGAAGAAAGCCAAGAAGAATAAAGATAAATACATAGGTGAGCTTTATTTTTCACAATAGAATCAAAGATCAATATCTTATCCCTTACATCACGGGTCGGCAATCTTTTCTTATATAAGAGCCACAAATGTAATGAGGATATTGGTGCGGTGCACATTTCATAAAATAAATACAAATTTTTGCATTTTTATTCATATTTATTGTTACTCTCACTTTAATGTAGTAGATACAAAATTAAGTAAGACTTATAAAGCTAATGCGATTTTTGAGGTAGTACATGACTTGTCTGCTTCCATTTTAGACGTAGAAACGTGCAGTAACGCATCTAAATGTTCATCGGTCAATCGAGATGATTGTTTTGTGATAGTTATAATTGAAAATCTGCTCGTCATGTGGCACGGTTTTTACTTGCGCGTGCCTACGGGCTGCACAGTAGTTACTTCCGGGCCACGGGTTGCCGACCCCTGCTTTAAATAATCCTTGTTTCTAGCCCTAAAACTTTACAACTATACGTAAACATATGTGGATATCTTGTTCTACTACTACTACTACTACAACTCAGGATGAGATTCGGCCTCCTCCACAATTGTTCTTCATGTATCTTTATTCTTGGCAGCAAGGCTCCATAGGCTAAGTCTTCCCATCGCCATCATGTCCTCTTCTATTCAGTCCTCCCATTTCTTTGGTTTTACGCGGATATATTTATACTAATAATCGCATAATAAATGGCCACTTTGTCCATATAATGCTTATCCAAAAAACACAAGTTAATTTCCAGAAAGACATTTCGGCGTTTTCTGCGGTGGTTCGAATTAGAACGAATCCGTTCGTTAGTAGTGGGGGTAGGTCGGCCTAATGGTTGCGCTATTCTTTTCAATTTAAGGCCGCATACATACTATACGTGATAACCTCTCACTGGATGTATTTAAGAGAAGAATTAAAGAACATTTCAGTATAAAATATTTATATATGTATATATTTATGTGTATATATATATATATATATATATATATATATATATATATATATGTATCCTCTTATATAGTATTATATTATATATTATTATTATTTTTTGTTGTTGTACACTTATTTCTATCCTCACAGCTTATCTTATCTCTCTTACACTCCTGTATTTGCTGGAAGAAAACTCAATTTTGAGTTAAGCTCGCCCTTGTACATCTTCTTTCCTTTTAATTCTTGTATTTCCTGTTTTATGTACAGCAAAGTATTAAATAAAAAATAAAAATAGAATAGCATTCTGTTTCTTTTGTGCCTTTTAATATAATTAATTATAATGAAACGAATAAAGCGATAAACCAATTAAACAAGCCTACAGAGAGTAAAGTAAAGACAGTATCGTTCAGACAGTAAAGTTACAGTCGCTTGTCTCTGCACTGGCGTGCACCTATCGATAGCAACGACGTATAGCGGCATTGACGCGAAAGAAAAGTTATGACACGATCAAACTAATTTCTCGTCACTGAAATTGAGCTTCGTTGCCAGACCTATGCATAAGATCGTGGTATCAGTCATTATAAATACATACATATCGTCACTCCTGTTTCCCGTAGTAGTAAGAAGAAACTACAGATCTCCATCTGTTACGATCTCGGCGTACTTTCCTTGCTTCCTTCACACTCATCACTCTCCTTATGCAAGCTCGCCGTTTAACCCTTCTTTGCATAATGATGGAAAATTCTATCATAACGTTGAATGCCCAAAAATTATATAAAAGAACAAGTTCACTTTAAGTTGATCGTGTCTGGATACCTTTTTAATGTCCATTGCATAAAAAAACATAGCTGTCAAAAACAAGCAAGTGTCACTATCAGTAAAACGAGCTTGAAGTTGTCATTTCGCTATTTGTTGTAGTTGCAATAAACGTATGATTTTGTTTTATTATATCATATTTATTATGTGTGTGTGTGTGTATATATATATATATATATATATATATATATATATATATATATATATATATGTATATATATATATATGTATATATATATATATGTATATATATATATATATATGTATATATATATATGTATATATATATATATATATATATATATATATATATGTATATATATATATATATATATATATATATATATATATATATATCCTCTTATTTTTATTTAGTACTAAGCTAATGCATCTAACTTTGCATGATGATGGAAATTTCCATCATATTGTTTTTTGCTAAATTTATACTATAAATATATATTAAGATTATTTTAAACATTTTTCCTTTAATTTTGAACATGAATTATATCACCTTGATTTATTTCACCAATAAAGAAAAAATCATGCAAAGAAGGGTTAAGAGTTTCTTGACCTTCCCTTTCCTAACAACTTCTCCTGACCCTTCCATCCATATCGTAAATTTCTTTTGCCAGACATCTTTCATCCATCCTCTCTATGTGCTCAAACGGTCTAAGCATCCTTTTTCAACTTTTGTCACGACACTTTCTTTTACTCTGCAACATTCTCTTATATCTCCATTCCCTTGTCTATCTATTCTATCATTCTATCATTGAAAGTTACACCACACACTTCTTAATGCTCTCATTTACACCACATTCAGTCTGCTTTCATAATACTTCTACCAGACCCAACTTTCACTAACATACTTCAGAGTCGGAACAAATACTCCACATCTTCAACCATTGTACAAAATAAAATGTTTAATTTTTAGGAATGTCGTCTGAAGCGGCAGTTATGGGTATTCGAGGAGGAGGAGGGGGTGGGGGCGGTGGAGGCGGTTGGGGAGAGTACAGCGACCGCGCTTCCGGCTGGGGTTAGTTCTTTTATCATCATGGTTAATTTTTTTTGATTATAGAAGAAAAAGTAAAAATTGTGATGATGGTAACAATCAGTTAATTAAATTTATTTTAGTTTCAACTATAATATATAATAGAACTTAGCTAGATATATACTGTAATGATGGCAATGAACTTCTTTGCAAAAAATGGGCACCTTACGCCACCTTACGGCACGTCTCGCCATAACTTGAGAACGACTACGGAATGCATTCATTGAAACTTCGCGCATTTGACATAAACACTATGTTTACTTTTCTTTGATGGCAATTAGTTACAACTATTATGCTAGTGTTAACTAAAATACAATAATATCAAATATTTTGAAATGTAACCAGTCAGCTTGTCACGTTACGTCGTGATAATATGGTGGCTATTTTACCAAAACCTTCTATGGACTTTTTCACTGAACTTAAAGTCACGATACACGCATTTATTTCATATCACTTCAGTTATACACTTTAATCGAACTATACTGTATAATACGCCACCATAGTTTAAACAATATAACTGATTGTAATATAATATAAAACTGAAATAAAAACAACGTCACTAATGTAAGTTGGCGAGAAACATTTTCAACACTATGTTTTTGAAATAACTTTTTTAATTTATTAACGTTTGAATTGATTATTCATAGCTAAGACAATACGTCTGTAGGGTCAGCTAGTACGTTATAAAAAAGTGATAATTATAAATCAACGTTATTGTTCCAGATGAGGTTAAAGAGCGAAATGAAGAAGAAGAGTACGAGAGAGATGATTCAGACGGCGAATATGGACATAAGAAGCCACAAAAGTAAGTTTCACACAATTTACTAATTTATCTCTGTTATTCTTCTTATCCAGACAGCTATAAAGTTTTATTTGAGGCTACGATTTATAGAAAAGAATAGATACAGAAAAATTTGATCCCATTATATATATATATATATATATATATATATATATATATATATATATATTTTTTTTTTTTTTTTTTTTTTCATATTAATAAATTTCGGCATCGACGGCGGATATAATTAGAATGCATCTTGCCCCGTCCGAATTTTGGCTTTTATACATAAAATGGAGAAAGTGACCAATGTTAATAAACAAAGTATCTGAAAAAAATTCAATTATTTTATATAAATTAAAATTATTCTTACATAATCTGCCAACAGTTGGCGCCATATAGACACACATATTTTCTCCTTGAAATGAAACATACGTAATTGTCTACCAGGGAAAATGTATATCGTGACGCAGAGGTCATAGACGAAAGTCCATCGCCGCGTAGTAGAGAAACCAGGCTGGATAAGGATCGGGGTGAAACCTTTCCGAAGCCTCTCAGCATCAGTTTGCGGAGTCCAGCTAAAAGCAAGCCTAGCACACCGGTTAAAAAAATTGATCTTGGTAAGTTTTAAAATCTTGCTAAACTAAGCGTTGGGAAGATTGCATCCAGTAAGATCGGACTATCCTTAGGAAAAAGCGCGTTGCCCTGAATAGTGATAGCTAGTGAAAAAATATGGAAAAGGTCCACCCACACCGTTGTAGCGCCAAAAAATGTAAAAAGTAAGTTTTAAAATCCCATATCATACTTTTTAATTCAGGTTTCAGCTGAATAACACAAAATCCGATAAAGTTAATCACAGAAGCTAAAATTACCAATATTTCGCTTATTTTGACAAGGGGAGAACAAACGACCTTGATTGGGCTGTTATGGTTCTGTGCTATACTCACGTGTCTCCCAACATTTAAAAAATATCTTTTATTTTTTCCGATTTAATATGATTGACTAGTCTAAAACCACGAGCATTTCGGACTTTTTCGAATGACGATTTAACTTTGTATGGTGACCATCTTGTATTTCACCATTTTGGAGTTTTTCTTCCCCCCTACCCATGTGTTCGCACTTTGCACGCTCGCGCACATAAAGAGATTTTAATACTTCTCTAAATTAAACTTAATATATGGAATGAGTTAGTAATATATAATAACTGATCCTCTTATTTTCGTTTATTATATTTTTTCCAGGAGCAGCAGCAACATACGGAAAAACTAATCCACAATCAATAAGTGCCCCTGTGATTACTTCACCTCAGCAAAACTCACAGGAGCTCCTAGATGACCTGTTCAAAACGTGTCCAGCTCCCAGTAGTGGTAGTGCATCACTTGTGCTAGAGGATGACTTCGATCCCAGGTATGCTTGCTAAAATTTTACTTTCGCGAAACTTCATCCTAATCGGCTCACGCGCTTTTTGGCATGCATAGGCCCAATTTTGGTTTTTGGCAACCGCGGTTGTCAACGATCCATGTCTCGATTTCTATAATTTCTGACAATTTTTAATGATTAAAAATAATTGATGGAAATTACTTAAGATAAAAAGAGGAATTTCTTAAGTTTATTATGAAGTACTTGAGTGGTGGTTATCAGACTATGGCAGCCATAGGGGAGGAAATATAAGCTTTATAAGGTTAAATTTAAAATTGGGATAATGTTTTTTAATACTGAAATTTTAATTCAAACTTATTTTAAAAAGAAAATTGTAATGAAATGACAGCTATTGAAATATTAAATGTACCATTTTTTCTAAAATTCTTTGATGAATAAGATTTTTTACAAAATAAGAAATGCAAAGGTAATATAGGGAAAGTTTTTGATGAAGTTTAAATGTATATTTATTGGAACACTTGCTGGTAACTAACCACCATCACCCACAAACATCTGTAGTGCTATGGGCATCTTTGGGTAATTTGAATAATGAGACGGGAAAAAGGAAGTATAGGGAGAGGAAAAAGTAATGGGGAGAAATAAAGGAAGGGGAGTCTGGGCCTTTAGATCCCTGCACTCACACATTTAATACAATAAAATGCCAAACTGGCCTATTAGTGCTCCCATGGGTCAACTATTGAAAATTAAAAGGTTTGGATTTTTTATGGGATAGGAAGGCAAACGAGTACACGTGTCACCCGATGGAAAGCAATCAACGCCGCCCATAGACATCCGCAATGTCATAAGCATTGCAGAAGCGTTGCCGGCTTTAAGGAAAATGTAGGCTTGTTTTTTGATGGTTCCACAGGGTAGTGATGTGTGGAAAGAAGTTTCTAGAAAAATGCAACGTACTGGATCGCCACTCATCCAGATACGGTAGTGGAATTCAGCAGCCGGAAAAAAATGTAAAATTGGTAAAACTATGTACATATAATCCTTAGATTCATAGCTATATTTATTTCAGTCTAGTGCATCCAGTCCTGTTTACTGTATTACAGGGCTGAAGAAGTTAAAACAGTTTCGAGTGCAGGTGAATTTGGTGACTTTACGAAGGCATTCGCGTCCCCGCCCTCTGCGTCGACTGAACCGACGAATAATGATGTGGGTTTCGCAGACTTCACCAGCGCCTTTGAAGCCTCCAATAATAATAACAACAATTGTATGTACTGTTGTTTTACATATGTAATAATAGTCAATCTTTGAAATTCGCCCATTAATACGCATTCCCAGCGGGAAACGAGATGAAACTCATTGCGTTATGTAGAATTAAATATATGGAAAGCGTATTAATACTTAATACGTCATACACAATGTTTTAGATAAAAAAGTTTAAGAAAAAAATTTAATGAAAATCCTGATTAATTTCGACTTCAAAAATTATGTATCAATCGTTTTCATTTGTATTGAAATCTTATATGTAAAATACGATTACACGAGCGTTCACTTTTGGTGACATTTTAAATTTAAGACTAGAATTTAATTCCCACATCGAAATATTTTGATTTCATAAAAATACCCCGATTTATAGGCAAATTTGAACAAAAACAGCCCGGTGGGAATGTGTTAAGATGATATAAAATATAATTCGATTTGCTGATTTACTAGATCACAAATTTAATATCTCACCGAAACTTTCAGGTTTTACCAATATATTTTTTTTTGAAGTTTAAAAAATTCCCACTTAATTGACAAGATGGCATTATATTTAGGATAGATAGAGAAAAAACTATAGCAATATTGTTCAGATTTTGTTGCTATGGAGACTACGTTTAGAAGTGGATTGACAATGGTTGTGATAATTAAAATAAATTTAAAATCTAATGTTGAAAGTAAAACATTTTAATCAACAATTTTCTTAAAAAATCTGAAATAACAAATTATTATTACAACAAAATATGGAATAATGGATAATAATGTACCATAGGTGTTTGTTTTACTTCATCCTTGACATGTGAGGTTATAGGTTTTAATATGTAGAAATTTAAATGTTTTAATGATTTTTAGCCGCATCAGCTTCAAATCTGGACCTCCTCAGTGACCTGAGCCCGCCACCAGTCACACCAGCGACGACATTCGGTGACTTAGATGCTCTCACTGGTCAATTTTCCGCTGCCATGTTGCAACCCACTGTGCCACAAGGTAAAAAAATAAAATCATTGCTACGTCTTTATCATTCAAACTAGCTATTCCGGGCCCGGCTGCGGCGGCGGCGGTTTTAGGCTTTTGCCAAATTTCAGTGAAATCGATTTAAGTTTTTTACGACGGCCACCTTGTTTTCCGCCATTTTGTTTTTTTCTCGTCCCCACTCATGTGTTCGCATTTGTCACCATATTTTTTTAGAGCGACCCCGTAGGTATAACGGTTGGGGCGGGATGTCGATATAAAAGTTTGGATATAATTCCCCTGCCTCGAGCCCTATCCGAACATTTCCCTAGAACAAACTTATCCTTTATTTCTTACAGTTTCTCAAATAACAAGTCAGTGAGTCAGTCAGTCGTTCAGTCACTTGTAATCCAGTTTAATATAATAGTTAATATAGGCATGCCCCTCGTTGAGAGGATTGTGAACTGCTAATTAATGAGCAGATTGATGATTATGTTTCATGTTTTGCACCTTAATCTTATAATCATAGTGCGGTCCACTTCCTGTATTTATTTTAGGTTAATCACGAATTTCTTTACACAATACATTGCTTTAATACATTACAATTGTATTAACGACGATGATTAATAATCTACAGATAACCCACTTGCTTTTGGTTAATAATTTCCCAATTCAACCTTGCAATTGATGTTACAAGCTTTCTTTAAAAAAACCTATCAAGTTTACCCTATAACAAGCAAGTGGGTTATCTGTAGATTATTAATCATCGTCGCTAATACAATTGCAATGCTAAGGTCCCTGCGAATACATTGTCTACCTTAGCGTAAGGATGTGAATAATGGAAGAGTAAGGATTTAATTGGAGGAAAAGGAATTTATCGAAGGAGAAGGATTTAGTGGAGAGGGTAGAAGAATAGAAGGTCCATCATAACACTGTTTGCCCAAAAAATTATATAAAAAAACAAGTTCACTTCAAGTTGATCGTGTCTGGATACCTTTTTATTGTCCATTGCATAAAAAAACATAGCTGCCAAAAATAAGCAAGTGCCACTATCAGTAAAACGAGCTTGAAGTTATCATTCCGCTATTTGTTGTAATTGCAATAAACGTATAATTTTGTTTTATTATATTTTACAATTTCTTGTAGTAAAAATAATAATTGTTTAGTTAATTATCATAAAGAATAAAATATATCTAATACAAAATAAAAGAGGATATCTCTTTTATTTTGTATTTAGTACTAAGCCAATGATCTTACTTTGCATGATAATGGAAATTTCCATCATATTGTTTTTTACTAAATTTATACTATAAATATATACTAAGATTTTTTTAACCATTTTTCCTTTAATTTTGAACATGAATTATATCACCCTGATTTATTTCACCAATAAAGAAAAAATCATGCAAAGAAGGGTTAATTTATTTTCTCGTTATTGCATTAAAAGTTTTATATTTTTATGAGAACTAAGATAGCAACTACAAAGAAAACAATAAAAATCCTTACTCATGTAATGACTACCACAGAATTTTTGTGGTTAATTACGTTTATCTGAAGCAAGATACTGGATACTTTTGTCTCCTAAACAAAATGTTATTTTGCAGATACATTAGCTTTCCAATTGACGATAAATTGATTCTTTCGCGCAATAATGAAACAATTAGTATTTACATTTTACATGGCTCTTTTGATTATATCTGTTTCATCATCTACTCGTGGGCACATTCAAGATTTTTTATTTTCAGGAGACAGAACTCAAGACATCAAGCTCACAATAATTCAGAAGGATTTAATGGAAGCTGTAGAACATTTCTTACAACTGATGAATTATATGGATCAAGTGAAGTCTGAAGCGGATGTTCATAAAATTAAAACTTGTCTAGAAAATGTTTTGGAATATCTTCCTGGACCTATGACTGTACAGAAATTGACCAATTATGATGATAAAGTTATTAATGTTCATGTACTTAATGTATATTCTAAATTATTGATGTCAATCATTAATAATGTTTTAGTTCATTGGCTCGTACTGAAACAAGAAATAATTAAAATTTTTACGGTAGAAGAAAATTTTGAAACTAGCTATGAAGCTCTGACAATTATGTGTGGATTCTTGAAAGAGGAATATAATTATGATATTTTAGATGTATTATCATCACTTCTTTTAAAATATGCTAAAAGTGACGCGATTATGGCAGCCATATTAGATGTTAGTACTATTGCAGTGAAAGAAGAAAATCACAAGCATAAAACAGATTGGGAAGCTTTTGTGCAGATTCTGGTTACTCTACCAGAAAGGGTTGCTAATAAATTACAGATCAAAACTTCTAAAGAGTTCTCTCATGAAGCTTATGCCTATGTTCTCATTTTCCATATAATTCGCTCAATCGATTTCATGGCAAATAGCAGTTATTATAGTAGCATGCAATACAATCTTGATTTTCTATCGCATTTAGCATCTAAAGTAATTACAAATTACAAAAACTCAAATGCTGTTATCAAGTTTATTGATGTGTTAGTAGCTTGGTCTACTGATGAAAATAAAGTAAGCTGTAAGTTTGTAAAAATTAAATTAATTCAAACACTTTTTAATCATCTTAATCGTCAGGCTATAGATTATATATGTGTTTTGCTCTTGAAAAGATGTCCTTTAGATTACACAATAACAGAGCAACCGATTAAAAAGTTACTTGGAAATAATTTTGATATAAATAAAGATTGGAATGATATTCTTAGTTTTAGAGTTCCATTTTATATAAAGCCTAAAGATTACAAAGATACAAGAATAGTGGAGAATTTACTATATTATGTATCAACTAGTAGAAATGCTGCTTTGACCCTGTCAGACTCTGTTTTAAGACTATGTAATGTATGGTCTGATATCAAATCAGATAATGTTTTAAATTTAAATCAGCATATATATATCTCGCAATTTCTAGTTCTCGGTTTTAAATACCGAGTGGTATTATGGAAAAATACTAAACAACATTGGAAATTAATTGAAGTAAAGAAAATCTTATTCAAAGGAATGTCTAAACATTTAGATCTTTTATCACAGGAGTTTAGATGTGTTGGAATGGCGACTATAGAAATAATATTTAAAATACTATCAGAAATTGACGATGCAGATAAAAAAGCAGTTGAACACCTTAATTTTGATTATAAAGAAATGGGAGAAACCTGTATAGAAATACACAGAATACTGAATGAATTAGTCAATAAATGTTTAATCGATAAAGAATGTAAAAGGTCTGATATCAAAGTTAATTTTTTAGGCTTAAATAAATTACTCGATAGTATAGTATTTGAAGTGTATGATAAAAGTACAAATATCCCTCAAAATACTATCGTAACATGTGCGGTAAAAAGTGCCGAACAAACGAAAGCTATTGTAAAAACTATAATAGCAGCAAAATTGGACGCGTTAGGCAAAAATAATAAAGAGAAAGAAGAAGATTTAGATTCTGATGATGATTTGCAACCATATGATTTAAGTAATGACATTTCTTTGATTGCGAAAAAAAAACCAATGTATTTAAGGGATGTACTAGAAATGATAACGGAAGCTAAGGATTTAGATGATTTCGAAGCTGGGGTTTCAACTGCGGAAGATTTAGTTTACAAACAGCTCAAAAATGAAGATAGAAAGCTGGCTATAGATCTATTAGATCTTTTTGTCCATTTGGAGGAAAAATACCATATGGATAATTTTGACAGTACAAAGTTTAATATATCGGTTGCTATTGTGTGTTGTCAACCAGAGGTTTGTGCAAAACATCTTTGTAAAGAGATACATACGGATATTGGAAGGTATTCAATAGCGATGAAGATCTTTATGCTAGATATCCTGTGTGAGTCAGCAAATAGGATCGCGGATGTTCGGCCGAAAGTGCCAGAAAAGCCAAGAGCAGAAATAATGCTGACTGGTGATGAACGATTGTCGCCCGAAGAAATAATTCGACGTCGTCTTATAAACAAAACTAAATATTTTCATTCCAAGCAGTCTCATCCATTTTCCAAAGCAAAAAGGAATCAATTTGCAGCAGTATCAGACTATTTTTTCTATCCCTTAGTCGACGGTTTCGGATATAGGCAATTAAGTTTAAGCCGCCATAACCTTAAACAAGACGTAGACAATATATTGCTTCTAAAATACTTGTCCGTAGTCGGAAATATTATATTGGCATCTAAGAATTGTCCTAAATGCGCAAATTATTGCAAGGAAGTGATTCAAATGGTCCAGCATTTACGATTTTCGCCAGAACCAAAGATACAAACATGTGTTATATCTATAATAGCCTCAGTCATTCTCGTACTTCCAGAGTCTATATTGAAACATGAGTTTTTTGATGTTTTGCTGGAATTAAGATCGTGGTTAATCGATTGCTTATGCCATTTTGAATTGGCGATGAGTACTGCTGAATCAAAGTCTGAAACGGCAGTATTCGCCGGTCAAGTGTTACATTTACTCGAGAAAACAATGTCTGAGGACGACTAATTTTAAAAATAACTATCTTTTTAATGTTCTCCGAGTACATTGATGGCTTCTATTCGCTATATTACTAACGAAATAAATCTATCAATATATTTTTCGATATCTATCACGAGAAGAAAAAAAAATAGCAAAAACCAATTTCAACTATATAATTTTTGGCTTTTTCGTAAGTGAATGTTAGGATTTAGGATGGTGATTGTCTTAAAACGTGTTATTATTGTAAGAATACAAAGTGGCATTCATTAGCTATATAATAACTATAATAGTATATGTGTAAACGATATGGCGCGCGGGATATTGTGTTTCGTATTTTATTAGTAATGTTAACTAAACTTAATTGCCCATTTTAAAAGCCATTAAACTATTTTGTTACCAGAAAACTAGAATTGTTAGGTTATATTTCGATGGTGGTTTTCCGGGGGTTTTTAAGCAAATTTTTACACATCGTACATTTCTCGTAATAAAATCAAATACTGAGTACTAATCTGGTGATGTGTAGACATAAAATTACAAATTTTGTTTGTTTTTTGTGTTTTCAAACATGATTAAAAATTTAAATGATTGCCATCTTTAATTTCATTGTCTAGATCTTTAAAAATGTAATTTGTATATTGTAAACCCACCGTTGCTATGTAGTGTACTAATAAATATAAATGGTACGATATCGTTTTTTGTCTATTAAACTCCTTATTGCACTCCTCCTTATTGGCATCTTAAATACACAATCTGGAAATGTGTCATGTTCGAGAATGACTTCAGAGTAGGGTTACGTTCACAGATAGGACTTTTCCCGTCAACTTACATCAATGACGTTGTGTTTTTATTTCATTTTCATAATCTTATATTATTATCGGTTATATTGTTTATGTTTGGCGGTTTATTATACAATATAATTCGACTAAGGCGTACAGTGAAGTGATAAGAAATAAAAACGTGTATCGTGACTTTTTAAGTTGACTGAAAAAGTCCATAGAAGGTTTTGGTAAAATAGCTACCATTTTATCAAGGCGTAATGTCATAAGTTAACTAGTTTTATTTCAATAGATTTGATGTTAACATGTTTTACTTGATACTGGCATAATAGTTGTAACTGGTTGCCATCAAAAAAAAGAAGAAGTTCACAGATAATAATGTCTATAATATAAACTGATTTCTCCAATATGATTGTTTTTTTTTGTGACTTCTGACTTCATATAAAAATTGCGAAAGAATGAAACACTTCATTTTTATTTTTCTCTTGTTATCGTGACATTCATCTTGTTAACCTTTTATTTGATTATTGGAGTCAGGCTTTATATAAATCATTATTTTGCTTTTCCGAATTCACATATAACTCCGTAGAATGGAGTTATAATAACTTTAATTATAATTATGTTCTTTTTATAAAACCAGGACTTCAACCGACACCAGTGGGTCTTCTTCAACCTATCGCATCTACAAATCAGCAGCAGCCACTTACAATGCCTGCGAACAGTACGAAGAATATTACTAAAGTTGGTGCTACGTGGGCCGATACCACCGGTGCTATTAACATCGATGTAGACAACCTCCTCTCTCCCAGATCACCAAAAGCAGCACCAGCACCCTCTATAAACCAATTGAAATCCAGTCCTAACAGCCCAGCGCATAAACCTATTCCCACCCCTGGGATGATGCCGATGGGCTTCGCGCAGGCGCCGATCATGAACAATAATTTCCTCCCCCCAACCGGTATGTTAAATAATAATATGACGCGACCACCATTTGCCAATCAGAACTCTTTCCTCCAATGATATTTATTATTGGCAGATATTTGCCAGAATGTTTGAATGTTTTGGAGCAATGAAAGTTAATTAAGAAAAAGAAACGTACATTCAAATGAAACATGTACAGTAAACCCACCTATAACGCGGTACTCTTATAACGCGATTTCATTTCCCTCGATTTCCCGAGTCATATATTTTTACTGTGAAATTTAAAATGATTTCACAGTTCATAATCAAGTTTGTTACGTTTGCACATCTTGTTCTTATAAAAATAAATTATTTTATTGAGGTTTTATTTCTTAGTTTTTGAGTTTTATAAACATTGATAATACATACAGTGATCCTTCATATAACGCATTTACCTATATATGTATGTATCAATCTACTGCATTATAGGAGGGTTTACTGTACTTCAAGCGTTTTTTCCTTTCATTCCGTTTTAAAGCAAGATATCAATTGTAGCCACATCGGATACTAAATTCGACAGGTAAATTGTAACGTAGGTTACGGTACACTTTGCTTTATACAAACACTCATACACGTAATTATAACAAATAAACACATTTTTCTAAGGAAAAATATTTTATTTTTTATAATACCTTGCTGTTGGAATAAGCAAATACTAATAAGCAAATACTAATTACTACAGATATTCTTTTTAACCTTACCTTAATTGGTGTGTGTAAGGCAGTTTCCTGTGCGTTATATACGTAGTATCTAAAAGTACGCACCTATTCAGTTGACGTGCCACATTAACATTCCTATTTCAACAAATTCAGAATGTCACTCAATATGTTTGTAAACATCTGTATATTTTTATCCAAATTAGAAAATATACATGGTTATAGGTCTTAAAAACCCGTGTTATGAAAGAACTTTATAACTTTGTACAAGAATTTTGTAACACAATTTATAGTATTAAAAATTGGAAATGTTACTAAAAAGTTATTTTTTTTACTTTGCTTTTAGTTTACTATCTATTATAAAAGAGTCATTGCTCCATAAACGCATTTAAAAATAAGTATTTAAGGAACATGAGAGTGGGATTCTGCTGTAATAAATTACAAGAGAACTTTTGATACAGTTTTGATATTAAGTATGTTAACGTGTTATGCGATATTTCTTAGAACCCACTTATGTAAATTGTAAAGAAATGTACAGTGGTGCATATCAACATATATCACATGATATTACCGTTGTGTTTGAATATATATGGAAGCGGAGCATAGTAATTGGACTTTATGCATTGCGGGTATGAGGATATAGGAGTGTGTATTTATCTATCTATCTATATCTATTTATTTATTCATTTCATCCAGCCATATATTAGCATCTTACCTTTGTAAAAACATTTATTTGAAAATATGTGTTAACAATAATGGAAAATAAATATTTTTCGCAGTGATTTTATTTACCAACTTACCTCTTGTAATATGTAATTGTAACACTGGTAAAGTGCACTATATTATTACTCTTTTTTATTTATAAGTTCGTGTCTGCTTAGACTATATTTTAGACCAATTATGCAAATAAGTATGTTTGTGTATGAAATTTATTAGGATGTATTAAAAATAAGCATGTACAACAACAAGATGAATAACTTTATATTTTAATCTATTTTATATTGTATTAAAGAAGCTTAAATATACTTTCAATGTTCATGCATATATGTAATAGTTTTTTGGTTGAGCATGTGTAGTAAGAGCTGGGCTTGAATTTAGTTTCGGACTTGACTTCTTTTGTTCGCCTACGATACATAGCATTTAAGTAAAGAATGCACACTTCACATTCCTCATATATTATCATTTAAAATCACAATTTTTTTTGTAATTATGATATTTTCTTATTGTACAAAGATAAATCCAAATATCAGGTAGCATAGTCTTTTGCTCAAGGAAGTTGTTCTATAGGATGTGAGACTACATAAAATATAATACTTTGTCATATCAATAAAAACCAATTTTTAATGTTTTGACTTACTCAACTGGTTTTTAAAGAAATGTTGGGCTAGAAAACGGCGTTTTTAGTAAAAATAATATGTTTTTTGAACTATCATTATGTATGATCCGGTCAAAATATTTAAGTTTTTTCTCTTTTAAGAATTGTCTACTTCTCACTCTTATTTATCACTGTATAAATTCATTGGACTGTCAGACACCGACCCTAGATTTTGATCGGATTATTGTCGCTTATAATCTTGATTTATAATTAAATCAGAACGCTTAAGAAAAACGTGTAAGAAGTCTGTGGAGATACAATTTAAAGAAATATTATATCTTTCGTGTATTATAATGGTGCTGTAAATTTTCAAATCATCTTGTTTTATGTTATATTGTAACTCGGTTATATGTACATTTAACAAACACATGCTTCATTTTACATGTCTATTTAAGTGTACTTCTATCGTATATTTTAATAATAACATAACCCTTGAATTGGTTGATTTATATATCACATTTGTAACACAGTCAGTCAGTCAGTTACACAATGATTTCAATACATAACAAAATGAGTTACTTTGTTTGTACTGTACTACATGATCAATCAATGAATAAATAATCTTCTTGTGAAAAGTGAGAAATGTGCAAAATTCAAATCTCAAATGTAAATTATTGAATAAATAGAAATGGGATAAAATGAATGTATACTAAACCAAATTATAGTAGGTATGAGGCAAGAAGTTTTAATTCGGAAATCAAACGATTTCTAAAATAAAACTAAATACTGGTTGAAAATTAATGTGCTGCGTTAATTGGATTGCAATTTTCCAATAATATTTGCATAAAAGGTCGTTTCATTGTGTATAAACCAGTTCACGCAGTTATAAAACGCTTAGATATGTTTGTTTAACCTGCCATGCTTGCCGAGCACGGCCCGTTTACTTCAAGTACCTTTCACATGCAGGTTGTAAATAGTGTCGAGGTGTTGTTACTGAATAATAACTAACATAGGATATTTTTATACCTGCTTCGAGTGTAGTGACGTTTTGTGTATTTATTCACTTTCACACGATGAAACTTTGGCAAGTGTTAAACAAAGACTATACGGTTGGCAAATGCCAAGGTGACCAGTTTCCTATTGTGTCGATCAACGGTCGCCAAACTTTTTGACGTCACGGACCAGGAAGTTTATAATTCAAATCCACTATATATATAATAGGATTTTTTGGTTACCTGCTTAAGAAATAAAACTATTAATTGTAACCAAATTATGAAAGCTTCATTAATAAACCATAGTAAAAAAAAAACAAGATGGTTTAAGTATATCAAACTTTTAGCATTATACATTCCTAGCCGCTCATCCAATGGCCAATGTGTATAGTATGCGAAGAAAGTTTTTATAACTTTACACGTATTGTTATGAATTGAATTGTTTTAATGCGTCTTAAAACATAACGTGATGAGTAAGTGTATTTCACATTTTTCTGTGGACCACCGAAATTTTTTTCCACCACCGTTTTGGCGATCCCTGGTGTATATAGTGGTTTGCAACCAAATTTCGTTCCTTCGGCGGTTGGCAATTGATGCTGGTAGCCAGCCGTGAGAACCCACGGATAAAATAAAGAAAAAATGGATTGTCACACAAATATACAATGGAAACCTTTCCCGCTAACTGACGTCTGTGACGTTATGTTTTTATAATTTTATATTATTATCAGCTATAGTTTTACTGTGGTGGCGAATTATGCATTATATTTTGATTATGGCTTATAATTTGATTGAAATGAAATAAATGCGCGTGTCGTAACTATTTGACTGAGAAAGTTCATAGAAGGTTTTGGTAGAATAGCCACCATTTTATCAAGACGTAACGTGACAAGCTGACTAGTACATTTCAAGATATTTGATATTATTAATTAATTTAATTGATATTGGCATAATAGTTATAACTAATTGCCACCAAAGAAAAGAAAAAAGTATAAAAACAAATTCTTTGTTTGGTACTTTGCAAAATTCGTGGAGAACAGAAACTAAAGCGAGTTAAGAAAAACTCAAGTCTTTAAGTAAGCGCTCATAAGGAATGTGAAAGTGAAAAAATACGGTAATAATAGTTTGTTATACTTTATTATAGTAGTGTCAAAAATTAGTGTTAAACTATTGTAAGTGTTAAATATTAGTAAAGTTGCGTAGAAAAATTGGAACAAGGGTAGTGGCAGAGAAATCTTTTGCAGTACTTAAATATTTTTTCTATGTTGGTTATTTCTTTTTAATTTGTCTTTTATTATTATTAACAAAAGAAAACAATCCATGTTAAAAATAGTTAATATCTTACATACCTATTTTTATGTATTTTATTCACTTAAAATAAAGTTAAGCAATAAATAATTTTTGGAATATAGTAAAAAGAAAAGTATTATAAGTTTGGAAAAAATTTAATAAATTATTGGATCGATTTGGTTCAAATATAAATCATCATATTTCATCATTATGGTTTTAAAATGTAGCATTTAATTTATTCCCAATTATGTTGTGTAAATGGCAGCTAGATCACCTACTGTAACATACAATAATCCACCATCAAAAGTAGTACCTACTTGTAAGTCTCAGTTTACACTTTCGTTATTATAATTTGATATGTTGCTGTTATGTTCATGTAAAAACTACTCACATTGATATATTCAGGGGAACATAAACGAGATCGAGCGATCAATTTATTACCGTGCATTTATTAATAAACGCCGCAATAATAAAGCTTTTGGCAATAAAAAAATCAAATTACAATTAAAAAAGTAAAGATTTTGCAACAAGATCAGATTTTTTGTTGACCTGTTATAAAACCGATTAATCGTTCTCGAGGAGGTTTAAGTCTGTAATTTCAGTTAAATAATTACTTAATAAATATTTAATATTAGTTTTTATCAATAAGACATTTTGATAACTTGATACTTTAAAGAATAATTTACTCTATATTTAATATTATAATTTTGGTCGGGTGAGAAATCCAACTAAAATCATAAGAGGTACAATCCGACGAAAACCAATCAGTATCAGAAGATAGGAATTTATTGCATTTGTAAGAAAATGTATTTAAGAAGAGGCACTTATTTCTTTTATGAAAGTGTCAATTAAAAAAAAAGAGATGTCAAAAATTTGAATTCCTATTTATGTTTAATTTAATTCCTTTTTATGTTCATTGTAATTGTAGCTATGAACGTTTGAAGATTTTACGAATAACAGGTTCCATCATTTTTACTAAGATTAAGAAAGTTACATTTTATAAACAAACATGGTAGTTTCACTTGTTTAAACTATATTAAATACCTACATTTAGAATATTTTCTGATTGGTAGTCATACGATGAATTTCCTTTAAAATGTGCATGGACAGTAAAATGTATAAAATAAAAGTTGGGACCAAAATTGTAGGAAAAGATTTTGTGTACTTGATATAAAATCAAGTCCACAAAATCTTTTCCTTTTTAAATTATTAACCTTCTGCGTTAAGTTAATATTTCTAATAAATAAAATACATAATAAACATGGGATTAATTTAATGTAAATGGTTTGGACAACGGGGTTGTATTGCATACATTTTACTGTACACATGCAAGTCGTTTAGTGCTTTTTTGAAGTGTGGTGCCTTATAATATTTATTTTTTTAGATTATTCACTAACCAATCTTTTTTTAACAGTATTACTGTTAGGTTATCTGCATAAAAAAATATTTGAAACATTAGTGTTTTTAATCATTTTATGAACCTCAGTTTCTTTGGGAAATCTAGTTTATAAAATGATTAATGGAAATATATTACTCGTGTAGGAAACAAGGTTCAAACCGTTTTTTTGTACCTATCTATATTGATTTTATAAAATTTAAAAAGTCGAAACTTAAAATATCTAAGCTTACCCCGTTACGTTGTTACCCCATTCTAAAAAAAATTATAAAATTGTGCGATACATAAGTTAAAAGAACAATTAAAAAAAATAAAAGAACATTACAACAGCATTACTAAGCCGAAGATGGCCGATAAGCTCTTTATATAGTTCGAAATGTTATACATATATATGGCTGCGTACTGTATATAATAAAATTAACACTTTACGATATTAATTTTCTAACATTATCAAAATGGCGACAGACATTTGGTGATAGATTATTGTATGTTTGAAAATTTATTATTATTTGTATTTGCATCAACATTATATAATAATTATTCATAAATATTTACCACCGAACTACGGTGTAAAATGTACTTTAACACAAGTTTTTGCATTAGTAGGCGTCACATACAATACAATAAATGTGAACCCAAAACGACTGCATTATAAATATTATTTTACACGGTTCTTCCACTAACTATATTAAAGAGATTTTTGAGCAATAATTAAATTGAATTTTATGTTAGTTAGCTTTGATTTTATTAAGTTTTTCGATATAAATGTATATTCCTATGTTATGTGCTATTATTCGCACAACATATATAAAATTAATAAATTAATATGTAATAAATTCATCGTGTTTTATTGTGTATAAAGCATTGGAAAATAGTTTTATTTGATGACTGTGTATGATGAGTCGGCAATGTTTATTATATACGGATTTGAGAACAACGTACTGATTATTGGATCATATTAGCTGTATGTATCCAAATGGTGAATTAATAAACGTAACGATTATCGAATTACTGAATTTTATTTAATTTCCCACCACACTAAACATAATTGTTTATTTTCATATTTTATTGGATGTTTCTTAATCCACTTTATCATTTAAGCACGACCATTACGATTTTTTAATGGTAAAAGAAAACAAATCTTAAGATACCGTAAATGGATAAAAAAGATGTATATATATATATAGTCGATTTTTTTTTATGGGATAGGAGATACACGTCAGGCGTGTCACCTGATGGTATCAGCACTACCCATAGACATCCGAAATGCCATTGCACAACATATTGTTCTTTTTTTTTTCATATTTTCTACTTATTACTTAGGGTTGACGGGCTACCACCATATAATTTAGTGGCACTTACTTTCCTTTCTTACCTGGTTGAACTTTACAACTTTCGCATTCTAGATCGTTAAAACACATTAAAAAAAACATGTTTAAATACGATTTTGTCCTTAAAAGGTAGTGGATAGCATTTACAGTCACTTGATATATGGGCTGTGAAAAAAGGATAATAATACAAATTACTTAATTTGTATTATTATTCTTTTTTTTTCACAGCCCATATATGTCCCACTGCCGAGCACGAGCCTCACCATTTCTAGAGGAACGGACGTTAACCAACCACGCTTGTGCAATGCGGATTGGCGGGGTTACCAGACTTGGAATAAATATATGTTTATCAGATCTAAATCCTAAAAGGATTGGAGAACTAAAAGGAAAAGTTGTTATTGACAGATATATTAAACAAAATATTTATGTTTATTAAAGCGTTTATTTTTGTGAAAAAATTGAGCGCATACAAACTAAATCTACTAGATCTTATTTAACTAAAATCATAAGTTTAATCTTAAAATTTCAAATGTCATCATCATTTAAAATTGTAAATTTAAAAGTTCATTAAAATTAGTCCAAATTACACAATTAATACTGAATACATAAATATCTATCATATTGAACATGCATTTCACTTATTTACGTTCGAAACTCAGTCTTCAAATAATAAAATCAGCGATGGAATTTATTTATTTAATAAAAGAAAACGATTGGAATGACTCCAAACAATTTTACGTACAAGAAAATTATAATCACCTTTGATCAATATAACAAAACAATCCGAAAATATAACAAACTTACGAGGTATACAATTTACATTATTCGGAATGGGCTTGTACAAGTAAAAATGGATCGATTTAAAAACACATTTTAAGCATGTGAATTAAATTATTAGCGTTAAACACTACAAAATAAAATAGAATAAAATAGATGTATATAATACGAAAAAATATATTTATCATATCATTGATTAAATTTGTTTAAAATTATTATTCATTCGTGTAAAAATAAAATTTAACTATTGACCGCAATCATTATCTGTAAAAAGTTTTTTTTTTAAATTTATGTAAAATGCTTTTTTAAATTATATTTATGTTAATATAACTTCCTACTTCTAACTGAAATTTATTATATAATTGATCACAGGACATATTCGAGTCTGCTTCGATGTACGACATCACAACAAATGATAAACGAGAAATGGAGTTTTAAGCTACACCTCATACAATATATTTAAATACATTATTTATATGTTCACATATGTATATAATTTTAATAGCAGAAAAAATATAATCAATTTCGGAAGAGCTTTTGCATCGTAAAATGTATCATCATAAATAATATGCTATAATGTTAATAACAGTTTCGAAAATCGACTGATTTATATATCAACTTAGAAAAAGTTTTTTTTTTAATCATAAAAAGCTATGATTTTAATATAAGTCTTGGTAATTAACTGATTTTTATATCAACTTAACACCCAAATAGCATAATTTGCATTTAACAAAGGATTGTTTAAAAATGTTTATTGTTATTTAAAAAATAAGGAGCTCTAATTGAATTAAAATGAATTATGGCAGCATGTAAAATACAAAAAAAAAACCTAAAATTCAAAATGATTTGCTGATTGTGTTTTAATTTTACAGTTAAAACCGAAAAAAAATCGTAAACGTATGTTGGCACAAAAACTACATGTTTGTATGCACGGGTACGTTATTATGACCCAACATTAAGTAAATGCTGAAAATAAAAAAGTTTGATGTTTTCACAAAGTAGTTCCATTGATGTCGTTCAATTTCGATTAATAAACGGACTTATAAACATACAGATTAATAGCTCTACCGGCGATACTTTATTAAAAAACAACAACAGAAAGTTGCCACAGGTATAATTGAAATGATCAATACAATAGTTTTAATAAGAAATAAATTAGTATGTTTGGAAGTTCTATTTGTGAAATTGCGATAAAAGCGCGACATATTATAAATACAGTCTACTGGTATATTATATGTATACTAATGAACTATGTTACTTACTTGTTAATATAACCGTAGTAGTACCTTTATTGTGTTTAAATGGGTTAACTTAGAGATCTATATCAATAATATACAGTGGAGACTCGATTATCCGGACTAAAGTAAGGCATTTGGAAGATCGAAAATAGGATAATTGAATGTATGAAGAAAAGCGATTTTCGTACACATTATTAAATCGAAAATATAACTTACCTCACCCGTATAAACATAATGCTAGGTGTTTATTTAAAACAACAAAAGCGAATTGAATTTAACAACTAAAATTAACAAGTAAAACATTTTCGTACGTACGTATGTACATACAAAGTTACATACATGTGATCGCGGTTGACAATCCGGATAGTTATGAATCCGTATAACTGAGGTCTAGATAATCGAACCACCACTGTAATATTACTGCCATGTATTTCTACTTATTCTAGTTAGTGGCATTCGATAAAAGCGCACGTGGAAGGTGTTATTAGCAAAGCTATAAAAATACATCTCAATATACTTACATTAAGGCACATCGACAGAATATTGTAGAAAATTAATCTTAAAGCATTTTTGTTCAATTATTCTTAAAATATAACTATATTAACCTTATACAAGCTAAAAATATTTAAATTAAAATCGTAGGAAGTAGCTTTTACTAGTGAAGGTGTATTGAAATTACCTTAAATAGGCGAGTATCATTTAATATTTAATTTGTTCGTGTAATTTCGTAAAATGTGATTTGTGTTTATTGAGGGGAAAAGTTAACACATCATAGTAAGGCCTGCTTCCTCTAAGGACTCTTCTAATTAGTTTCAATACTTAAATAACAAGAAGTATTGAACATTTTATCGCTACGATACATTTTAATTATGGCAATATTATGTTGAACATAGAAGTAATATCACAACATTTTCGTTAAAACTGGACACAAACAAAATATATAGACGACAAAAATAATCACATACATGTAGACAGAACTGTATTGGTATATCAATAAAATAAAAAAATTGAAATCAAACAATAATTAATGTATCAGTTCAATTAGAATAATTACTATATAAATAAAACTGGCACATTTTCTGTAAATATTTTTTCAAGATGATCATCTCACATGAAGTAATTTCAGCGAGATATAATTATGTTTTAATAAAGTTCATGAACTCTTCATCAGCAATGCGAACGAGGGCTATTAAAATTAATAATTATAGTTTTGTGTTCCTATAATGAATAGTGCTGAAGTTAGCGTCAATAGCAAAACTCTTTTAATTTCTTACATTTTTAGGTTTACATTCTATTATATAACTTAAATTGCAATACATGTTAAAATGACCGAAGCATTTTTCTATAGAGAATTCACACAAAATTCTTATTTTTCTCCATTTAAATTTAGATTATAATTTCTTTTTTAAAAAATGGCGGCGATTATGAACGGAAAAATGTCAGACAAGTTAAACACTATGTAGGTTACAAATAGAGGGAGCGCATGTTTTGTTGATGAATAAGTTATCTTAAATTTTCATCAGCTTTTATAGCAATTAAATGTAAGTCATTATAACATACAAAGAAAAAGACGGACAATTAGAAGAAAGAGACCATCAGATCAATGGAATATTAGCTTAAAATTGAGATTTGAGTGTATACATGATGCTGTCGTCGAAGGTAGCTGCTATGGTGTAATTTTTCGACTGCAGAAATTCTGTTGTTTTGTTTCTATACGTGGCATCTGTGGCACGGACTTCGATTATCTATGACAAATGTTTAATTTTATTATTTGGGATTTTAAATTTTCTTATTCTATATTATGCCATTTTAAATTATGTAAAATATTTCATTCAGTGTCGCAACAACCTCTTTTATGAAAAACCTTCATATAAATCGCTTATTAACATTGTTACGAATTTATAGATAATAAAAAAATATATTATGTTATTATTATATTAACAAATTTATTTTAACAATACTAATAAACGACCTATATCGCTCAGTGGCGACATTATCGCTTACAGAATCAATGGTCGTGGATTCAATTTCCATATCAGGATATCGTGTGACCTACAGGTATACTTCCCGTGTCTGGATGCTCAATCTGCCTGGGACAAGCATAGTAGGTTATGGTCCAATTCTGTAGAAATGATGAGACTTCATGTGCCCGGCATTGCGACGTATGTTTGAGTTGATGAAAATGAAAATGGTTTCTTTGCTCAACCAATTTGTGGTAGAAATATCAAGACAAAAGAAATTAACAATAAATGAAAAAAAGAACGAAAAGGAAAAACGTGATGATGTCTATTTAGACATCATCACGTTTAGTCTCGCCAGCAGGGCGGTACGGAATGAGATTCTCTGTTGTATGTTGAAACTGCGCATCAGCATGGAATATTGATAAAGAATGATGATAATTTTTGATGTTTATATAACTTTTTTTAGATGTAGCAAAATTACCTGTAGTTTGAAATCGGTCTCGTGAAAAGGCAAACGCTGCAGCGCATAAAGGGCCGATATCGAACTACAGGTACATTACCTGTAGTTCGATATCGATCCGTCCGATATCGGCCTCGTGGAAAGGCAGACGCTGCAGCGCTAGAAGGAATGTATTAGCAAATCTACCCGTAGTTCGAAATCGGCCTCGTGGAAAGACAGACGCTGCAGCGCTAGAAGGAATGTATTAGCAAAACTACCTGTAGTTCGATATCGGCCTCGTGGAAAGGTAGACGCTGCAGCGCTAGAAGGAATGTATTAGCAAAACTACCTGTAGTTCGATATCGGCCTCGTGGAAAGGCAGGCGCTGCAGCGCTAGAAGGGACGAGTCACCGCCCAGCAAAAGTAACTGAGCCCGCGTTGCCTCCGCCGCTAACAGCACTGTGTAGAGCGGGAGACACAGTACACGCGAACTGAACGCCGACCCATGAGACTCCACTTCTTGATATGTTACCTGGAAATGACAGAATCCACGACAATAAGCAAAACAACTTAATAAATAATTAAATTCAATTAGTAAAGTGTCAGACCCATGAAGAATTTTCGCGAATATTGCGCTAAATGCTATTAAAATATACAGAATATAACTTTTAGTCTCTGTAAAAAGCAATATTTTCGTTTTTACCATAATTTTTTTTACAAAATTAGAAATATTGTTCCATACAATTATTAACGTGTGGACAACTTATGTCACATGATACATTAACATTTTTAAAGAGCCCATTGATGCCTATATTGTGAATTCAACGTTAACACAAGGTGTGTTAACGTTGAACTAACTCTTATGGACAAAATTTTTAAAAACAAAATATGGACGCAAATAAGGTGAAAACGCTGTAAATGACACTGATGTCAAATAAAATTATTGCATATTCGGATGAGAAAACAGTAATGCATTTTATGGCTCTGTGCCTCACAGCTCTACGACCAATAGAAAATTTTGTATAGCTTTGAAACTGACTGTTTTTGAGTGATTAAATACAATTTTGCTTTAGCTCTAGTGGTAGGTTTTCATTTCGCGGTATACTATGTTTTTGCTTTTTTGCGACGTTATTTAAATACGAGTGTTCAAAATAAAAAGTTGTAGAACAAAGGTCGTTTCTTTTAATTCGAACTTTAGCCTTTATATAATTATATAATTATTTTTTTTTATGGCATAGGAAGGCAAAGCGAGCAGGCGTGTCACCTGATGGAAAGCACTCATAGACATCCGCAACGCCATAGGCATTGCAGAAGCATTGCCGACCTTAAAGGAAAGTGAAATTATGGGAGTGGGAGTTGGGGTGTGGGAATCGGAGGGGGAGGGGGAGTGGGAAGGGGAGGTTTTTGGGCCCCGGGAACTCAGACGCCGGTTTTCTGCGGGAGTGTGGTACTTCCCCGGGCGAGCCGGCCCATTCATGCTATAGACAAATAATATGCCATTCTTGACAAAGTATTCGTCTGCAGCGTGGCTCTACCACTAGAAGGGAATTTTTTTTTATAGATCACATGAAGTAGGTGCATGTTGACGAGTTGCAGATACCAGTTCCATCTACCATCAATTACACTGTTATATTTGAAAAGAGGGCTAGCAAAGTTTTAATATTACTAGATTTTATTAGCCTATTATATAGCTACTAATAACTGTATTTGAAACACATGGTTTACATCAAAAGTTCAATGGTAGAATCAAAAAAACCTAAACTCTCAGATTGTAAGCGTAAGTGTAACAAATTAAGTCCACCTTAAGTGTGCAAGTCAATATTTCACCATAAGTGATTTAGATAGGTCATTATTACACATTTACACAGTAAATCAAAGTATATTTGAAATCATTCTGAAAGTGCATGTATGCATCATTTATATGCTTGTATTATTAA
Source organism: Baronia brevicornis (assembly GCA_031353405.1). Lineage (NCBI taxonomy): Eukaryota > Metazoa > Arthropoda > Insecta > Lepidoptera > Papilionidae > Baronia > Baronia brevicornis. The sequence continues at coordinate 124,388 of JASFAT010004463.1, forward strand.
AGACACTTTTCATAATGTGTTGGCATGTTGTATGTCTTAAGAAATTGTTTGTTTGGTTATGAAAATATTTACCTCACGAGGATGGTTAGTAGGACTTAAACAAGCATGTAGTGCTCTAGATGCTCCTCTTAACGCCAAGTAGTCTCTAGCAGCAGCACGAACCACGACACCATCCCAATTTCGTACAGCTTCCAAGAACAATGTTGTAGGGTCCCTGGAACCCTTTGGTAAGAATTCAATGAAGGTGCCGTGCTGAATTGGACCTAATATACGGTCAATTACTTCCACCCGTTGCGTCGGTTCAGGTTGCGGAGGCTGTGCATGTGGAGCCCTGGGTGCTAGGTGAAGCTGTCTTACATAAGCCACAAGGGGAGGTGATTCTTGAGGAATCTTTGCTAGCTCATAGTCTCTAGACATATTTAGACGAAACTGTTGTGCACCTAGTGCTGTAAAGAGAATGGTTGGTATAAATAAATTTAAAAAAAAATCTAATTTTATCTAGTACATCTCAAAAAATATTTTATTTTCAATCGTCAAATATTTATTGTTATTTAAATATTTTTGTTCTTCTTTGAATAGCATGAGACATAAAATTATTGTAAGGGTTTGTATTTATGGAATATTTCATAATTATATTGCATATAGACTGAAATTGTTTTGTAATCTGTACTTTGGTATGCACTTTTGGGTATTATGGTAATTGTTTAAAGTGCCTTTCATTTCTTTGCAGCACTTTCTACGTGTTCTGACTTAAGAAGAACATAAAAGAAATATAATACAACAAACTTATGTCCAGTAGTGAACTGCCATAAGCTGTTGATAAAGATGATTAAGCACAAGAATAATTTTTGAAATCTACTTAAACATCATGTTTAAGGTCATGATAGCAAACTTTTCCAAATCAACAAAGCACTTGTATCTAGGTGCAAGGAACTGTGTCACAGTCAACATTGTAATAAACTATAATACTCAACAAGTACAACAAAAACACTAATTTGTTCAATCATGATAAGTTCTAGGATAGGAGTTCTGTCAGGTATATGTAACATGTAATTCTGTTTGGTGTTATCTATCAAATAGATCAAGTCACTGATATTTCTTAATTATCATTCATTAGTTTTCTATATAAAGATCGCTTGCATAGTGTTTAAATCTTAAATAAATATTATTGTTGTCTTTTTCTAAATTATCTTGAGCACTCTTTTACACTTATGAATGTGGAACATTTTACAACTCAACCTTTAGGATTGTCAAATTAAATTGTTTTCAAGCATGTAGATTCCTTTACCATTGGGCACATAATCATAATTAAAATTGTCAATACCTTATAATTGTAAAGTTACTTTAAGAGTTTGGTTGGTCTGGATTCCAAGATTCATCTTTATGAACTTAGATTAAGATTGCATACCTTATAAAATAAATATTGTACTAATAACACAAACTACTACTCACCAACAGTATCCATATAAATTAACAATACAGTCATGACAGTGACGAAAGTCAATAGAAATAAAACTGCTGGTAATAATCTCCGGTACAACTCATTAGGTGATGTTTTTGTAAAAGTGGGGATGGTGATTCGTGGTGATGATGTTACCACTGGAACTGATATAGGTACTGGAGCTGCTTTATCTGGTACAAGTTTTACTGGCATTTCCTTTTGTTTGTCCATTGAATCTTCTTGATCTGGTGTCATTTCTGGAGATTTTTGTTGCTCGTGTATTGTATCAACTTCAATTTTCTGTTAACATTCAAAAGTTTAGTTAATATATAATTTCTACAATATTGTATATTGAAAAAAATTCAATACAAAACATTGAAAATGATGAAATATTATTTTAGATTCTTACTAAAACTAATGTCCATAATGTTAATTAGTATTGTTATGTATACAAGTTTCTATTTATTAATTTAGTCAGGCGTTACTTTGCGGAAATCCATCACTATATGGACAGTCAAAAGTTTTACTAAGCTAAGATCCACAACAAGCAAAACAATAACAGAAAATTAATAATGTGTGTCTTTCCGTTGAGTTTAGTGGATTTATTTGGAACTTAAACCAAAAACTTACCGAAATCGGCCATCAACTCTCCACCCACCAACCACTATACACAACGCCAAACACACACTATCACTTTTCCATCTTGTAACCGAATACCGAAAAGTGACACTTTTCGGTTGTCTTCCGAAAGAAAACCGAAAAGTGACACTTTTCGGTTGTTTAACACATTATTAATTTTCTGTTATTGTTTTGCTTGTCGCGGATCTTAGCTAAGTAAAACTTTTGACTGTCCATAAAGTTTCTATTTGTTTTGTATTCTAGATTATTTTTCTAGATTTGGGATTGCAAATAAGTTTTTATTAGGTAAATGCAGCTGCCCATCCATAGAAAGATTCCTATTCAATGCTGGCAATTACATGGTAACTTTCACAAAGGTAAAAATATATTGACCTGTATGTATGTTAGTATTGATATATTTTTGTATGTAATGATGGTTGATAGGGAATTGATATATTTACGTATTTTAGTTATTGATGATATTGTTTACAGTAATGCTATCAATATTTACATAGGTCAAAGAAAACATTGTTTATTCCTCACATATTTGATACTGTATAAATAAATTCTGCATTATATCAATTTTGTGTTTCATTATGTATTAATGTATTAAGCCTATAAAGTATCTTCTTACGTCAGTCATATACCATGTGCTTAAATATATTATGCGGAATCCATGCTGATCGTAGTTTCTGAATAGGCAAGTAAGGCTATCATGACAAAATATCATTATTAGACAAGATATATTGTAGTTAAAATGTGACATACATAGAAATACTATAAATCATATTCAAATACATTTCATACCTATCACAATTAACAACGGGAATTTTAAATATATTTTCTAGTATTATACTTTTTTATGAAATAAACACTAAAATTTCATCACTATATGCCAAAATGAATGCCCGCATTGACAGATAGGCAGGTGTATCTTAACTTTTTGCTGTTTTTTAATACCACTTAGGATGTTATCTTGAAGAAAAATCTTTGCTATTCGATTAAAATTTATTAAGTTACTTACCTTTTCGACCATGGCTGTGCTTAAAAATAAAGTTCTGTATAATAGACACTAAATTAATATTTTTTTCCGTTAAAATCACTATTTGGCTGATTAATTTTCATAATTATTTACAACACAACATGAACACCTATTTTTATTTTACAAACAATAACAAAAAAAAAATACGGACAATACAAGAAACAGGTGCAAAACACGCACAAATGCGTGAGTCACACCGATACCGCACCGTAACGCTTCATAAGACTTCAGTTCAGGTTTTCGATACCGACTAGAGACGTTTCGATATAGTAAAAAAAAAAAAAACGACTATAATGTACTCGATGCTCTTGTTTCAAATACCAATTACATTTAAATACACTTAGAGGTATCTATTTAATATTGAATAAAATTTACTTAGTATTTAATTTAATTAACGTAAGTACATTTTTTCTTTCTCTTTTTTATTTTGTTTTACTTATTCTCTTATCAATCATTTTAACTTTCGACTGTTATGGACTTTGGAATTATTTGATCTGCAAGAACCGTTATTAAATAATTTAAATCAATCTATTCTAATCGATTATTATTCGATTTATTTTATTTCATTAAAATAGATAGAATAATAACTATTCAGACCAAGGAACCCAACCTCGAATAATCCCGGCCAAATTGTCATCGATAATAAATGAACTCTAATTTACTACTTTTGTCGGTTACACTAAAGCTTATTAAATACAATCACTTGGTCAGAGAGAAATTCGGTCCGAGGGAGAAAGCGCTCCGAGAGCCCTGTGTCCCTTTCTAAAGTATTGCCAGGAAGATTGTTTTTCGAATTTAGTAAGAATGGTAGAAAAAAAATTCATATTTTGCTTCATATCTACAATCATACTTTATTGTTACTACAAGATATTTTTCACAATTATATGGCAAGGAATATGAACACTGTTAATTAAATAAATAAACTATTATTAGAATATACTATCTTATATTGATAGCCCATCAGATATGTTAATTTTTTGTGTTTGTGGTGTTCAACTCCCTTCGGAATTTGTGATGATATTTAATCACTATTCAACAATTTTTAGTACAGGTGTTAAAAAAGGTCTGCAATCCGAGGTTGTTAAAATGAATCGTATACAGGTGCAGTTTTTCTTTCTTCAAGTAAATATATTTTAAAGGTTTAGCTTCTTTAAGAAGTAGGGTAACAATGATGAGGGTAATCATAAAATTATTTACGTACAGTCATTATTTATGACCAGGATTCTTAGATTTTTTAAATTTTATATTTCATTAAAAATCGTAGTGCAGAGGATTTCAAAATATGATGACGTTATATAATAATTTATTAGTTCATATAAAGTTTGTGATGCCATGTGATGCCGTGTGATGTGATGATGACCATGATCGCTTTCCATCAGGCAACAGCTCTTGCTCCTTTCCCGCCCTATCCTATATATAAAAAAATGACATGAAAGGGACAGGGGCTCTCACTAAGCTATCTACTTCGGACCGCGCATCGGCAGCTTGTGCACATTCCAGTTGGGTATAAGTTCCTTGCTTCAGACTAATTAGTCTGTGGTTATTTTATACTAAATATTTTTGTGTCTTTAAGAGATATCTTTAAGATATCGGGGGAGAAACTGCTGTACAAAAGACAAGCATAACAATTTGTTTGTAAACTACCGACAGCTGACTGTTAGAAGCACAATTTGGTTTTTCTTTTTTATCAATTTCGTCACTAGATACCAATATTTTTGATTAAATAAAATAAAAATAAATGATTATTTACCTGTATATTACTTTATGAATTATTAATTTATATATTTTTCGCAACATTATTTATTTTAGAGAAATTACAATTTATTTGTTAATATTTAATTTACTTCATCATAAGTTACTATTCTATGAGACACTGCAATTAAAGATATACCTCTTAGATATCGATCTATGAGGGATATCTTTAATTGCAGTGTCTCGTAGGATAGTAACTTATAAAATCTTCAGCTTACAAAATTTACGATTAACTTTTTTAAGCTTACTTTAAAAAGTAGCGGCACAAGTATTAAAAATATTTCACTACAATTTTGAGCCTTAGTCAAAGTTCATGTAAATTGGCGGAAAAAGTAACAAGATAGGTAGGTTTTGTGTATTGTAGTGCAATTATAATGAAGTGTTTAAATAACTTTTTATTATTCGACGCTTTGGTCACATGAAAACAGCACCTGTTATAGAGATCTATTAATGGACGCAATTTCTGGAGCTTCTAGTCTAGACTGAAAAACCGAAAATAAAATTTTTAAAACTACAAATCTAACAAAGTAGCAATTTATTTAAGATGACAAATGTTGTTACTAGATAAGGATTACGTTAGTTATCTTAAATAAAATGAGCTTTTTTAATGATAGAGTAAGAAATATAAATATCTAAGTGATATTATTTTTTTTTATTAGACGACCGATTGGCTGAGTGGCGGGGCCCTCTGCCTGCGGAGTCAATGGTCGCGGGTTCGATCCCCGCATCGGAATAAATATATCTATGGATTTATAAATATTTATTCCGGGGGATAGGCGTGAAAATAAATAAATAAATATATATATATATATATATATATATATATATATATATATATATATATATATATATATATATATATATATATATAAAAAATATTATTTTTTAATTGCATAGAGTACTATAATAATCTTTCGTAAGATGAATTGTTATTTAAAAAAATATCATTAGTCCTAACGTATCATCAAGACATTGTAGTCACGTTACATTATAAAAATTCTTTGCAGTTCGGTGAGTAAAGCAACATATAGCGTTATTAGAAGGTAGAATTAGCATCTCGTACACTGGCGTGAATATTTGAACTAGGATATTTTTTGTTTAAACGATCGTAATAATATTTTAATTCTAATGTAAAAGGATAATAATTATAAATTAAGTTTTTTCATTTACTTATAGCTGAATGCAATGGTTTTCAGATCATCAGTTGGTGACGTAAATAATTTTTATCTAGAAGTTACTAACTTTATTGTAAAATGTGTAATAAAAGAGAACACATTATTTCATTTTATGGAAGATGTCAGGTATAGCGTCCATTACATTTGGTCATTAAAGGGAACTGTATAAAAAAGTAAAAAATTTATTATTATATTTTTATTCAGTGGTATATGAAATAAAACACATATGTGGTGGTACAATGTAATTTATTTATTATTTAACAACATGGTAGGTATATACCACTTTCATATTCACATTCAAGTTATTATGAAAATGGCTACCTCTAAACTTTCATACATAACTAATAGAGAAAAGTAAATAAATATAACAATGCATTGTAATGTTAAAACTAAAGGAATTTGCAGCAAAAGCCTATCTCATATAACTACACAAGTGACAGGTGAAACTGAATCTAATACAAATTCCATAATCGTATGGCAGTTTTTATATAGCCAATAATACATACAGCTAACTGAAACCTAACTTAATCTTAACAATAGGTTTCACAAAAGCTCAATTAGATTTAATTATCTAAAAACATTTTCAACAATAACCTCTTTTTTTCTTTTGTTTTTCATTCATAACTCGTATGTTAAGTGTAATCATGGTTAAGCTACTAACCTTTTTATAATAACAATACAACATACATATGAACCTCGTTCATTTCAGAGTTAATGGTTTATTAATTTTTCAAATTTTTTACATATTTTAAATATTTATTTTAATTTCGGTGAACTTGCAATTTTAACACTATATGTCACTAATATTAAAAGCTATTGTACTGAAATGTGGTCAATAACTATCCTACAAGAACAATTTGTATGCTCGAGGAATTTTATCGAACGTAATTGTTAACAACAATAATGGCAGATATATATTTTTATAGAGTAACACGTTTTCATTCATTTCCTCGAACTTACTCGGTAACACATTAAAAATGTTAACTATAAAGACCCCATTTCATAATTTGAAGTAAAAAACAGTTGCACACAATATGGAAATAATGAAAAAATTAATCCAAAGCGCAAAACATGCGCAAACCGTGGCACTTTTTTGTCAGTTCGTTTGTATAAAATAGTTTCCATATTGTGCGTAAAAGTGTGTAAAAATATATCTAACGTGTATTGAAGCTCTTGTGGTTGTGTGGTAGTGTCGTTGTCTCTAGTATCGTCTAAAAACTATTTTAATACACGAGTCATCTGATTCGTTTCTTATGATTGGATTACAAAATTTACAAAATTAGTCAGAAAAAATATTTTCATCCGATTATGTAGTAGAGTATGTTTAGTATTACATCGAAGACAGACATCAAGAGATCTTCGTTTGTTTGTATTGTATTTGAATCGAAACGTGTTTAAAATATTACCGTTCTTTCAAAAGGTATAACTTTTACATAGGTGGTGATTTTGTTTATTGTGAATTGAATTTTGAAATGAAATTTTTTTTAAATACCCTTTGTCATTAAGATTTTTAGTTTATAAATTGCTTTTATTCGTTGTAATAAATATATAATTATACATAAAATAAATAATACGTTATCCCCAGTATTGCATCTTATCAAATACCTAGTGCAACTAACTTCAACATGCTAAAATTGTTTAAAATATTCAACAAGGTACTTCATTTATATATAAATCTACATACGTCTTAAAGTGAGTTGATTGTTGTGTTGTTTGTTTTTTATATAATTATACGTGATGAAAATCCAACATCACTTTTATGGCAATACAATAGATTTTCACAGTACAGTTATTGAGAAAATTTCTTCTAAAACCGTTAGAGATTCTGGACCTTTAAAAAATATTGAATTTTATGTAAAATTACCGAAGATGTAAGTGATTCAAAAATAATGGATAAATTAGGCAATTTACAAAGAAAGAAGCCATCGCAGGCCAAAAAGTCATAACTTGGTTCTAATTATTGTAATAAATAGAGATAATATATAAAATGATAATAATAGTAGTATAAAACGATAATAATATTGTTTTTATACCCTGAGTACGAAAGTCATAAGATTAATAACTCAATTTTACGGATTTTTTTCATGGAGACGTTCTGAAATTGGTCACAAGTCATTTAAGATTCCCTTAAAATTATTCTAAAGGTGTGGTGAATGTAAATAATAATTCGTACTTTGATATTTTTATAAATAATTTACAATTATGACTAAACTACACATCTACCTTGTATAAACCTCTTTATAAATTCACTATGTATTTTATATTAACAGAAAAATTATATAGGAGCAAAAAGTGTGGCTGAATTTTATCGTTAAATATAAAACTTAGAACAATTAAATTAACAATTTGTCGACATTGTTCACATTGTGTCGTAAAGCGACTTTTTGTCTTAAGAAATTTTAAATGCCATTGATCCGAATACATAGTTTTCAATTAGGGATCGTTATATTGTACTTAATTGATGAAGTCGAAACTAAACGTGACAACCATTTGATATCACCCAAATTCCTTAACAAATTGCACAATTAAGCAATTATTTATCTAAATATATATTACAGACTATTATACATTTAACACCGAAAGCTTACATACAAACAAGATGCTTAATCGAAGCTTTTAAATGCGATATTCAAGTAATGAAATTTAAGACGAGTTCAGAGAAAACCACACAAACACACGCACCAAGAGCTCTCTTAAACATAATTATAAACTCTCATGCACATGTTTCAATTACATAAATATGTTGAATGTAGGTTTAAAATTAGTGACTATTAGCGACTTTAATGGGAAAATTTTACGTTACACTTAGACCTCACTACGTACGAAAATAATTTACTAATTCACTATCACTACGTAAATGAGAGTCAACAACGAAGGTCGTATATAAAGTCTAGTAATAGATCGAAGATAGACAAGGTTAGAAAGGATCTAGGGTAGCTTTGATATATAGAAGTTTAGGCTAACATCAAAGAGTATAGAGGGAAGGTTAAGAGTGATAGAAATGGAACATTGGTCGTGTCAAAATCATACAAAACTCGACAAGTTTGGACGCTTAAATCTATTATTGTTTATTTTGAACAACTACGAACAACAGTTTAGCTAGAATTGCCATGCACATAACATATAGCTATCGCCTATTATACCATAAATCTAGGCTAACCACACGTACACGGTGAAAGTGAAAGTACCTTAACAATATTAAGATTGTGAAGTGACGAGTTGCGAAGTAAGTCAGACTTACTACTGTTAAATCGGCACCTATCGCAGATAATTTGTCTGGTGTTACTTGACGTAGAAGATAATTTCTATGGAATATGGGCGTGCTCAAATCAAGTCTATATTTAAAGAAGCTATGAAAATATATGATGTGCATAGAACGAGAATCTTGGATTTATGTATCTGAAAATAGAATAGCATTTTCAATAGATCTCATGATCGGAAAGTATTGTTGATTTGTAGTATTTACAGATATAAATATGTAATATGCTTAATATTCAATGAGAGTTAAGGATTAATTGACCTGATAATTTAACTGAATGACGCGAATTCGGTTTTATCATTGAAACGGTTAAATAAATTTACTAATGTAAAAGAGGACAAATGTGAAAGAAGCGGCAATAAAGTTGAAAATACATGATGTGCTGATTCCATTGTAGAAGTTTCGACTGAAGTATAAAGTCTACACGAGAAGAAGAAGAGAATGTTTCGTAATGAATTTGAGTAGTAGTATCTTGATGATGTTTTAATTTAGTGGAAAATTTCAATATCCAAGAAGTTATTAAAGAAGCTAAGAGGAAAAGTATGTAAACAGCGCCTGCGGATGTACCGCTGCCGGCGCACAGCATTAGTTTTATTTTATTTATATATCACAGCTTTTGACGATAACAAATCTTTTGCATTTGCAGCTTTACACGTGAAGACAAACGTTCGAACAACTAGCTTCACAAGCTTTTATCTTTTCCGGACACCCACTGAATTGTAATAGCATTATTGAAGGCTCATTATATATTTTCGTTATCATAAATTAACTAATCAATATTTTATCCAACACGTTTTCAGATTCATCTATCACTCCAAGGCATTAATCGCTCGAAAAATTTGTTCTCACAAAACATTAACTTTACACCTAAGCATAACACATCGATAAAACATTATATTGTATATGCGTTTACTACGCTAGATGGGGTTAACAGTAAAAAAGGACAGGGTCAATGTTATCTACATTTCTTTATACATACGTTAATCTAAATGAACATTGATCTTACACTTAAGACATGCAGAAACAAAACGGATAATTATTACATAAAAAGAAGGCGTCCTATTAATTCAACGCCCTCTAATATTTACCAGTAACAAATTTTACCTATCAATACTTTCGATGTGGATATTAAGGCTAGGTTGATTACAGGTATGTACACCTAAACCAAATACACTGACACAATATTGATTTACACTGCATAAGCACGCATGCAAAAGATTTAGAGGCAAAAGTCGATAGTTTATAGTTTTAAAAGGAGAGAAAGAACAAAGAGCGCAAGCCACACAAACGTCAATTTACCCTTACAAATGGTAAACATCTATAAGACGAGAGACACCAAGCAGAGTGGAATTTGGATGAAAACAAATATTTACGACCGAATACATTGTTATTTCAATGTAAGTTTGTTAAATCCCGAAAGATGAGAAGTAGATGAAAGAAGGAACAACTGGTTAAAGTGGAGTCGAGTCTAAACGCGTGTGCTAAGGCTTATAATACATTACTCCTTCTTTTATTAATATTACACCGTTCTAGTTGTATTTATATTTATTTCCTCATTACACTTAAATAACAATATATCACAAGCATCAACATATAAAACTGGAATCGTTTCACATTTCTCTACGTCTTATTCCATTTTGCATGAGGTTTTTTTCCCACTGGTTGTAACGATGACTTTTTGACCTAACGTACTGTTTGCGCTTCTGTACCATTTACGACTGTATAGAGGGCCCTTCACAATTTTTTTTATGAATGTATAAAAATATTATTGCTCATTATTAAGCACCAACGCGCCACTAGCCAACTACTTTCCGAAAAAATTTAGAATTCAAATTTCTCCTACAAAAATGTTTGAGCGCGAGTGATTTGACCTGTCGTACGAAATGTTTGTCTTCTTCATCTTAGTGGGTTTGGTGAGGGGCGGGGAAGTAGGTTTTGGGGGGGGGGTATGTGAGTCTATGAAACATCGTCGTAACAATCAGCTTAACAGCTACATCATGTATTCGGGTTAATATAATAAATGTGGCGGTAAGCGCAGTCCAGACGAGTCGACACGCACTCACTGCATCACGCATTTACTCTCGATCTGCGACTTTAATTCGTTCACTTGCGTTTCTATGGTGTTTTTAAGTTCTGAAACATTTAAAATCAGCGTTGTATCAATTTGAATACATAACATTCAAATATTACTAAACTTATTAAAAGACGTCCATTTTGATACAGTTATTAATTATATTAAAGTCCACGTTAACGAAATTTTGTCACTAGTTAGCATAATAAAAATATCAAGTGATTAAGACTATAACCCGTAAGGTTAGCAAATATAATATATAATAGACTAGTCTAATAAATAGTGAGCCATTCCAGTAATACAATGGTTGTTTTATTTATTTAGTTCTTTTTCTACAGAATTTAGTACAGAGGCAGATTCTTCCAGTCAACGTATAAAGAAGAAAATAGATGATTTCTTTTATACTCACTAGTGAACTCATCTTGATCTTCAAGTTCAGCCTCCGCCGCTAATTCTTCGGGAGTCTTCTTCTTCCTCATCAGAGGGTTATCCGGCTCGGCCTGTTGTTGCTCAACCATCTCCTCTTTTTTGGGTATTTTATACTGGAATCAGAAGAGAAAAATTACAATCGATATATAATATTAACACCATTGTTGTCATGGGTAGATTTAAATATATGTGATATGTTTATGTTATTTAATTTAAGATGTACCAACCGTATGAGTGTAATTCGTATTTGTATATTAGTATCGGGATAAATATATGTATGTCCTTTAGGCAATTATATGTAAAAAATAATAAAAGGTCTAAAAGTATATGGCGTACTCAGCCTTATTATGAATAGGAAATTGTAACTAAGCCCCGAAACTAAGCTAAAAATATATACCCTGTATCTGTGTGGAGTAGTACCTGTAGTAGTATTTATGCAAAATAAAACCCTAAATTAATTGCATAAATACCCCATTCTATACAAATCACAAAAAATTACAAATTAAAATAAATCTTCCTCCCATACAATTTTTTATATTTAAACGAATAATTAAATTTTATAATTATACCAGTGTAAAACATAGTAAGTAATGAACTAATATGAAATATCGGCATATAACGAATGTCAAATTGGCCCTATATCGATATTTATAACCGGTACTGTCTACCTCACCACTACGATTCTCGACGACTGACTCGGGGGATAGGGAGGATTTGGTGTGCCCAATCGTTGTCGTGTCGTGCGTAAACAATCAATCGTCGGTAGAGGAGACATACAACCCTATGAATGCCGTCCGCATTATTTTTTGTCAAAAATTGTTAACTTTAATGATAAGTGTCTCTTAACTCGTATTTGGTTACGATTCATTTAATTTTTTTTTAAATTATAAGTTATGCTTAAAAATGAGTCTGGCACAAGAGAATCATACCTGTCTGTTTTTCTTTCTTTTTGTTTAAGCTTAAATTAGTGCTGTTGAAAAAATACTTAATCTATGTATTTTTCATTATTAGATTCACGTCTACTACAAAAGCAGACTTATTCCGAGATATATTTCCGATACAATTATTCCGAGTCTAGGTTTCCGACAAACCCGACTTAAATGGCCGTTCCTGCAGATATGGGGAGCGCCACGTAAGAAGTGGGACATACATCGTAGATGGTAGATGTTGTAACGGACTAACGGAAAACGGATTTAAGACAACCATTCAATTAATAATTCGAAAATATATTTTACCCCACATTACAAATTTGAAGCAAAAACAACATTGTTACTATAATAATTAAAATAAAAGTTAATGCGTGCTGGTTGGGTGTGGCGAGGATTAAGGCTGTCTGCAGACGAGGGCACAGCAACGTGGATAAGGGGACGGAAGAGAATTAATCGCAGCCGACATATTCCTGATGAACCATTCTGATATATGTTTGTGTTCGGCTTTTATATATAATAGTTGTTTGATAGCCCCTTTTATACATATATACATATGTTCTTATTATGACGAACATTTGGCTGAATGATGAAAGAACCCGACTATTAAATCAAGTGTTTTAGATTCAAATCCGGAAAATTAAAAAGTTGCTTAACAAACTGAATTCATTTTTTGAATTACGGGTTGTAATTTGCATATGTTGTGTCGATGTTTGTATATTACTGCATTCAGATTCTGCCCCAATCGTATCGAAAAAATCTGACGGTGATAAGATTGTAAAAGTTATTATATGTTTTCCACAGAATGACATCATCAAACATGACATATATGTACATATATCGGTTGAAAAATGAGCCTAAGCTGTATTGTTTACTTAGAAATAGTGTCATATTGTTATTCGCCTACGTCAGATATAAATATTAAAAAAAATGTCAAGCTAAATTGTATCGCCTGCGGGGCGCACGTAATGAGGCTCTCTATTGTTCCTCGACTCTCAGCGTCAGCATACAATATACATGATTAGCACAAAACAAAATCGCAACATTTTTTTTCTCCAAAACGTATCTAATGACGCAATGTATTTGACTTATATGCAATGTGATTAGGGTTGCATGATGACATAGTTTTCTCGATGTTCGTACTCGTATCTATTCATAAAATTTTCCTCAATACTGTAATTAATTAAGGTTTCAAATCCACATTTACTTTGAGGCTTATCGTTAACAGAAGGTACCAGTTAATTTTTTTACTTAGCTAAGATCCGCGACAAGCAAACAAATAAAAAATAAAAAAATAATAATGTGTGTTTTCCGCTTAAAGAAATGGATTTAAGGGGAACTTAAAAAGCACTTGTCGACTAGTCTCACATATTTTAATTTATTGTTTTAAAAACTCTCTTAGGTTACAGTAAATGATTAGGTAATACTTTCTAGTGTGTGTAATATTTCCACAACCAAAATTTAATTTAAGATTTTACAATATATATTTTTACTATAATAGTATTAGTCTATTTTTGTAAATTATTCCTAGAACACATTTGTTATTTAATTTCCCACTACGTACAACTACCATCAACATTAACATTTCGAGGTTTTACTGTTTCGCAGTTTCATTATTACATTGCTTTACATCCTTGAAGTCCTAACAATTCATTTCATTTATCACTCGGCATTATTCTACGGATAATGAAGGATTGTGCTCAAGCATTTCTCAATCTAAAATCTTCCAACTCCGCAGTTATGACGTCGGTTATTTCTCTCGGAGGACTCGAAGTAAATAGAAGTAATTTCCAACGTAATAGCGATCATTTGGCGGCACTTAATTCTCCACTGGAATTCCTTGAGCGCTGAATTCATTTCCAGTTTCCCTGCTCTCGCTGTAATTAGTTGAAGTGGCTTGGCGCTAGCTTAAGAAAAGTTTATTCCCGTAAAATCCTATAATAAAAGTGCAAACAGTATTGTTGGATACACATATCATTTAAAATTCAAGAAGTTTCAGCAGAAATTTGGCAGCTCTATTATATAAATGAACATTCATATCCAATTAGTCACAGGTATTAACGAGACTAAAATTATAAATATGTATTAAACTAATATAACATAAAAAAAACTATAGGAATCACCTTTAATTTGTGCAACACAATCAATTGCTTCTTTTCTCTGCTTACTATATTTTTTAAAAGAGATCTAACAAGAAAGATAAATGCTAAAAAGTAAGATCTTGCTTTTAATGACATTTGACTAGGAATGAAATACGATAGTTTGAAATTATTTTATCAGTAAGTGGACACGACGGTTTCAAATGCTGAACCGTATTACACCGTTTTGGTCCTCCTAATAATTTCCCAACGGAGCTTGCTTAGAATTTCATAACATTGTGTTGCTAGTCAAAAAAATACGCAAATATACTATATTAGAAAAGCTTTTCAATAGCATATTTACATGTTGCATTTATACTGCATTAATTCCAGCTTTTGTTAAATTTATTTTTTATTTCTGAACTGATACTCCTCAGTAAAAAAAATGTTTATTTCCAGGAATGGCTCGTTGTAGTGGTCTATATAGATCCTATTGGTCCTATTAAATACTAAGCTTCGTTTATTATATTCCATTTTTAATAACGTTTAAGCTCTTAAAAATGTAGAAAAAAATTTGCCAGTCAGCCAGCTCTACCTTTTAGCATTAGATACTTTTATAATGCCTTCTTCAAGTAAGAACTTTCATGTAATCATCTTTAAGTTTAATCTTCAATTGATTAGTAGCTTCGTCCCAGTGTGGCCAGGAATTAATTTCAATTTTTAAACGTATTTTTTCCGCTGGCAAGATCCTTCCAAGATCTAATTAGGGTCGGCTTGGTAAGAAGGTTCGCGTAGCTTAGAAAGTACAGAACGTGACTTCCTTAGTTTCTACCATTTATTGTTGTTAAGTTGTTCTTTCCTTAATAAATAATGATGCAGCATATATCGGGTTTTTGCAATGTTTTGGTCATTACAAGAAGGTTGCGTTCGCTGTATGGATATGAAAAGAATACAAAATTTTATCTACAGTTTATATATGGTATAAGTATATAGTAGTATAGTATTCAATCCACATGCCAATTACAACCGCTCATGGTGTGTTGCAACATACAATATGTGTGGAATTCCAGATAAAGATGGACGGTGGTCATGTGTTCCAAATATATTTGACGTATATACGAATGTTGTTTGCGTGCTAGCGTATTGTTCACTATGCCCACACAAGTCCCTAGCATAATATGTACATGTTCTAAAAAAATAACACAAAAAACACGAAAAATTTAACATCGCGGGCAGCATCTTGGTGGAAGAAAAATGCGGCTAGGGATGCAGATTTAAGTTCTGCCAAGTTTTTTCTTAATTACTATGATGTATTTAAAGTTTGCTTTAAAATGTCTTTTTAATTTATGTTATATTCAGGGTCGAACAAGGTTTTGCCAATGCATGTAACTGTGAAGGAGGTTGCGGAGAGGGAAAGCGCATCTAATCTTCCGATTCGGAGACGGAAAGCAGGGTGGGATAGTAGAGCCTATCACGTTCTCCTATAACCTCCACAATCAATTCTAAACCACGGGATGGCGCACCTCGTAGGTGCTCCCAGTCTGGAGATAAATTGTAAAACCTTATGTCCATTCCAACGTTGAGATTTGGCCCTTGTTAAGGACAGTGCCGTCGGAACTGCGGCAGTACGGTTCTTGCAAATAGCAGAGAGTAGTTGGACGAAAAAAAATTATGTAAGAGAGTATTATATCTCAGGTGAGTTTCGTTAAAGTGAATATAGAGCAGAAGTTTTAATAATAAATTCAGGATTAGGGTAGCGTGCGGGATTGCGAAGGATTAACCCAATATTCGGGGCGTGAAATACGCGACAGTGATACACATATATACAGTTAACTGTACTCAAAGTTACCTCATGTACTCATTGTGTCAGTAAATTGAATATAATGATCCCTTTTGTGTTGGATTAGATTTGAATTTGGAAATTTAATATTTTAATTTGTCATGTAAATTTTATGGTCCAGTCAAATGAAGCAGTCTGCTCACTGTATTGAAACGAAAGACATTGTTTTGTGTATTATATTCGTCCTAGTAAGCACTGTTTCATATGAAACTGATATTTGTTAATAATAAACTAAACTCCTTTGTAAAAAACTAGGCATGAAAACAAGTTAACAACAAATTCGAAGCTTTTGTTTTTTTTTAAAATAATCCTTTTTTGACTTCGTGACTTTTTCTTAGTTTTCGCGGATTTGTTGTTAGAAGATTATCAGGCAACTAAAACTAACTTGTTATTTTAGTAGAATAAGTTATGTTTGTCGCATCATCTTGCCTTATTGTGATGTAAAAACACATATCTTTGTGTCTATTGTAATGGCAGAAAAAGCAATAAGAGCTAATAAAATTATAGCGTTGCTGGAAGATGGGTGTAGCCAACGTTACGTCTCACAGCGGTTAAAGATGAGTCGATCAACCATCCAAAGATCTCGGACTTGAGTCCAGGTTCTTTGGACGGGTATACGTATACATAGTCGACTACGGCACGAGCCCCCAAGTTACTGCGTGAGCAGCGGATTGCTCGATTGAGGTTCGCTAAAAATTGCTTATCTTGGACACTAGGTATAAAAATTGCTTATCTAGGACAATTTGTTTGCATAGTGAGGACCGACGTCGGAGAGTATTAAGAAGACCAGGGGAACGCTATGCTGATGTGTTTTGAAGAAATCACTCTTTATGTTGGAGGATCTATTATGTTTTGGGCGGGCGTAACTACCAGCTATCGTATCGAGATAAGTATTCATTGAAAATGCCTCACTAAATGCGCAAAGGCAAATAACAGAAATCCTTTGTATCCAACATGCACAACCCGCATTGATAAATCGGTGAAAATGCCATTACATGGATGATAATGCTCGGGCCCACCGTTCTGGCGACGTAGATGCTTATATGCAAGCGGTCGGTATTCTTTACCCCATTAAGCACGCCTGAGACCTCCTAAAAAAGTGAGTATGATGTGTCTAACCACCTCCACATAACATCGTAGAGCTTAAACGTGTGATCTCGGCTGAGTGGGAACACATTCCACAGGACACCATCAAAAGCCTGATGGAAAACATGCCAAGACGATTACATGTTGTAATTGCTGCAAGGGTAATACTCGTTATTAATTTTTAATTCTTTTAATGTATTAAAGTACCATAAAAATACTTGCAGTTTTAATTTCCCTATACCCATAAATATATCCATTTTCACACGGATTTTATTGTATGGAAGTAGTTTATTTATTCTTCTTCAAAAATATTGGTCTAATATTTTTTTTACTTTACTTTCTACATTCAAGTTCAGTACTAAACACTTTTTTAAGATACGCTTTAGTGTTTATTATAATTATTGCAGATTGCATAAAATCTTGTTTTATTTTCATATATATATATATATATATATATATATATATATATATATATATATATATATATATATATATATATATATATATATATATATATATATATATATATCATTTCACATTTCGTATAATTTCGATAAATTACGGTAGTTTTATAGAACATTATTTTACGGAAACAAATGGTATACCTATTTAATATGGATTGCCGACGTTCATAGATGAATTGCTTTAAGATCTATCGTTTTATATAAAACGTCTTGAATGTCAAATGAAATCTAGACGAATTGATTTGAGTTAGCAAGATGAATAGATTTTCTATTTTCGAGGGATTGTAAGAAAGAGTTCATATTACACGTTAGTTTAGCTTACATTCGCCAAATGCATTTCGTTATTTATGTCCCTTTCAGTAATGTTCTGTCCCTCTCACTTTTAAGAGGACTGTAGCAGTTGTTTACCATATATCTAAAAAAAAAATACATCACAACGTTAAGTAACCAATGTAAAATAACCATCTTCTTTATCAACCAATGGCAGTCCAATGCTAAAGGAAAATAATAATTTGCATATAATTCTTATCGACATACATAGTGTATCTATTATTATTCAATAAAACAAACCTTATAAATAATTGTTCTTCTTTTTTCCATGCACGTTACTGATCTTTTCTTCTACCTGTGCTGCGATAGCCTCAAAGAAGTCAACCTGACTCGATTAGGGAGTCGCGCATTTATAACGGACTCCCTACTAGAGTCAATTTCACATCAATGAGCTTTATCTTCTGCCTGCTCCTTTAAGATTTGCTTCCTTCCTTAATAACTACAACCGTGGAATATAATAATAAATTACTAAAAAGTTGTAACTGTGGTTAAGGGTATTATTCAACAAGAATAAAAAAAATACAATTTCCAACTATGAACCACTTATAACGGTTTTTTTTGTCCAACCCATATATATCCCTTAGCTGTTTACGAGTCTCCCCTTTTCTGGAAGATTCGACTTTAACTCACTGTACTTGTTTCAGGCAGATTGGCGGGGAATCCAGACTCAGAATAAATAACTGTAGGCAAATACGTTTTTATGTTGTACACAATTCGGGAAAGGAACCCGAATCAGGATAAATATAAGTATAGAATGTAAAAAACATCATCAATTTTAGTTGATTCAACATTTCATAATTCTAACGTTGATTGTAATTTACATTTTTTCCAAAAATTAGAACTATAAATTTTCAAATACACGCTTATTAATATTGCTTGAAACTGAAAATACGATACTGGAATTTTAATCGGTGTATTAAAATTATTTGTATTATAGTCTGTCCACATCTCAATTTCCGTTCAGATGAGTTTCTAATAGCGTTAGCGTCCTCGCAATCCTCCCCTCTTTACGGCCCGTACCTCATCCCTTGCGGCTCCTACAATCTTTGCGCAAATTATTGTCAAGGGTAACGACCGCTTACAGATTGAGGTCTTTTCTCAGACGAGCCATCAACTAGTTCACACCATTTTTTTCAAGCGTTAATTCTGATCAAATAGGTCGCTTGAAGTTTTATTTGTATCTTATAAGTAAATTTGTGTAGATATAGTTATAATAGTGGTAAATTCGAAAATATATGGCTTCTATTTTCGCTTAAGGATTACTAGTTGCAACAACAGCTAGGGGAGCTTTGTTATTACCAATAAGAATCACTCATTATGTTTCATTTTAATATCCTCAACTAATATTTAGTAATATTGTGCATGCCATTGTTTCCTACAAATCGGTGGGATTATTATCCCATCGGTGGGAAATTACAAATTAAATATAAGCAAGTGGTAAATTATATTAAGCTATTACCGCTATATCGTCTCCTAATGAGTGATTTGCTTTTTTATTATCGTTTAAAATATGTTACTCAACCTAGAACGTGAATACTAGAAGTATGGCTCGAAGCGTTGAGTCGTGAAATGTAGTCTTCAGTGTGTTTATGGTGGAAAATTACTATGGGGTCGCTGAGGGATGGGGTGGCGCGCGATGTCAGGCGCGGGCCAGCGCACGTGATGAAAACGGGTGAGGTAGCGTTGACAGAATATAATTTATTAATTATTTTTAAAAGCAGAAAGGGAAATAAATAATTATCACCAAATAATGCATCTTTTTACCTTATCTAATTGAAACATGTTCTCAATGTTTTCAATAAACATGTTTCATTACAAGTATGTCAAAACTACATTGCTTACTGTATACGTTGTACGTTTATATATTATATAATATACCCGCGTGTACAAGTGGAAGGAATATGTATATGATTCAAAGCGATTCATACATATTTAAAATTCACACATACATAAAAAAATATTTAGTATATCTTTATATTGTAACGACTATAATCGTAACTAAAAATACACAAAAACTCGAAAAAAATTAAAAAATTGTAGGAAAACTGCTACCCTCTTATATCATTTTGTTACACCAAAGTAACTTAAATATGAGTAATCATGTTCTATGAAGCGCATTACATCATGTACACGGATGTGGAGGTATATTTTATAACAAGTAAAAAGTATGAAGCGGTCTGACAAAAAGGCAAAATTTAGCGTATTTTATGAACAACTCCTAACGTTTTGAATTAATTTCATGATAAAATATTTAAAATAAGGAATTAAGCTGTAAATGTTCTCTATGTACGTTGTACAAATAGGCCTGCGTATTATTAATTATCCTACGTAGGGAATTTCAGTATCAATCAAATTATAGTTTAAATACTTACACTTATTTTTTACACTACTTAAAGGTCGGCAACGCTTCCGCACTGCCTATGGCGCTGCGGATGTCTATGGGCGGCGTTGATTGTTTTCCATCAGGTGACACGCCTGCTCGTTTGCCTTCCAATCACATATAAAAAAAACTTCATGGTTATACCGGATCGGTTCCGTTATCCATAATTTATTGCAGATAGCATATTAATAGTTATCTACAGGAATTTTTGAGACACTAGAATTTATTTGGTTTTATTATGATCAAATGGATATAGGTGCCGGAAACTTGTCAAAAACGAAATTATATGGCTAATGATATAAAATACTATTTATATCATGTATAAATAAATCACTAACCTAACAATAGATCTAAAATACGAGTATATTCATGGAATTAGGGAACTTACTTCGATATAAAATGAAACTCTGAAAGCCAGTAATAAAAATTCCTTTAGGATAAAATTCTTTATCTGTTTTTCTTACGGTACTAGCATAAACCTGTATGTACACACCAATACCTAACCTAATGTATCGGAAACATTCCTGTCGTTCTCAACTACTGGAAATATTTTTTGCAAACCTTACTACAAGCGTGTGAACTTGTTATAAATTTCTCTTTAATACCGGGGAATACGGTTTTATTTCGTATAAATTTTATAAAAAGTATGGTTCACAATTTGCAAGCACGTTGTTCTTGTACCGATATTGATTTTTAGAACTATGAAGACGACTTTCATAGGAAGCGTGTATTTTCGAGCGTGAATTTTTGCCGTTGATTAAATTGAAGCGTTCCTAGCGTTTTTAGATTAAACTGGATACCATGTTATTTTTGAATATTATAGATGAACTATTCTGACTAAAAATAGTTGTTAGTCGCTCAAGTTAAGCATGGTGACCGTTTAGGTATTACTTTAAAAAAGGGTTTAAAAAGTAAGAACTTGTATGTACGAATAGGATGTCCAGTAGGCAGAATTAGAAACAGCTACAAAAGATATAAATAAAATTCAATAACTTTTATGAAGAAGAGAGGTTTGGGTTTTATTTTTTTTTTAATAATTCTGTCCACATTTTGACCGTCACGTCGAACACACTCGTGGAATCTAAATATAATCGGTAATAAAAAGAGATTGATATAAGAAAAACAACGTTACAATGGTTTGAATTGGCCCGATTTCTATTTCCGTCGCCGCTGACTGCCGATGAAATTTTAATTGAATATGGGGCCACTTGTGAGGCTTCGGTAATAACCTCAGTCACGCGAACTATGG
The DNA here is from genome assembly GCA_031353405.1 of Baronia brevicornis. Taxonomy (NCBI): domain Eukaryota; kingdom Metazoa; phylum Arthropoda; class Insecta; order Lepidoptera; family Papilionidae; genus Baronia; species Baronia brevicornis. Next base: position 146,528 of record JASFAT010004463.1, read on the forward strand.
TGGGGCTATCCATTAATAATGTTTACCCTGTACAAATGATTGATATACTACAAATTGAACAACTCAATAAACAAAATAGGAAATGGCCAAAGAAGGAATACGTTACGGGACATCCATTCAAAAAGGATATTTTTCTGCTTTTATTTTAAACGAGACACTGACAGTCAGTGTCATCGATATTGTACGGGATTTCTTAACTAGTTCAATAATCTAATAAACCTTGAATTTGGGAAAATTATTCACTTCAATTGCCCAATTTTGCTTGGAAGAAACCCAGAACCATAAGCTTGTCAACGCAACGAATAAAGGTATGGCGGCTCATTAAATAAGGTTTTCATTAAACAGCGGTAGATTTTGGATTCAATCATTGCACTATGCAAAACCTTTTGTTCAATATTATGATATCACCTATAGGAATAAATTCTTAGTACCATTTTAAAGTACAATATTTAACATAAATAATTGCATAATCAATCTTGTGAAATGGATATTCAACCTGGCATATAATCCTACAGAATTGATATTAAATAAACATTAGCTTTGTAGCATAAAATAAAATAAATTAAATATACCTTCAGATACAGACACATGCACAAAAAATCTTTTTGATTTGTATAGTTTAGTAGATAGTAATTTGTAAGTAAATAACATATGTAATTCATAAATGTGTCATTCATTCGTCCTAGTTCTAATTATATATTATATATATATATATATATATATATATATATATATATATATATATATATATATATATATATATATATATATATATATATATATATTATCTTTTAAAACTGTTGTAAGATTTATAAGTATTTTAACATATAACTTATTAAACAGAATTTCAAAGCTGCATCTTGGGTCACCGAATCTCTTAATCAGTTCGGATATTAATAAAAAATGGTAACTTTTTTAAATGAATTATTAATTTCACCTTCTTTTGCAATAATGTTATGTTCCTTTAAACAGAGAAATCGATACTTAAAATTTACAGTCAGTACTTTACACCCCAGTGCTGAAGCAGACAGCGCACTGACAAACGAACAAGTGGCAGTTAATTAGAAGCTAGACAGTTAACAACCAGACTTCGTTACCCTAACGCTAAACTTCAAGTCTACATAAGATAAGAGACTATTTTCCATACGTACATATCCCACATGTGATAAAGACGTATCAACTCGTAATCAAGACTTTTAAATTTACAATTTAGTACAGAAGTCGATTTGATTTATATAACTAATGATTTTAGTGTTATTTTTACACATTACGTACACATTTATCATCATCATTCATTGTCAATGGCGTTTCACGTTCACTGTTGCACATAGGTGTTTAACCCTGATTGGGGATTGATGATTTCAGAGCTAGCTGTCCTACTCCATTATGCTGTCTTGTCTCTCTGTTGTCCTGGTCTGACAATTTTTTACCTTAAGATGGTTTTATCACCAGCAAAATTTCACAAAACAATGAAGCATACAAGTATACTATATTATATAAAGAAAACAATAATAAATCCTATATCACTGAAATGTTTTTCCTTAAAACAAAAAATAATATAACTCCGAAGTTAAATTATGCAATAAAGGATCATGATCATCATCAATAGCCTGCGGCAGTCTACTGATGGACTCAAGTCTCACCCAAGACACGTGATTTAGCTCGATCTATGGGTACACGCATCAGTTTCTCCCAACCACCCTTCGCATATAGTCGCACCATCTGATCGAAGCGAATCCCACACTACGTTTGGTAAGAAGAGGTTGCCACCCATTGTCACTTTAGTTTGCTAACTCAGAGATTTGCGTCGGTGACTTTGATTCTTCGACGAATTTTTCCATTCCGAATCCTATCCACAAGATAAAATTTGAGCACAACTCTATCCATAGCTCTCTGATAGAGTCAGAGCTTGTAATGCAGACGGAATGTCAGTATCTAAGCTTCGCTACTGTAAGATAGTAAAAGCATGACGTACTAGCCGTAGTCTAAGCAATAAAGAATGCGAAGTATATAAGAAATAAATATATTATAATCCACATATTAGTTAAGAAGCAGCTACTTTAGAATTATACATTTTTACATAACTATTACATAACTAGGTATTATATTAAGTAGAAGATATAGTTGTATTAATAAAATGAGTAACTTGTCTATTAGCAAAATCTCTAGTCTTTGACAAATGACATTAAATTCACGCCAGATATAAATAAGTGGAAATGGGTAATAATTTAAAACAAACTTTTAATAAAAACAAGTAAGCGATTGGAATTATAAGAGAGGATAATTACAGTGTTAAACTTATTAGCTCGGATTCAACGGTAAAGTTAGAAGTTCCAGACACGACTTTTGGTTAAAATGGAACACGAAGTTAATTACGACGTAACTTATTGTGGCGACTTCATTGCTTTTAAGTTAAAATTTACTGGTAATTAGAAAATCTGTAGCAATTGGAGTTAATTGAGAATTAATGTTACATGTAATTAACTGAAAATAAGATATTAAGAAGATATCCTCATATTATATATTGTACGTATTATTGAAAAAGATAAGATGAAGTGTAAATAATGTATATTTCTGTAAGCATGGACTAAGGCAAGATATAATAGTAATAAACTTATCAATTATCAAGTTATATAAAGTATGTGTACAATATTGTCACTTAAAAAAAGATTTTATTGATAATAGTTATAATTGTATTTTATCAATCTGTACAAACAGACATATAAATACGAGTATATAACATTTAATTCTTACTGAACTTACGACATAACTTAATTTTGTTTTAATATTTTTTTTTCTACCGTAACTATTTGCGTTCGAGTCAAAAACAGCAACAAAGTCAATCGAGTGTTGATTCCGCAACGCAATCCGAAGAATGAAATAACTTGAAAATAGTTGGAAAACGTTCCGTTAGGAGTATTTGCACAAACTAATAGTGTTTGTATGTTTGTTTTCTTCTCTGAGGACGCAATACGAGCATTCGTGAGCGGCGCGACTGTTGGGATCGAGTGACGTTTAATTGCAAAAAAAGAAAAGCAGTTCTCAAATGTATCGAGTTCCCTTTCGTTACATTTCAGAACTGCTTTAGTGTGTCAGTTCCTAGGGTTTATTTATTGCTTGAGCTATTATTATATTTTGCTACCGTTATCGTATGATTGTCCTTTATCAATCATGCGTTTATTATCTATTTTACCTTAAATATATGTCAGATAATAATAGACTCCCTATTATTATCTGACATATATTTAAGGTAAAGGTTTCATAAAGGAATTGGTTGATTTTTTGATAATAACAACAATTGATGCCTTAATTTAGATAGGAATTTTAATTTTATTGGACAGAGGATTCGTTAGGACAGGTGAATTAGAGATAATGTGTATTGAATATATACACACTAAAATTCATGTTGAAAAAAATTAGAAACGTTAATATGCTATATTAAATAACTAAATAATAAAGTGTAACAAAAGTTGAAATAATCGTTTGTGAGGACGCCTTTGAGGACAAGTCGCATATTTAGGTGGTTCCGCTGGAAAATAACTTTCAACAAAAAAAAATATGTTTATCTACTATATCATGTTTATATTATTTTATTTTATATTATACTATATATATTATGTTTATATACAATATCACTAAAATGACGGTTCTTTAAAGTTAATCAAGATTTAACTATGTAAATGAACTTCAGATTCATTACACGAAGGAAAGCATATCTAATATATTTGAAAATTAAATTTATTATAGTAAACTTAAGTTTTAAAATAATAAAATTTAATAAAACCGTACATAATATAATTATAAATACCTTAATTTTACAATTCTTCCCTTGCTTTGCCAAAATATTAGGCAAAAATCATCAATTAAAAATAATACGTTAATTTTAATTTTATTTGGTAATGTATTTAAAGTTTGTAATTTTAAATACATTACCAAATAGCAACTTTCTGTTATTTGCTCCATTTTTTGTCCACTCTTGAAGTTAATAATTAAACTCTTCAAGTTAAAAAATAAAAGGTATTGTAATAAATGTATTTTACCTGTTACGAAGACCAAAGTGAGATTACGTCGACTTCATACGGTGGCGAATCTCATCAAAAGTCATTTCCGCGGCCGTAATGCACGTGACATTATACGTAAACTTCCTTCGCTGTTCACGTAAGCGAGACGAGTCCGGACAAGTTGCGACAAGTCCGGACATGTTCATGAAACTTTCGTCATCGGAAAGTTTTAATTGTGGGGGAGTTCCACTTAAGTTCATCCCATGAATTGCGCTAAATGAGCATAGATATACTTAGTTACTTTTAGTTTACTTTGATTAATTACTACCATAATGAGATTGCAATTATTTCTTTCTTTATCGGCTCTTATTACTTGATGCTATACGACTGATATATGTAATTATTTTATATATCACTTCCAATTTGGACATTTCTAAAGGTTAAGATTGCATTTCAAATAGTATTCTATATTCTTAACGTTTTTCTACTTTCGTAGATATTATTAGTTTGAAAAAAAATAATAATAAAAGAAGAAAGAAAAACACGAACACTTATTGTATAAACGCAAGAAGAACAACAAAAATAGAAAACGGTTTTCTAAGTTTTGATGTTATGCAAGTATTTGAATTACGTAAGAAAAAGGAGATTTATTTCAAAGTAATTAATAGCTTGAAAATTTGTACAAATAGAGTACAACAACCAAACTATAAATAAAAAATTAAAAGATATCTTATATAATAGATATCGAATTTCACGTACAGTGTTAGTGGATTACGAAATATGAAAGAACGTCGAAACATATAAGATCAAGAATAAAGTTCAGCCACGAACTTAGCAAATTGTTTGAGTAACAGAGCGAGAGGTAATTTAGCATACGCACATATACATATGTATGTGTGCATTTCAAATCAGGAGTCAGAATTATGTAAAACGCGAACGGTCCAAAAAGTTCCGTCGCATACTTACAAATTCTAATGAGGGTATTAAGAAGTTTTTTCAAATTTTTTTGCAGCCTTGCCGATGTAAGTGGCAATTTAATAATTTTTTCTCTTTCGTACCGTAAGTAAGCCGTAATTTTCATTTTTTATTGTTGAATTTTCTATCTAGGTTTAATTAATATTGGGTGCTGCTATTGTGAACAAACGTTACAGGAAAACACCTTTCTTAGAACTGGCATATATTGTAATCCAGGTGATCATATATAATAAAATGTAGCTTCATTAATAAAATGAAAATCAAAATAAATAAATTTTATTCTGTTTTATGTTAATACGGTGCGATATACGGTTAAGCAAATCGATAAATAAAGTTATTAATAATGTTTCCTTTTCTTAGGTAAAGCGTTTAATAAAGAAATATTTATTTATTTATTTATTAAATCTTTTTTGCACAAATATACAACAGGCGGAATTAATTTCGCTGGGTATTCTCTACCAGTCAACCTGCTTGCTGGTTTGGAGGTGGTAAACAAAAACTAATCATATAAATTAAAATAAATACAATAGATATCATCATCAGTAGACTGCGGAAATCGACTACTAGACATAGGTCTTCTCCAAAAAGCGCCACCTAGCCTGGTCTTCTGCTTCTCGCATCCAGTTTTTGCAATGCTGACAGTCCGTCCGCATCACAAGGTCAGAATCGCTCAGGGGATATGCTTGGAGTTTCTCTGGTAGATATGATTCGGAATGAAGAAATCCGCGCCGGAGAAGTAAAATCGCAATGGGCTGGTCACGTTTGTCGGAGATCCGAAAATCGTTGGAGCAGACAGTTGGGGAAGCCCCCCGCCTAAATGTTGCAATGATCTACATTACATATATACAATACAAACACACACACTATATATATATATATATATAAATATATATATAAAAATAAATAAATAAATGTGAAAAAATATTAAATGTCTATTTAGATTAAATATGTTAAGATCAAATGGAACTCTACGTATGATACTTTATATATATATGTGTAAATAAAAAGTTTCTATATAAAAGTATCTATTACATACGTCTTATAATATTTTTTAATAATACTAATTTTATTTTTCTATGAAATAAAGAGAAAAAATTTATGCTTGCATGCATTCATACTAAGTGGCATTTTATTCTCTCTCAGGCTGTTATCGTTGTACTTTTAATTTAATTTAATCACTTGCATTTCTAAAACTCCACTATGCAACTTCGGCAAAATTATTGGAGAACCTTTGACACGGCCATTTGCCGTACAAATTTTATTAGCGTACAGCGTTTGAACTCGGTGAAAAGGGAAAGGAAGAGGAGGGTGGTGGGTTATAATGGACGGTCTAATAGACCTCGGCGACGGTAATGATGAAACTGTTATAAAGTATTACTAATTTGCAGTGATGGACTTTTTATTAATTTAAGTTATGTATAGACGAGGAGTAGTTTTAAGAAAAAAAAATTTTATTAGTGGAGTCAGGCGTTACTTTGCGGAAAAAAATGTAATAATTAAATACATATTTAATACATAAACTTATTGGTTAAGTAGAATTAGAATTAATAGTTAAAAACACTTATTTTTTAAAATACATATTTCGCAATTTGTTTTCTAAGTCAAAATAAGTATTAGACATTGAAACAATAGCTTCACTTCATATTTTTTACGTGCTCTGATCTTGATTTACATTTTTATAGCTTTTACGATTCGTTTTTGGGAACGGAGATTAGAAACATATTTTTTTATTAATTTTTATTTTTTATTTTTATTCTAAGTATTACGTTTTATGTTACAGCACACAAGCATCGGTTCGATACCCATACAAATAATAATGTCAATTACAATTTTTTTATCGGGTTTATCACGGCCAAGGAATATTAAGCTTCATGGTGTTGATTTCTGTAAGTTCGATGATGCTTATAATTTCTTATTTTAATGTATGTAGGGTATATTTTTGTTGTAGACGTATGTATATAAGTTATTTTTTAACAAATAGTACTAAAGAAAAAATAATGTAAGAAATAAATATTCCTTACATTATTTTTATATTTATTAAATGGTCTACGATAATTCAAATTTGAGTAAAGAGTAGTAAGATAAGATTAATTTAGCTTACTCGGAATGTTTACTCGTAACAGCTACAGGGTGTTTGTAGTATCGGCACGAACGAGCCAATCAGTGTATCGCAGTAATATTACAGCGTTTAATCCGATGAGCAAACAAATAGGCAGAATTGGATTTGTACGTCATAAATTTTGTTGGTTGGCCGGAATGCATATACACCGGTTCTCAGTGATAATGAATACAAACATTTGTACTGTACTTAATATCTACTAAATATAATTGATGTGATAAATCGTGTTCACTTATTTAATTGAAAGAATTATAAATCATTAGACAATTCCGATAATTAATTAATAAATATATTTAAGCTATGAAAGTAAAGATTACAATTTAACTTAAACAGACATCGAATTAGCTATCAGTCTCCTTTATGTTTGGTTAAATATAAGAGAAATATTTTTTGCAATAAAATTATGTATTTATTCGTTTTTAGTTTCGATTGAACTTTATTTATGAGATACATATTAGGTTTTCTCTTTCTACATAATACTTACTACCCAATATAGTATATTAAGCCTTTTTTTAGATAAAAATAGTGTTTTTGTGGAAGAGATGAAAAGTTAATATTAATATTAAATTGTACATATTCGATTACGAAGAGTTTATTCAATTAACAAAATTGTTACAGACACTGAAGCGTCATCAGAATATTCACTTCTAAGCATTTCCGCTAAATTTGATTATAGCGTCGCTTATTAAGGTACAATTCAACTATTTCGTGTAACATTGCCGAATCCTTTGACGCAGAACAAGTGCACCTGAAGCCTTTGAGTCTAAACAGAACATAACTGCATGTATGTGGGTCAACGCAACAAAGAGAGTCACTTGACTTGTTTCTAGTTCTCATATATTATGAACCATTTCCCAAGCCTTACACGATGCTGTAGTATTTCTACGTACAAACGGTACAGAGTGTATTGTATGATTATGTGTTATACAAGTACGGTAAAATAAAATAGTATTATATTGTTGGGGTAGTTGATTCAGTTAATTTTGTGTATTCGCGCGCAATTATAACGGTGCTGGTAAGCATCTTACAATATGTTCATTCAAAAGTGATCTTTTGGATGAACAAGAAAATGACTCTTTATTGGGCACTAGGTAGATATGTATTATTGATAAAAATTTTATAATAATATAGATAAAAACTGACAAAAATATATCATGAATTATGGCAACTTGTTTTTGACATTTATATGTAAATATGGTTTATAATATCCATGTCAGCTTGTAAAAGAAATAAAACCAAATGATTGATACATAAAATATCGAACGGGGTAGGTAAAACCTGACATCGAAAGCAATTGTAAAGTTGAGTACATAACAGCACCTTTCGAGCGAACACTCCACGCGCGAACAAATTAGCCGCTCGCGCGAAGAGCGCTTGACCTCTTTAATGAACTAATTGTTGAGCTCCGGCTTTGGTGCTATTGCCTTGCAATGATTGTACATACGTGTACTGGTGATGGCTGTTGCATGTCACGCAGAGTTTGTAAGTAAAGCCTTATTTACGAATGATGCAAAAGTTCACCAGTGAACTATTACGGCTGTATTAACTAGTATATGTATACATTTTCTTTTAACCCGATCGCTACCAGCGTCACATATATGTGACGTACTATTTATCAACTCAATTAACAAATGGAATGATTTATCTATAGCCCGGTGTCACTTATCCTTGTGGGTATATAAAATTGCTCATATCGCTTATTTGGAACTATAAATACATCCCACAAAACTTAATAATAATTGGTATCATATTTAAATAATAAAACGTCTGGGCTGTGGTGCGGTTTTTCTCCTGAGGCCCTGGTAGCAAAAGGGTTAAAATGCGCTTACTTCATTTGTTTGGATGTTTTATGTCTAGTATACAAATGATGACAGAAAGTACTATTCAATTTTAGAAGCATGATAACATAATCTTTGCGTTTTGAACATTATTCGTGCCGAGATCGGCGGTAGAAAAACTGTCGTAAATATTGTATATAGCCCATCATTGAAAATCTGCGATTGATGACGATTTTTTGGCAGATTTTTCAGAGTAAGATGCCTGTTTTTGCAAAAAAGTATATAAGTATACTGACCTTATCCCGGATTTCCTGACGCATTTTCTCCCGTTCTTCCTCCATCTTGCGATGCTTCTCCTTGCGTCGCTCTTCAGCCTCGCGAATTGCCTCTTGTCGTTCGCGTTCGGCTTCTTCTTCCTTTTCCTTATCATCACTGTCATCACCATCACCACCAACTGCACCTAAACCAATAAAAAATAAACTTTATTAATCGGTCAAAAGAACGAAGAACGAAATAGCTAAATATTAATTCCATTGTTTCTTTTGAATGGTTTCAATGATAACTATTTTTATAGGTGTAGAGGTAAATGAACTATTTCAAGAATATTTTTAAATATGTTATTTGAGATATTGTTTTTATTTATTATTATATGAAAAAGTCTGATACAGTCCAAGAAGGTATTAAAAGTCTTACGTTACAAAACTACGTTGAAACTCTTATCGAAACAATGAAATTAGAAAACACATCTATGTTTAACCGCTTTGAGCCGATTCTAACTGCCTCAAACTGAATTTATCCGGTCGAGTGGACGATTCAATATGGCGGCGCTATTCAAAAATCCATTACACGTCAATCTGAGCATTTGTCACTTCACCCACACAGCTTATCGTGAGGAGGGAAATCCAATAGAATTTTTTACTTTTTAAATTGACAGAATTACGTTTTTTTGGAAATATTAATGAATATATCTAACAATTAATTATATAATAAAAACGATTGTGAAGAGAAAATGTTTTCAATCAACCCAATATTCATTGTTTTTTTCCAATATATTTTAGTGAAGTTATATATATATATATATATATATATATATATATATATATATATATATATATATATATATATATATATATATATATATATATATATATATATATATATATATATATATATATATATATATATATATATATATATATATGTATATATCTTCAAATCTTATTTTAGTCTATATAATATGAAGGAAACTATTGTTTAGTTTCTTATATAGTTACATTAGTAGTAAAACCTTTTACTAATAAAGTACTAAACGTTCCCTTAATAAATTTGAAGAGAATTTATAAAGACTCAATAAAAAAGAAAATAAACTACTGAACGATGCGATCATCGTGGCATGTATACTATCTGTAACTGGTAGGTAGGTAAGTACCTCTGTGAGACTTGGATATTATTGCTTAAGTTGTAATAACATAATTGTCATGGTTCTTTTTAGTTTTAAAATCAATGCGTTGTTTATAGTTGCAGATTTAATAAAATCATCAAATAAAAATCGAAGTTTGGAATTAATTATTTTTTAAAATTCTAATGTACTCTTCGTGGATATCGCATTTGTGTTTTAATAAACAGTAAACTAAACAGATTACTTGTTTAGTAAAATAATTTACTTTGCTCAATTTTTTAAAAAAATAATATTTTTTTTTTAAAAATATTAATAAAATACAAAAAAAAATTGTTAGTGATCACTGATAAGCGATAAGATTCAAATGGACTTTAATTATTAATGTCCGATATTAAACTTATACAATCACAAGTGTCACTCTTTCAAAGTTATACTATATTTTTACAGTCGTAGTAGGATATGAAGTGATATAACAATTTAGGTTGTATCTCACGATAGTACAAAAGTTTTTCAAATATTTATTTTATATTGTATCAGTTTCCGGTGTCTGGGGACTTGACAGTCTATTCAAAAGTTATTTGGGAAAGATATTGAAATACAGCGAGTGAATGTTTTTTAATGTGAAAACACAGTAGTTTTATAACTCTTCTTTTTTTATTACGTAAGGTTAAAATATAATTTGTGAATAGCGCCGCATATACTTTAGATTACAGAATTAGATTAATAGAAGTACAGAATTCACGTATTTTAGTAGCTTGTACATAAAAATACATAAAATTTTAAATAAGCTTGTACACTAGTTTCTTATAATTTCTAATAAATAAATATAATTCTATATATATAAACAAATGTCGCATAATTTTTTATTATCATAAAATCTTTCCCTCTATTTCATAGGGACGTCCAGATAGCGAGGTGTGGGTGGAGGAGGACACAATACTGTCTGGCATTCCCCGGCAATGCCAGTCTAGATTAAACGAATTCCTCGAGCAGGGTATGGCTGACAATTCAATTTATTATGCCAACCTCCTCAATAACGTTTCCCATTAAGAAAAAGGCATTCGTATCGCGGGCGCAATCCAATTATTAATTGATCAGTGGGTGAGATGTGCCTGTGACAGGGTGATAATTTTCCATCTCGCTTCTTTTTAATATTTTTCCAAGATCAAGTTCTAGAGGGTTCAAGTAGTTTTTTCCGCATCGCTTTCTCTAATTAAATAGAGATGTTTTACCTCCGACACGACTTTATTGTCTATAATTATTAATGTCAATATAATGTGTACTCATTTATTGTCTATAATTAAATATGTACCCTACTTATAAAAGTCCAAGTTTATGGCGATTTGCTTGCAGTGTAGCTCACTCTCATATATAATAAAACTGTAGTGAATAACAAACATTACTTAACAAACTAAATCAAACCGAATTAATTAGGTCTAACTTATAAAGTTTATAAACTTCACATTTCCACGCATGTACATACATACATACCGTTGTACTACTATTGCATTAGATATTTTCCCACTAATCTATTCTATACATAAATGAACACGTTACAAATTTGCAAATTATTAAAGGAAAGTTGGAATTTTTGAACATCAATATAGATATTTGGTATTCGATCGTTTTAAAATTTCATACCGGCAACAGAATATGTCGGATATCCGATATTGGATACAGCGGCGTCCCTAATTTAGAATGTCTCACCGTTCGATCCCTCTCTGAATATTCATGGCTAGATTTAAATAATAATGATTCCGTAACGTATTTACTTTGGAATAAAGGGAGAAAAATAAAGGTCAAATTGGAAAGTGAAAGCAAAAAATGGGAAAGTAAAAAGTTGTTGTTAGGGAGAAATGTAAAAATTGAAAATTGAACGATTAAAGTACTTATACATCTTATTCGTTTGTTTGTAAACGTATGTCCGTCCATTTGTATTTGTCAGAACTTATAATTGTGTTGATTAAGTTATTGGATTCAAGGACATCGGAGATTAAATTGTGATCTTTTATAGTAGAAAAATGCAAACAAGTAAGCTTATCGCTCAATAGGTATTAATCAGATTCTCCCATAGACATTTAGAGAGATGGTGCAGAAGGGTTACCGGCTTTTACAGATTAGTTTAAAAGTGAGAAAAGTAAATTGCTTTTTTACATGCAACTTAAATTGTATATACTTTTTTAATGAACAAGTAAATTTTTTATTATTTCTATCACAAGATGACATAGATCAAGCGGCTTCTTAAGGATTTCGTGGTAAATGCTATAGGATGATATAATGAAGATTAACGAAGGAATATTCATAATTAAATTACGACATGGAATTCATGTTTGGATAATTAAGGAATTTTAAATACAGTGTAAGTTGTATGATACGATTTAATATACTAAATAAACCAGAATCGTTTCAAATACTAGCATAAGTCAAGTTTACTCGCCTTAGTTCTAAAATAATAACCTCGTCTTATCGGCTGCAAACTTTGTCTGCAAATTCGCGTGATATGATGGTAGCAAAGCCGCGCATGATTTGAGCACTAATCAGATTTCCCGGCGTCTAATAGAATTGCTAACATAGTCTACGCCCAAGCGAAGAACTAACTTCAGCACAGTCAACTGGCAAGCACTGAATTAATTACTTATATACAGTTTAGTTTTACTAGCACTTATCAAGGTTAAAAAAATAAGAATTTATCATATATTCGTTAAAATATACAGGACAAGCTTTAAGATTATATGAACTTCATGAATGACATCTAAAACCAGTCACATTGTTCAACTTTCTTTACGTCGCAACTGTTTGAGAGGGTCGAGAAAAATTATCTAACGTGTATATTATAACTACAATAAAGAACCAACATTATACTCTCTATATAATTTGCTTTGCCCTATTATATTATTAAAGAAACATTCTGTTAACCAAAATAAACTACGAATTGAATGATATTTTATAGTAACCCCAATTTTTATCCTTGGGTATATTTATTATTATGTCATCCATTCCCCACACAATACATTCGAGAGGACGTTATCGCTATTACTTATGGACCCAACGCCCCAATATAGTAAATTGTATCTCCGATATACAATCATACATTCCCACAAATTATCACTGGCTGAATGATGTAAATGATGATGTTAATATTGTCTATGGCCTAATTTTTAACCTCTACTTTTCACTTCACAACATACAGAAAACTTTTTCTGCCATTTTACATCAGTGACGTCTGATTTTATTTTAATTTCACCATCGTATGTTATTATCATTTATATTATTTATTTGTGATAGCATATTACCTATACGATATAGTTCGATTAAGTTCAAGTTGACTGCAAAAGTCCATAGAAGGTTTCGGTAGAAAAGCCATTATTTTATCGAGACGTTACGTGACAAGTTGACTAGTACATTTGAAGATACTTGTTATTACTGAATTTTACTTGACGCTGGCATTATACAATAGTTATAACTAAAAACATCAAAATAAAAGAATATACAGAAATAATATAAGATTCCTTCTATCTTGATTGCCTTTATAATTCATATATGGACATTGAAAAGTACTCAGAATCTGAGTAAGGTTTTTTAAGCCATACAAATATTTATTTAATACATTTAAGGCCCTTAACCATCATCTTATGTCTTTCGCCATGCATCCTTCTACATAACAAATAAGCCTCTGCCGATCGGTAATGGTAATAAGCATCCATAAAGCAAGGCTAGCTATAAATTCCCACGGAGTGCCAATAATATTGCCTAACATGGTGATTATGGCCAAAATTTTCTATGTATTCCATTGACTCGTATGTACAATAGTAGAGTTGTATAAGCTTTGGATGATTGATACCTAACTGGATTTTTTTCTTACTTTTTTACAGACTTTCTTAAGTTATGTAATTCTAATTATATAGTGATCATTATGTACAACATGCGGAAATCTATTGCTGGACATAGGCTACCCCTAAGATGCGTCAATTATTCGAACCTTCGGTTTCACGCATTCAGTTACTGCCAGTTACTCTGTGCAGAACGTTACTCCATCTACTTGAAGGCATTCCACACTATTATATGTTTTTCAAGGCGCGGTCTCCGATCTAGCACTCGTCTATTCCAATGGTTGCCGGTTCCCTAACAAACGAAATCAGCCGTTTATCACTTCAATTCAGAAAATTTTTGTAAGTATATGTAAGTGGTTAAACTTTGGTGTACTTATTAATCTAGTCCTAATATAATGCATTCGTCATAAAAACTAGTATGGTTGTTTAATTACTTATATACACTCTTATGTATGTAGATACTCTTATAAGCAAATTAAACTATTTAGAATTTGTAGAAATTAAATTTAATGATTTGTTATCAGTAAGAGGTTTATGGTATTGAAAATATTAGGTTAGTATTATTAAGAGGGTCATCATAAAGCGATCCATTACGCTGTTTTGACCTCGCACTGTTGCGCAAACAAACTCATAAAGTTAATACGCACCTTCCGCCCATTATCCCAGCAATATTCACAGTAATCACATAAAAATATTAACTAAAGAAATGTTTACTTATGCGTAGTGTCTGTGAAATGAGAAAACGTGTTAAACATAAATATGACAATATTAAATACAGTCAATGAAATACATTGTACTGAATAGATATATTATGCAATGTACTAGCTTTTTATTGATTTTTTAGGAAATACAGTATTTAGAGTACAAGGCAAGAATTGTTAATACTAAGATAAGATTTCGCGGATATTAGCAAAGTAATTTTTGTATCTCGATTTAGGTTTTTTATTTGTTTAATGATTAACAGAATTATGCGTAATTTTTAGGAAATACAGTATTTAGAGTACAAGGCAAGAATTGTTAATACTAAGATAAGATTTCACGGATATCAGCAAAATAATTTTTGTATCTCTATTTAGGTTTTTTATTTGTTTATTGATTAACAGAATTATGCGTAATTTTTAGGAAATACAGTATTTAGAGTACAAGGCAAGAATTGTTAATACTAAGATAAGATTTCGTGTATATTAGCAAAGTAATTTTTGTATCTCCATTTAGGTTTTTTATTTGTTGACCATGGGGATATTCACGGCTTCTATGTACTTTCCTTGTGTATTAGACTGTTTCTAAATAAATGTCCTCACTGTCCAATATATAAGACAAGGTTTTGACCTTGTCTGACGAACCCTTAGACGAGTCCGTAGTCATGATACCTCTTCGATCTGGGATTCCTGGGTTGCGGAATAACTTTTGTCACTGTCGTTGTCATCCTCAGTTCATAACTTTCAAGCCATCTTCGTAATTTATTTCAATAAAGTTTTAAAGACCTGAGGGCTCATATTACACCAAAAAATCAGTAGTAGCAATGACTGAGTAAAAGCTCATCTAAAGATTTTTTTATTTTCTATTCACCAGAGCCTTAGCTTTAAAAGACCATGTAAATTGTGTGAAGTGTATTGCCATTTTTACCCCCAATCTCTAAATACTTATTTTTTTTAAATCTTTAATAGACTTTTATTTAAACAACGTAAAGAAGTAAGAAAAGTAAAGTAAGAAAAGTATTATGTTACATCAACCGGTTTTCTGATTGAACTTTTATATAATATAATATTAATCATATTACTCTATAGGTATACTTCAAAATTTACACAGTTCATTAATTAAATACTTAAAAAAATGTATTATTAAGGTCAGAAAAGACCAGTGAATGGTTAAGAAAAAAATTGTGATTGCGGCTTGCAAGCGGTAAGTCCTTGATTAAATTTGTTCCAATATACATGAAAGAGAGTGGGTTTAGCTGGCACTAGTGGCGAACCGCTATCGATCGATCTAATAATAGACCGCCGGCCTCCACTTAACTACCAATAATTGAGTCCGACACAGCTCGCCTTCGCTTCCATACATTTACATGCAATTTTAAATCAAACGACGAAAATAATAAACATTGTATTATACAAGAGGTACTACAGATTTGACTTCCAGTCTATTGAAAACAGAAGAGGGTGATAATTAGGAATACTTAAAAAAAAAAATGGAAACAAAGACGTTAAGCGCTTTAAAACGCCTTGCCTATAGCTAAATGTCAAGTTGGTACTGTTTCGAAAACTGTAGGGGGCATGGTTCTATAACGACGTTTAATTTGCAAGCAAGGGTTAAAATGTAGCTTTTAATAATTTTACTGAAGTAAATGAAACTATCTATTATCATTTACTGCTTCAAAACTAAAAACCCATCTCATGTATTTGGTTTTTTTTATATAAAGACAAAATATTTAGAAATCGGTTATTATTTATATGATCAATAGAAAACAAAGTATATCGTTGTATTTAAATGAAACATTATAGCTATTATAAAAGTTGAGTTACTCAAATGTAATATAAGAAATGTTAGTGTAATATGTAAACAAGTCAATAGTAGCTATGATCATTGCAACTGATAATTTACTAACGTAATTTCAAAAGAAATGTTGGGTTTTCGCAAAATGGAGGCTAATATAGAGTTCTTTTCCATTATTGCTTTAGTAAATAATTGCCAGTAACTACAAATCGAACAACACTGTTACAAGCAACTTAATTAAAAATTCATCTCACTTACGAAGTATCTGAGGAAAAAGTTTCGATTAAGATATGTAAAGTCATATGTTTTGTTGGATTTTGTTAAAATTACGTAGTTTTACAAATTAACACGGTTTTTGGAAAGTAAAATTTATGAAGCTTTAGGAAGCTTTATATGCGGTACGCGGCATAGTAATATAGGTTATTACTACGCCGTAGACTTCGTAGCATATTCGTAAAGAATTTCATAGGACATTGTTTGTGTTAATCGTAGTAAGAGCGTAGAGTAAAAGTAAGTAATAAAAATTAGTTAAAGTAATATAAAGACTCTGGAGGTATCTAATTTATCCTTCTGTTTTTTATTAAGGTGAAGTGGTTAACCAGACTTTTAACATGTCATCACATTTTAAAAAAGTATTATATTAGAAGGATATAAAAACTTTTTTATCAATTTTAATGGTCTTTATTCAATAATAAAAAAGTATCTGGGTTTTTCATTTATTTACCGATCGATAATATTAGAACTTATTATTTTATACCATTACCATTTATCGTCTAGGCTTTATTTATGACAACTATTTTGGAATTGAAATATTACTGGTGAGTATTGAATAAATCAACAGATTTATGTTAGCAATTCAGATTTTAATGAAAAATTAAAATATAATTTTTAAATTAATTATGACAGCACATTAGACGTAAATAAAGATTTTCATCATTATTATTTCTATAATAAAAAAGACGTAGTAACAATTAAGTTCATTGGTGTCTATTTAATTTATTGCTTTCAAAGTTTTATAAAAAAAAAACAAGAAGGTCGGATGAAAAAGTCGGCTGAAATCAGAGGAATCCCGAGAGGCTCGGTTAATTAAAAAAGTTAGCAAAAATGTAAAAGTCGAACGCACGAAATCTTGAAGGGAATTTCAATTTCCAGTCGCAGATTTTTAGTTGTTTTTTTACACTATATTTTATTAACAGCAGAGCATTTACTGAGATTACTGAATTCTTTTTACATTAAATTCGTATTTGTTTGAGTTTTTTCGAAATTTGTTTACGAATTCAGTATAATTGTGCACAGGTAATAATTTTGATGGTTCGCGGATTTTTTTTTAATTTTTTATTATGAAACAAGTTACTTTCTAGTTTTACATAGATTTTTGAATATTTTCGTAACTGTTCAAAATTTCTCAATCGATTATTTATTTATTTAATTAAGTAATTTATTTTTATCATAAATATATAAATTATCTACGTCGATTCGGCTATGCAATTGTGGAATGAATTGTAGTCATTGTATTTTTTGTGTATAATGTCAATTGTAGTAATTGTGGCAATGTGCGATTGGAAGCGCAAAAATTAATTCATTAAAAATGCATAAATTGACCTAAGTGGCTATCTAAGATAAACATAGTAGCAGTTATTTGGAAAAACAATAGCTTTTAGCACTCCATATAGTGTAGTATTATACATCAACTGACAGCCACCTTTGTGCTGCCACGCTGAAATAATAGGGCAACATATCTCACCGCTGGCCGCACTCCTGGGAATTATTTAACATGGCAACGTTGATAATATCACGTTCTGCGGTCGGCCACGCGCCGCGTTGGATGAAGCGGTGATGAGGGCTTTTAGTTACATGAAATACAATAAATACCGACTGAAATAAATATGAGTAGCAAAATACTGTTCATGATATAGTTTTTTAAAATATATAGATTATAATACAGACCTTCGGTTTAAAATATTTTATAATTTTAACTGAACATAAATTATATTAAAATTATAAATTTATATATATTAAAGTTATAAATTGGCTATGTGTAATTTTCCGACTATTGTAGTAATTCAAACATCATCATATTAAAGAATTCATTACAGTTGGCATATATGGATACATAAAAGAAATCGTACTTCTATTTAAATTGGGTATTATGTGATAGTGTGAGGTTTACTACTACTTTTACCCCACTTGATTATATCAGCAAGAATATTTTTTTTCAAATACGCTTCTCGACTCAAAGGATATCACTTCAGGAGGTTCTGCATCCACATAAATACATTCGTTCTACTTTACTTAATTAAAACTTAAACAGCGCAGCTGTGGTGCAGCTTATCTAGGGGTTTTTGCACAGGCGAAGACAACTTTTATCTAGAATGTATTTTTAGTATAACTCTGGTTGCTTAATTAAGACAAATACATGCTAGAAGAATTGCATGTGCGTATTTTATATATTAGTTTTACGCACAGCTCATTAATACATTCTCCATCACTAAATTGTGATGAACGATTTTTAAGTTAAAATTTATCGAAAAAGTGGTAAACTTTATACTGACAATTTTTAGTAGATATGTTTCAGGAATATAACATATCTACTTAAAATTGCTGATGTGTTTCAGGAAATCTCAATATTGAGCAAAAATTTTGCTCAATATTTCTTTGATTTCCTGAAACATATCACCACCATGTCTTTGACGTGCTATCCAATACAAATCTATTCCTATAATATGATAGAATATTTCTATAACACTATAGAAATATTCTATCATATTATAGGATTAGATAGAAATACAAATTCTTGCTATTTTTATGTTTTGTTGACCAAAATTGTTAGATTACAACCATATTATTATAATTTAATATTTGAAGACCATTTATAATTAAATTTATAATTTCTTAAAACATACTTTATAATTAAATTAACACCAGCCAGAACTTTAGACTGTATGTTATTACACCAGCTTCATATACTCGTATTTTATTTTTTATTTTATACTTTATTATAATGCGTAATGATTAAATCGAAGTAAGAAACACAATTTATGTGAATCATAGTGAATTATTATAAGCAAAGGACACACCCTCGAATTGTGTTGACTGTGTTGCTTGTAACTTTAGATTTATGAAGTTTTGACCAAAAATTATATTATGTGGTCTGTTTCGGGGCTGTACTAGCTTTAATAGTAAATTTTGTGACTTATTAACAAAATAATTTTGAACAATTTTGAAGTTCTTTTGCGGGGATATTCTCCACGTTACATGAGTGTATCCTCTACCTTGAAACAATGAATATAGGATATACGTTACTTTTTTATTTCTACATTGTTAACATTTAAAGCAACTCCTTGTCTAAAATAAAGTGCTACCTACGCTGGCACGTTTATTGGCAGGCTTTATTTATATTGCGCACAAAACATTGAAGTAACAACTCCCCGGTGTGCGACAGGACGAATTTTGGTTACGTCATTGCTGGAGAGTGGGCGGGTGGATAAGCGCGCAATAAAATTGTAATGAGATATAAGCAAAAGTTTTAATACAGTTGAAAATTTCACGAATTTAACTTGTCATGACAAACAAAGCTTTAAGTATTACTTTGTGACGATTGTTTGCAGTTTGGCTGCTAAGCATACGTGATTTATAAGTTTAAGGTTTAGTTAAAATAAAATAAAAAAATATTGCGACCACCTTATTAGCTTAGTGTCAAAGCCCTTTGGATTAAATGGTCGCGGATTCATAGATCAAGATAAATGATATATGAATAGTCTTAACGATTTATTTTGAGTCTAAAAGTTTCATTCCCACCATCTGGATGAATGGCGATCTAGTACAATGCGATTTTCGCGACATTTCATTACATGTACTACCACTCTGTGGAATCAGCTACCTTCAGCGGTATTTCGGAACCGATGCAATATTGGAATCTTAAAAAAACAAGGCCGACAACGCATTTGCAATGCCTATGGTGTTTTAGATATCTATGGGCGGCATTGCTTTCCGTCAGGCGTCAAGCTTGCTCATTTGCTTGGTATTCCATAAAAAAAGAAGTCTAGATGCCCTGCCAATCGGTTTTGGTTAAGCGTGATTTGTTAATATTCATTCCCCCAAATGAGAAGGTTGGTGTCCAGCAGTGAGACATATATGCGTCGTTAAACATAAAAATTTGAATGAATTATACGTTCGTTACATAAATTCTTATGCACCCCACGTTTTTATTTTACTGAAATGAAAGAAACAAACAAATCAAATGGGTCAGGGTGAATAAAACTGTGAAATAAGAACGGCCCCTTTATTCTGATGGTTTTTGATTCTTAATATCTATAAAATAAAAACAATAAGTAAATTACAGTTAAAACTATACAACAGAGATCACCTGTAAGTTTTGTATGAAACATAGTTAAGTGTAAACGCTATTAATAATAACGATGCACAGAAAATATGTGAAATTTACACTAATGGACTAGTATTTTTTTATTTTAGGGTATGTGAAGAGAAAATAATTTTAGTTTGTATTTTGAATGCTTAACCAAGTTAAAGGTTTTGCATTCAAAATATAAACTAAAGTTATTTACTACAAAAAACCCCTCCCTATGGCAACACGTTTTAATCATTGTTATTTGTCAGGATTGGCGCAAAAAGCGACTGAAATTTAAAACAGCCGACATATGGCTGAATGCATAAATAGGCCGCATGTCGGCTTTGCGTTTGCTGTGCAAAAAATATTATTGGAATAACTTGACACATTTTTAAAAATGGGATTATACGTTCATGGAATTATATTCAATATTTTCTCGTACTCGATATTTAAGTAATAATTGAGGATATGACACTTATCGTAACTTTTTCTTTGTATGTATACACAAACTAAAAAAAAAACAAGGAAATATTATTTCATATATGGTTTATAAATACTGTCAAAGCAAAGTAACTAAAAAAAATAAACAAGTGTGGCTACAGCTAAAATTAGTCTATTAATAAACTAAAATACCTACTTGTACTACATAACAGTTAAAAACGCCATAATTTAACGCTTAAACTCGAGTACTGTTATTATGACAAATAGTATAACGAATCAACCCTCCTTAATTATTTATAAATTAATTTTCTTTCATTCCACTCAAATAATAAGGTTAAAGTTCACGAAGCAAATATCGAATGATGTATTCAGTATACAGTTATACGAATACAGTCCACGAAGTAGGAGGGCAACACGCGATATTGCTATATAAATTACCACTAAAGCTTTTTTACTTATGGAACAAGAGTTAGGCTAGTGTTCAATTCTAAATATAATTTAGTTATATTTGAATCCTATCTATGTGTCTATTATTATAATATGTAACGAATCAACGATTATAATATGTAAGTGCATTTTTTTGCACTGTCGTGTTTTTGGTTTTAATTGTTAGAATGATCTATTTTGATAATGGCTGCTCGATTTGTCATGATTTGACGTAAAATGGTCTTCATAGCCTCGTAATATTTTAAAACAATGTACAAACTCAGTACGTGATCATACGGTGAAAAGTTGATCGCCAGAATAGTTTTATCTGGCCAAGACATTGTGTGTAGCAGTGATGATGATGCTGACTGTAATAGGGCTTTGACAGTTTAGATTTGTTTCATATTGCCGCCAAATGGTCTTCATAGCCTCATTAATGTGTTAGAATAATGTACATACTACTTACACGTGCGGTGAAAAGGTGAGTCGCCAAAATATTTTTATGTTACCAACATATTGTTGTGTCGCTAAAATATAATTAAGTTACCTTATACTCCAATTACACAATGTACATATTTGACTTCACTAGACATCAAGTCAAGTGAAGTCAAATATGTAAATTGTGGTATATCATTCTCGACGAATTGAAAAACTTCATAAAATATGTATATAATAAAATTGTAGAATACTAGTAGTTATTATTTTTTTTTTCAATTGTGACACTTCTAAGAAGTCAAATAATATTTGCTATGGTCGCTTAGAAGCTGTTTACCTATTCATAAAAGATTTTTTTTTAAAGAATACTAGTAATGTTTTTAATATTAGTAGAATTCTTGTTAACCCTATACTAGCCATGATAGTGAACCATATACTAGCACAAGCATTATTAGCTTAGTTGGAAGGGAACTAAGCTAATAATGTTTGTGCTAGTATATGGTTCACATCAATAGTCCACTCGATATACGTGGAGATACGAACATACGACTTTCAGATCGTAAGGCCGAGACTTATAGACTAAACTATTGCTGCTTGAAAGCCATGATAATTACAAAAAAGTGTTAAATTATTGTAATTACATATTCAAATATTAATAGAGTTAAAAGTCGATTATCCCTAGTGTTCATTGTTTATACATTGTGTAAAAGTTGAAACTGAAGGAATACACGGACTGTTGTACATTGAATGATTTTTTGATGGTTACTTATAAAGAAATAATTATATTTGAATTAATTATATAATAATATATCTAAATGTAGCAATAGTCTAACTACGTGTGCTTACTACCGAAGGTGATTCTAATTTTCAACATTATAATTTTGTAATTTTCAAACTGTTGACGAGTACTATATTTTTTCAAGTACAAGCAATTTTAACTTCGTTGAAATGGTTCACGCGGGTTTTAGAAATACCAAAAGCATTGCAAGTTTTTTTCTTTAAAATTTATTTATTTTATCCAAATATATTCTTTACTAGGCACATAAATATTTCATATACACACACACATACATATATACTTTGATAATATAGATGATTTATGCTATAGGGTATTTATAATAAATTCAAATCATATTTATAATTATATAAATGAGTAAATTTTAAACTAAATTAATTAGATAACGTCGCAATCGACAAATCAATATAAATCTTAACAAAGCAATAACTCACAAACATCCAATTAGTTAAGCTGGGACATTACATTGTTGTATGCGTCACTGCATTTGCATACCTAGTTCGTTGTCCGTCAAGATCTTTATCCAACGATTTATAACAATTACTATACTGGTCGGGTTTACGAATGGTACAATCGATGGAACGGATTTTATGATTAAAAATGTTAAACATAACCAATAGCAATATATGTATGGCCTACTGGTAATCATTCAGAGTAAGGGTACTCTGCCAATCCGCTTTGGATACGTATGGGGGTTTTTGTCTATTCCTTCAGAAACAGGGAGATCCTACCCAACAGTGGGAAATATACGTGTAATGAAAAAAAAAAGCTGATGGCAATTAGTGTAAATTTTAGCTTTTTTACTGCACGGCTGGCAGAGACTGGGTATGTGAAACCGAAAATAGGGCTAGAAGGCACATTTTGGGGAAGGCCAGCAGTGGACTACCACAGGCAGTTGTTGATGATGATGTTTTATTGTGAAATACTCTCATAGTTGATAACTGCTCATTGGCGGTGCTCCTTAAGTTACGGAAAGAAGAGTAGAAGTTTTAAATGTCGAATATCATTTGTCAGCTACCTTGTTTTTAAATGGGAGTTTAATCCTAACTATGAAATCATATTACAATAAGAACAAGAGTATTGACCTAATATATAGAACAAGTAACTAGTTTCATTGGTGTTAGGTCAATTATATATCATATGATTTTATAAAATTTCAAGAGCTTATGAATTTATAAGAAACCATAAATGATATGTTTATGTTGTAGTCACGTTACAGGCAAGTCTTGATCATTTTTTTAACAAAATATAGGGACCGCTTCTTAACCCCTTTCATTATTTCCCTGTTCCCCGATCCATTACTTTCTTCTTTTCCTTTCTCAAACATTGCATCGCACTAAGCATCTTAACAGTCTTGCTGTTGTAAATCTCAATAGGCGGCTACCCAGAGGTAAGTCTTCACACTTTTTCGGGTGCCTATATTTCTTCCGTTAAAATATAATAATAACAATGAATCCTGGAGCGAAGTGAAGCGTATGTCGAGATGGAGAAACGTCGTGTCTGCTCTATGCCCTATGCCCAGACTCAGGACTCAGAAAGAGAGATTAGTACTATGTCTCCTACATTATACTTTTTAGCTTATAATACAAAATTTAAATGTTAATTTATTTTAGTTAAGTACAAATTGCGTGATAAATTGCATGTAAATATATATATTTTAACTGCCAATTAATTATTGTTTGAAAATACACGATGCGTTATAATTACGCGACTTTACTAAATAACAGCGCTGTTAATAAGCCCGTTGACGTAACTTTTATTTATGGGATATGGTGGCAAAAATTGTTGTAAAGGCTGTGTTTAAAGGCTTTTACGTGAAATACCAGTAAGATTACTTTTTTATAGTAAACATAACCATTTTATTTGGTAAAAACTATGTTTATTTAAAGGATATTTTCTCGTTTTACATACATACATATAGTCACGCCTGTCTTCTTATAGGATTAGGCAGAGACCACAGATCTCCATCCACTACGATCCCGACATACCTTCCTTGCTTCCTTCACACTCATCCATCTTTTCATCCTTCTTTCCTCTCACATTCATCGTAGCGAAACAGTTCTCCGTTCGTCGCTTCTCGCCCTCGTGGGGATCAGGACGTGACAGGTAGTGAACCACTTCCCCGTCATTTTTTAACGAATTAGGTTTTCTCTCGTTTAAATGTAAAAAATTCAAGCAATCATTGACTACAACAAAGGTTCAACTAGGAAAGTACACAATAAACCATTTGATATACTCATAACATTAGCAAACTGAAATCATTATATACCAATTTGATAAATTAAGTTATTAATATGTTAAGTATATTTAATACGGTATTAACAAACCTAATGTCTAGGCTGAGGTCCTTGCCTTCTTTTTTAGTTTATTTAAGATCACGTACTATATTTCTATAAATTTGAAATTAGTTTTAAATAAACATGTGTTCGATAAGAACAGATCTAACAATAAAAAAATTAATTTCACAAAAAATATTATTTTTTAAAAAGTTACCAGTATAAGATTATTTTTTCGACATGTTTTTAAATGTTTAGATCCCGTAAATTTTACGTAAACTTTGTATAAAATATTGATATCAGTTTAAAATTCCATAGAGAATAAAATGTACCAATGTGCATTATTATAGAATAAGTGGTAATAACATAGGCATATGCATTATTATATATTACCCTTTATTCTATGGTATTATAATATTAAACTTATACATAGATGTAAATTCTATTTAATAGGTATCTATTATTATAGATAATAGATACCTAAACGAGAATTAATACTTTATCTATGTGTAGATGACACTATTTAAAAATCGGGACAGTTGACACATTAATATGAAACCAAGTAATTTCAGGAGGTAATACTGTATGAACCCTGAGATAAATTATGATATTTACTGATGTAAGGAGTACAAGAAGACAGGTCCTTGTCAATTCCATTAGGTTTGTGGCAAGAGGGTATTCGTTATCCGTGGCAAAATCAAATTATTCATTATATCTTAGGATAATATTACTACACTGAACCCTAGTTAGTTATTAATGTTAGCCTGTACTTTGCAGAAATCCATTATAATTAAACCACATCAACTTGTTTGATTTGCGACCAAAGTAATTAGTAGAACAAAGATATTATATTAATAACTCAACGAGTTTTATCAATATTAAAACGATATGATTTATTAGAAGATATTTATTATTTGATATAAAAAAATTTCGTAGACGCTAATCTCCGACACCATCTGAGGGATTTCAAGGAAATTTTGAAAGTGACCAATCAACCAATCATATATGGTTCTAGCTTGAAAGGAAAGATACTTTTGCATCCGTTAATTGGTACTGCAGTCAAGATCAATTTTTTTTATTTTCAAAGATTTTTTTTACATATTTTTCCAGATTTGTGGCAGGATAACGTAAGCCTCGTTCCATTAGTAATGATATAATATCAAAAAACTTGGTGAATTTCCTAACTACTTTTTAAAAGCTAAAAAACTCGCAGATTCCCTTCGACACAAGGTTTTTGATTTATATTACTAAATAATAAAAGTATATAGGATCAAAGATTTCTCAAAGAAGGCAGGTTTTAACAGGAGCATAAACTTATTAGTTTATTGTGATAATTTTATTTATTATATGTCACGATTATTTTTGTTTATACGTGTAACGTATTTCATTTATTTGGGTGATTTTAAAGATTTTGTTTTTGGAAGTTGCCTTTTTTGAGCTCCCAAAAGAAAATTATTTCCATTAGTTTTTTTAGAACGGCCAAAGTGGCGTTGTGGACCTGCATATAAAAAACAAATTTGAAAAACACGTAAATATTATCAGAGAAATTCATTAAATTAAGTTTGATTTGTTCCGAACGCATGTTAACGTTGCATTAATAATACTGGTTTAATTGTTCATGCAGTATTATTGGCTGCAACTATAAAACCATAACCACGAGTTATTGGCTCCAACTGGAAAGCTTAGTGCACTATTAGCATATTTGCTTCAATTAATGACTGACAACTTCTATTGCAAAGTCAATTATGTGGCATTTATCACAAAAAAAAAGTATAAAGCAGATAGAATAAGAATAATATTTAAAATTATTATATGTTATTACTTTATGCAATGGCTTATGTGATTTTCAAATAAGTATTCTTTTTCATTAGTTATCCATTAGCATGTTGAAGAGATTAAAGTATTTTAACTAAACTGTAAATAACTCCATCATTTGCTTTTAATATTAAGTATGGCTTATACGTTATATAAAATACTAAAGTAAAATGTTTTAATCCTCTCCCCCCGGAGTCCGTCTAAAAGCATAGTAATGTAGCTTGTTTGGTCAACGTATACTCTCTTGTTTGCTAAACTCATCTGTCCTTCTCTAAACTATAGTCTCAGACAGGGATGGATATGTCGGCGTAATGGGCAACATCGCTTTTGTGAGAGACTTTTTTTCTTGGTTGTTAAAAAGTTTGCTAAGATTCGAGACGCTAGCTCTGTGAATTGAAGAATGTAGAATGTTTTTAAAGAAAATGTATATCGGATCATTTTCCATTTTTCCTTTTTTATGAATTCTTTCAATTCTTTATTTCAAAAAATACCATTGTTAGTTTATGGTTATGTAAAAAAATGTAAAATAAGAAAAAGTATAATAAACATATATTATATCATGTAATTATATTGCTTTAAAACATTTAAATAAATAAATTCGCCATAGGATGTCATTGATTTAGCTTTTCGAATGAGATAAATTGGAGAAGCTACTTATATTGAGAGACATAAGAACCATTGCAGAAGATTGCGTTTCAGTACATGTAACGTGAGGCACTCCAACCAGTTTGAGCCAAGAAATTGGATGTGTGAAGCCGAAGATCGGGCTAGCAGTAGGTCTTTTAGGGGGCACTAGCAAGAAACTACATACTGTTCATTGTAACAGTGATGCTAAAGTTCAGTAAATTAAATATTTATTGGCCTTTTTTTGGGGGAAAACTAAAAACACTAAGTTTAGGAACCTAAAATACTAACGATTTGATCATCAGTCACAACAATTTTGCAACGAAATAAAAACTTAACTATAACTTAACTTCATATGAACTGTTTCTGTATGGAAGTTAAGACAAGAATATGTTATCTATTCATTGTTTATAAGATGCCTACAGATACTTGTGTAGCTCGTAGTTACGCTCTACGCTGTAGCAGCGTAGATTGATGTTTGTAGCGGTTATCGGTACTAGGAAAATACTAAGAATATGATATCGCGCTAAAGTAATTAGTAAAATTGATTTGAATACATTTATTAAAAACATTATTTTTTAATATAGCATAAAAATTGCTGCAGTGTTCAGGGAATCATAGCGTGAAGGAATAAGTGTGAAACGTTAGCTAATGTATTTTTGTGGCATAATAGTTTTTGTGTTCTGTTATCACATATACTGAATATGAACAAAAACTTTTCGTTACTTGATATTAATTATGTTCAAAATAATTAATAATTGTGTTTAACGGATAATTTAGCGGGTTTAAGATTATTTAAGCGAAATGCGCATTTATTAGATGCTTGTTTACTAACTATGTGTTGAATACATATCTGTGTGTGACTTGTATACGAAAATAGCGTTCCAAAAAACTTGAAAAAGTGATTCTTTTATCAGTTTATTTACAGAATGTTTTCGGAATGAAGGAATTCGGTTTGTCGATTGTTATTACATTTAATTATATAAAAATAAAGCTAGACACATTATTGATCAATGTAGATTGACCTATGTTAATATTAAAACACAAGAATAAAACATGTGGGACAATAATTTTATACCTACATAATTAAAGCAATTTCAGTCAAACTATTAGGGAAAGAAATTAAATTTCTCAATATAAAATGCAAAATAATTTGACTTTTGTCGTAACTGTCATAAAGTTTAAAGTAATGTAAAAATAAATACCCTGTAAATATTTGTATATTTACTTTTATATTTTCCAGATTTAATTTTCTATTTAAGAGGAACGTCGCTAAAGAACATTATCTTTTATATAATACTGTTTATAAAGTTGGCATTGGGCCAACTATAGTGCTACGATTGCTCTCAAAGGATATAATTAACTGGGTTTAGGTAATGCCGTTACCCGGTCAGCTACTAGCACTATTTGGGATTATTAACAAGTTCATTTCAAGAAGAGACCTTTTAAATAAAAAAAACAAACTCAAATTTGATCATAGTTATTAATTTTATTTTTTTAAACAGGCCATATATGTCCCACTGCTGAGCATGGGCCTCTGCATTTCTGGAGGAGTGGACGTTAAACCTACCACGCTTGTCTAATTAGGATCGGTGGGGTTACCAGACTCGGAATAAAAATATTTGTAATTCATACATATATTTATTCCGATGCGGGGATCGAAACCACGACCATTGTGTCCGCGGGCGGAGAGCCCCGCCACTGAGCCAATTGGTCGAAAAATTAATTGTATACATACATACAATCATGCCTGCATGCATTCCATAGGGGTAGGCAGAGACCATAGATTTCCATCTGCTATTATATGATCCCAGCACATTTTCTTTGGTTCATCTATACTCATCACTCCTCTTCATACAAGATCGTCAGTTAAAAGTTCTTTTGACCTGACCTTTTTGAGAACTTCAGTGATGTGGCCGAGGTATTTTCTTTTTGGTCTTTCCCCACTGACCATTCAATCTATACCCATAAATTAATTTCAATTAATTATATTACTTCTTACTTTCAATAAGCTTCTTATAATTACGTTAGCGTCTTATTCCGGGCTAGGCGAAAACCCGTATTATTTTTTTTACAGCGTACAAATACAGCAAGAATTTACTAAAATAACGGCTAATAGGCTCAGGGGCGAGACTGGCACCCACGGAATCATTGGGGATTCGATCGGAATAAATTTATGTATGGCCAACATACATATATTTATTCCGAATCTAGTACCCACCAATCCGCGTAGGATAAGCGTAGTGGGATGATGTCCGTTCCTCAAGAAATGGGGAGGCCCGTACTCAGCAGTGGGACATACATATATGAGCTGTTGTAAAAAATAACTAAAGTATCTTTTTACTATATTTTTTTTACCTTATTTAATAAATATCAATAAAAAAATATATTTCTTTATAAAATCATAATTAAGTTTTCTCACAGCTATTCTTCAACTTAAAATAACAACTTCCATATTTTAATCATTTACATTTTGATTATTGGAGAAGTTTGTAAAATAGTTTGACTCACGCATTTCTATTCCTCTACAGTGGAATAAACTTAATTTTATACACCCTAATACAATATTTATACAATAATAAACTAATTATAACACTACTTAATATGTAGTGAGGACAATGTTTAACAGTGAACTGTTACATCTGCATTGATGATGATGATGAAGTTATAAATGAAAAGTTTAAAAAATCTATGAAAAGTTTAATTCAAAACTCTCAAAAAATAAATATCACAATTTATGAATTTTTTAAATATACTTATATTTTAAAAACTATTCATTTGTCGCTGGCATGTTATAGAGCTTAATAAATAATACTTAACGTAGAAATCATTAGGCGTGTTAGGCCAAGTAATCTTATGGGATTCGAGCTCGAATCAATAGTACATGTATTGGGCATACAACCTAGTTGGAACGATGCCAACGGGTCTGTCTACCCTAGAAAAGTCGGCCAAACGCGTTCACACAACTTGCGTCTCAAAGAGTTGCTACGTTATAACAAAGAGAATTTTGAAACAGTAGAGTTAAAAAATTTACATACTAAGACGTACTGTATAAATGAGACTAAGGTTGATTTTACTTGAGTTTAAGACGATATGAGGAGAAAATAAGTTATATGTAAAACCATGTCTTTTATTATCTTTGCTTTTGTAAATATCGCTTTTGATTTATAAGAAATAATCGTATTAAAACTGTTTCTCATTCCCGTATTGTTCCAGGCACTCAAATATAGTACATATGTATATGTATTTTTAAAATTATGTTAAATATTATGTTAGCTTAGTTTAGAATTTATTTACGATTTAAATGAATATGAAATATAATATTTATAAAGTTTTTTAGTTTGGTAAAACTATTGTAGATTCAATGAATTTGGGCTTATAATGTCTTAAAGGTCGTTAGTGCTATAGAGTTGCATAATTTGACCAAACGCCTGATACAAATTTATTTTTGTTATAGAAACTAAATATATAATAGCTACATAATCTCGTTGACTAGTAAGTGGTTAAAAAGTATTTTAATAATAATGAAAGTATTGCTAGTCTTCTTTAAAAATAACGAAAATGAAATGACGAAACGATAAGTATTAGGAATCATCAACTGCTTTTAGCTGCCAACTTGGATTGCCTTACAACTTCTAACTTGGGACATGATCGAATATTGAGTCTTTATTTTTAAATGGCCTTATTTATATATGTAGACCATTAGTCTTGGTAGATTTTTAGTAAAATATATCTTGTTAAATTGAGATAGACAGTTGAGGCGAATAGGTAACTTTGTACCCCTTAGATCTCACAATGTCCATTATTTTGATTGGGCTACATTTATTACAATACTTGTTACGAAAGGTTGCTTACTGCATTGTCTACGGACTACTATTTTAAAAATTAAAAATAAAAGGAATAATCCTTTTATTTTTCATTTTTAAAATCAATGTGTTTAAGATTTGATTTAACATTTATAATAGTTTTAAATAAATTTAAAACGGTGCAGTTATAACACAGCAAGGCTTTTCTGCAGTTGAAAAAGTGAAAGAAGTGCTCTCAAAAACTATGCTGAGCTCCAAGCAACATTTTGACTTGAAGAGGGAAGCATTCAAGACTAAATAATAAATAAGAACAGCAACTACAGTAAAAATGAAAAGTAGTATTAGTTTCTATTCAGTACGGATAATATTTTAAGTACAAAATTATATATAGACTTCACATAAAGTAATTTAATGTCATTAAAATAATGCATATTTATTATATTTTTTTTCGTTTTTTTTTTATTCATTCATTTCATTTATTTTCTTATTGTGACTTTAAAATATAGCTTTTCATAAACAAATTATTATGGGTAAGTTCATATCGATGAAATGTGAATTAATAGGAATACATTTACATTTTACCAATATGGTAGTATTTGAGAAATTACAATTGCGATAGGAAATTTTCAATATCTTAGTATAAGAATACTTTTAACTTACTACTAACGAAATCATAGGAGGAGATGTTTGTAAGAATCAATATAATCTTCCAGACAATTTTTTATTTTTTGTTAAATAAACTTTTAGATAATTTGCAATGCTAAGTAACGTGTTGGAAGCTTAGTCAAGTCTTTTTGTTCGAAGATACCTCAGAGCTCCAAGATAAAAGTTTTTGATAAGTACGTTATGTCTATACTTACTTACAGTACATAAGTGTTAGATGACAAATGGAATGATGATATATGTACCTACACAAGGTAGCCAGCCGGCAGAAACCGTAAAACCGATGTCAATTATTTAGGGAAGGTCTACCTCAAGTCCAACAGTTGATTGCCGCTGGCTGATGATGATGATTGAATAGGATTGGAAACCTCAACAGTGAATTTGCGTACACTAGTTACCGAACAAGTCATAAGTTTATTCTAGGCAAAATTTAACAATCCGATAACGATGGTTTTATAAAATATTTTCTGTAATTCTTTACCTATTCTCTCATGCAATTACTTTTTAGCATCGGAATATTTCGCTGGTTCTCGGTATGTATTAAAATAAAAAAATATCGGGCTTCATTTTAATTTACAAATTTCAAAGTAAAGATTATTAAATTATTTCATATGTTTAGTTTGTATCATACCTACTAAAATATGAATTAGACGTAGGAAAGTTTTCGAAGACTATCCTACTTAGATAAAATAGCCAATCTGATATTATAAAGGACACAAAAAGTAATATTCTCGTGTTAACATATTAATATAAATGTACCCTATAAATTTTAATGTATGGAGTTATAAAAGTACAATCCGCGCATACAAATGGGACTTGCAGCGTAATATGGGATTTTTAAAAGACGATAAGTCATGTTTTAGAATTTTTAAGTTAAAATAAATAATGACGAAATAATTCAGTTCTTTAACAGAGTATTCAGTAGTGTAAACTTTCATTAGAAAATATCGTGCAGTGGTTTTAGCGAAATTTCTGATAATTTTATTTTCACCACACCGCACTTGACTTTTAGGATAATAAAAATGTTCAAATTATTGTAAATGAAGTTATTAGACTTTTTTTGTTCAATCAACAATATTCTATAATAATAATATTGAATTCCAGAACTTAAATGTGAGACATGCTGTAACTGCTTACTAAAGAAAATTGAAAAGTTTTACGTGTACATGTGATTTGACTACTTAAAATTATTTCATATAATAAAATACATTGTATGCATATAATTAAAAAGAAGGACCGATATCGTAAAAATATAGGCATGTGTAAAAAATATAAGTTTACTCACCCAAGAAATTCATCTCGCTGCCTTGTCGTATCACACTCGTTCAATAAAATATCCCTACAAGCTATCAACAAGTTGCCATAACAAAGTCCAAATATAAAAATATTATTTTGTTTTAATTGAGCACCAAGTTTTGCTACTACATTGGAGAGTATATGATACGTATCGGTTATTGCTGGAGAAGCTAAGTTATACGACGTATTACATGATGTTACGCGGGACTAACGTCCGCCGCGGCTGCGATTGAGCCAATGCTGGTGTCTCGACGCAACGCGCCTATTTAAGCCCTGAAAAATACAGAATAATCTACGCACACAGCGTTACTACCCTATCTGTACATGCCTTCTCACTCACACGTTCGATATTAAGTGGGTGCACAGGGGAAATGGAGGCGCTATTGTCAATCTTAAATGGGAAAGGAAAAGTAAATTCTCGTCAATTTTTTTCTCTTTAATGTCTGCTGTAATTGTCGATATTGGGTAGCTCTTTTGATGTAACAGCTTCGAAAAACCTCTAAAAGATTATTTTACGTACACCTATTTAGTAAATTGGAAAAAATTAAAAT
This sequence comes from Baronia brevicornis, assembly GCA_031353405.1. Taxonomy (NCBI): domain Eukaryota; kingdom Metazoa; phylum Arthropoda; class Insecta; order Lepidoptera; family Papilionidae; genus Baronia; species Baronia brevicornis. The sequence continues at coordinate 180,600 of JASFAT010004463.1, forward strand.
GAATGGAAAGTAAAATTCGTAATTTATAACGAACAAAAAACCAAGTCTACAAAACCATTCAATCGCCAATACAATGAAGGCTCGATAAATAAAAGAGTAAGTAAGAAAAATCGCACAGATATTTCACTTCCTTCTAATGCACACAGATATTTTCAGGACGGTTTGCGCATGTGTGGCGTAAGAACAAAAGGGTCGGCGACGGGAGGCGTGGCTGCCGATGTGTGTGAGTGTATTAAATCTTTTATAGGTCGATGCATTAAGTAATTTACTATTATACCTTGCATTTGACAAAGCTTTCGGATATTCGTGGTTATAGGGCAAACCAAACTATGTTTAAAATTTGCTTTCAAATATAAAGTAGCCAGAACCCATTTGAATGTATGGTACTACAAACAATCCACGTATATCTTGCGTTTGTATAAAGCTACATCTTAATTAATATATTATATGGAGCACAGTAGCGGTGATTCATTTACGAATTACAGACATCGTTTCTTAATTTTTTTTATGGGATAGGAGGGCAAACGAGCAAGGGTGTCGCCTGATGGAAAGCAATCAACGCCGCCCATGGACAACCGCGACACCGCAGGAGTCACGGAAGCGTTGCCGGCCTTTTCAGTATGTATAGGCTTAATATATCATATCTTTTCATGGTTGTTCTCATAACATTAATTTCGTCCATTTCAAGATTATTCCAGATACATAAATAAAAAAATAATATATTAGCAGCAGAAAATTATTTATTCACCAATGAAGTTTTTTTAAATACTGATCAAAAACAACAACGTCGTAATGTTTTAGTTTAGTGAAGTTCATCTTGTCTCACTCCAAAAAAAAACATTTTCATTTTCAATGCGGATTTAATACTTCTTGGAGGCGTATGTCCAGTAGTGGACTGGTGTCAGATAATGTTACTACATATAGTAACATACATATATACGTTATAGAATAAACCATGATTTATATTTAAGTAATTTAAAAACGTACCTGACATTAAGCTATGGGCTCCTCGAGGAAATTAATTATACTTCTTATGGTCTTATACCTTTGTTAGTGCACTGTCCTCCGCGTTACAGCTTATAGCTATTATTATAGGTAGCATTGATAACTTGCCGCCTGGTGAACCTCTCACTCGTTCGCATAACTTTTCCGTAAAAAAAAAAAACAATCGGTGATGCCCACTGCTGAATATAGCCCAAACAGTTTTTACTGGTGCCAAATTAATGACTTTCGGACAGTGATTATATGTAGCTTCAGGTCAGTGATTATTTATTGGTACTCAATTTCATGACGGTTTAGTATCAATAGTCAGCTGTTAAGCCTCGCCTGTTACTATTGCAAAGGTAACGGTCTAGTGAGATACACATGCTTTTAATTCAATGGACATTATGTAAATGTTACTTTTTCAAATTAAAGTCCTTTATTTCTTTGATGTTAGAAATAACACTTCATTTTTAAAACGTTTAGTATAGTATGAAAAAAAAACGGCGAAAAAAACTCCACCGCTATATCCATTAGTCTCTCTTTAATTAATACTACTAAAATCTATAAGTTCCGTAAATTATTCTTGGCGTAACGTTATGAATAGTTTTACTACGAATTCCCATTTCTAATAACCATCCAGAAATTCTTCCGAGGTTCACAGCCTCGATTTACATATAATAAATAACTTCATTTAAATAGAATGTATGTCGTTTAATATAATATTCAAATGAAGTGTACTGCGTAACACAATATGAGATAGTTTTGCGTTGGTGCGCGTGGTGAATTGTAATCACTGGGTGTGTCTGAGGGGGCACAACTATTGAAGGGTTCTTAAGCGTTAACGGTTTTGAATATTAAATCTGGAAAACCGTGTACATATTGCTTCCTGAAGTTAAATTTTTATCACTAATTAAATATATTTAAATCATAAAGTGTATTTATAACACGTACAAAATTTATTTCTAAAAAAGGACAATAATATTCGAATAATTAACCAAATATAAAATATATTTTTTTTTCTGTAAAATGATTACATTCTCACATTTATTCATGGCGCAGTAGCGAAGTGCTCATTAATATAGCCGAAGGATCGATGATATTGGAATAAAGTTTGAATATATAATTTGTGTGGTAATACTCGAATCTCTCTTTTTACAGGAAATGATACGATGTAATGTGGTACAACACACAAATATAAAGTATTTTTTAATACTTTTTTTTTGTATTTAATGTTGAAAATGAAACGTGCCAGTAGTTCACCTGATCACCTCCATCTTTAGACATCTGTAACACCAAGGGTATTGAAAATGCTTTGCCTATATTAGCGTAAGATGTAAACAGTGGGATGGGAAGATGGAAGTGATGGAAGTGAAGGGAGAAAGGAGGTCTTAGAATTTCTGCATTCATCATAAGGAACGCGTTAGAATAGTAAAATACTACCACTTTACGTCGATATTTTCTGAGAGTGTGGTACTTCCCCGTCCGAATAGGCCATTTCACACCGTATCATGGCTCTGCCACCTTTTCTTATTAATTTAATTGTAATTTCAAGGTGTAGAATAGATATGAGTGTAAAGCATTTTATTTAAAAATTGTTTCTTTACTTTTGTAAATTAAATCAAATATTAGATACTCAACGATTATTTGGTGAAACTTAAGAATGATTTAAAATATAAAATTCCATATGGCAATTTAACTTGGTGTTTTAATCATGCACAGAAAAAAAAATTTTGAGAGCCTAATTTAAAGATTTTTTTTGAAATTGAACTCCTGGCTATTTCTACTAATTTGGACAAAGAAAATTTAAATTCGGTAGTAGTAGAATTAAGTAAATTTTTATAATTGCAAAAATAAATGGGTAAAAATATCATTTATAAAAGATTTTTGCAAATGTAAAAAGCTTCAAGTGGTAAAATATAAAATGTTGTATATAAAAACTATAAGCTGCCTAGTATTATTATATTACTTTGCTTTAAGACCGGTTTTTAAAATTGTGTAGTTTTTGCGCAAATGTGAATAACTTTTATAATTTTATTATTTTAAGTCGAAAAACTTTTGTATTTCAATGGCTTTAGTTTTGATAACTATCTCACATTTTATTACAATTTAAGATCTCGAAGTTTCAGTTAAGTTCCCGTAGTCGTGGTGATTATTATTTCAAATAAAATATCATGAAACATTTTTTTCTATAAAGTATCTATGGCTAAATTTAATAGTGAATAAAATTTAATAAGATCCGCTAAAAGAAAAACAATATTCAATTTACTCAGCTTTCTTATGAAGTTGAAAAGGTTATGGACATTTGTTGGAGAGAAATGACGCAATTGTGCCGTTTAATATTGTTATTCTGTATGAAAGTCAAATACGCTTATTTTATTAAGGTTCTCAGAAAGCTTTTGAGTCTTTTATTACATTTTTAATTTAAAAGAGATATATCACAAGCCATTTAAAGCCAATAGATACACCAATGACTATATATATTGATACAAAAAGAACAACTATTATTAAATTCATTACGAGTATATTGAAAGGTATAGAGCATAGTCCGTTATTATACTCGTTTTGCGATCAACAGGTTTCATATAAATCTATCTCTGTGGTAAATTAATATGTCTTACATTGAAAATATTTGAAAAGTCACCGGAAACTCAATAATATTGTTAAAATATTGAGTTTTCGGAAACTCTTCTTTCATCTTCTCTTCTTCATATGGATAAATCCTTCCATTTTAGAAGAAGCGGTGTTGACTGTATTCAATAAAAGATTATAGAGCACTTTTTACTCTCTATGTATTTTATGACATTGTAGTATAGTTATTACAACAGTGACTTCTTTAAAACGATTTAAAAAGCATAAATAAATAAAGAAAAAGTTTAAAACTTTATAGGAAGAACATTATTATTACTTCTAAGAATTATTTTCAGAAAACACTCTCGTACATTTAATTTTGGTTTCACTTAAAGCAGAGCCTAATAAGTTCCGACGCAGAAACTACGCATTACCGTAAAAATAAAACTAGAAACCTTTTACGTGGCCCGTATTCCATTCGCAGAAATTTTTCTTACTGTAGAATAGGTATACGTACGGTTATCTCCTTCTTCCTCACTGGGTGTACTTATATACCGTCTCTTTCGGATAACTTAAGGGTTTAAGTGATTTCAACAAAGGGACGGATTTGTGAGTGCGTGATAGTAATATTAAAGATATGACCAGTTTTCGGGAAAATGTAGTAGTTTTAGTGGGTTTTTACGTCTATAAAATTTTCACAGCGCTATAACCAATTTCCAAGTTATTGGACGTCGATTATTTGTGGAACTTTATTTTACTTCCTTTTCTTTCATCATTAAATATAAATAGGAACAATAAAATAGATTGAAGTGACATACAGAAAGACGTAAAACTATATATGTATACATATTTCAATTTGTCAGTCGGTGGTTCTGTAGTCAACGTATATATTGTACTACGTTCAATATAGATCAAGTTTTGTTGTCAGACTAACTATTCGATCCTTTAGTTCCATTTTAAACGGTGTTTAATTTACCTTATTAGGGCTTAAGTATGACGTCCTTTTACCTGTAACAATAAAAAAATACCAAAAAATTAAAACAGGGACAGCTGTAATAGTTTCATCGGTCAAAAACATAAAATAAAGAGTTTCGGATCGTTATCGTTTTTATCACCATGAAGTCGATTGCAAGATATTCTTTCCACATATTTTCCTAGTAGATCCCAAAAAATTAGTTTATTAATACTACGGATAATTAATTTACGGATAATTTGTACTGTTAACGGATAGCAACTCCAATAGAAATAGAATTTGTCTGTGTAGTGTATTATGACGCAAATATATACGACATCTACAAGTATGCTACGAAAGCTGTAGCAGCTGCTACGACATTCTAACAGGAAACAATATCTTGGTTAATGTAACGAAACAGATATATGGTGGATGTGTTTTGTGTATATTTCTTTAAGTAAAGGCACATATTACCATTAACAGACTACCACAAACATTTAAGACTTTGAGAGATACTTTAAGCGATATACTATTACAGAAGTTTTAGACTTCGTTTTTATAGTATTGTTCAGAAAAAACTACTCTATTGACTTTATTGTATTGATTTCTAGCAACGAGAAGCTTCGATTACAATACCTAAATAACAAAAGGCTAAAATAAAATAATTTGTTCTTAAACACACATAAGTTTTAAACTATTTTAAACAGATGACTTTCCGAGATTACTAAGAAATACGATCCACTCACGATCATAGAGTAGCTGAAATTTAAGAATTTATTACAGTAATACGCGAAATATTATGAAAAAATATATTATTTCACTGTGTGAAGCTCATGAGAACCTTAGAATTTATTTACTTAAAAAAAAGAAAGAAATGAGTAACATAAAATATCTACCTACATAACTAATATATTCGAAAATGTATTTCAATTTTATTGTGCTAATTTCAATGGTATATAAATTATCTCATTTAAATAGACTTAATAATGAATGTACATACGTGTTCAACTAAGCGTATCAAGAGTGAAATTAAACGGAATTGAAAAGTCAACTGCAGTATATTACGCAAGCTATGCGACGTAACATTGTCGGGTCGTCTCCACACAATATGTGTAAGTATGGAGTAGAGTCCACATAAAAGCACGCTGGGTAGACGCTGCCCTGCGCGATATAAACCGCTGCCACTTGGTTCTGATTTCATTTACAATTCATTTGATATACTTAGTGGAGGGCTTTTGATGGACACTAGGGTTGTCGTTATACTTACTACTACTACGATAAAAAATAGTATATATGTTATTAAAGTAATATACAAGAGGCGTAAATAATTATTGTTACCTCAATTTGTCAATCTTATATGCATATGGTGCGTCCAGACCAATGAGGTTCTAGCGCAAAATTAAGGTAAGTGTCGGGCAGGAGCATGCGCGCATTTGCTTGTAGCTATTCATGGATAGCCTGGTTTTTTGGGATAACTATACCTATAATACGAGGCAAAAACATGAAAAAACAGTAACAACAAAAACGCTTTACAGTCAAGTCTTCATACTAGTCCTAGTACCCTATGTCGTTGGTTTCATTATAAAAATACACAATTCCCAGATTATATTATACATATAACATATTCATTATACATAAAACAAATATTTGTAAGGCACAGCTATTTATTATGATATGGCAATTAAACTTTTGTTTAGTTGCCATATCATAATAAATAGTTGTTAGAAAACAAATAATTCACTACAGCGCCATTGGTGTCGTAAAAAGAGAATAAAAATATGATTAATTATAATAAAGCTAACGGTTTTACATTGGTTTTTATTGTGTGGTATCCAAACGGAGTCTCTCAAATTATATAAATGTATTTGCCTTACTTAACTTGCAATAAATCATTTAAAACATAGCCAACCCTACAATTGCTTGGGTATAAGTTTACGGAAAGCAAGTGGTCCAGTGTAAATACGTTTTCTTATTCCAACCCCTGGTTGGGGCCGGCTTTAACCCACCCCGCATGTACACAACGACGTGTGAACTGTTAATGGTTTGTTTGATTTTGTAATTAGAATAGCTCTATGCGTTTTTTAAATCCATCAGGCAAAGGTTAATTACATTATACTTGTTTAATTTTTTAACTTAACATTAATTTAAAAAATGAATTATACATGGAAATAAACAATAAAGATCACCATAATCTTCAACAACAGTTCGCGGCAATTTAATGCTGGACGTAGGCCTCTTCCAAGAAGCGCTACAGTACAAGCTCAATCTTAGGCTTCACGCATCTAGTTTTTTGAGCTGCTCTGCGCAGATCATTCACATCATCATTAATTTAACATCACAGTTTCTTCATCATAATATAAAAGCATCATACTATTGTATGATGCTTTTATATTATGATGAAGCATCATACATATAGGAAAACATGCGTATTCAATATTTTTCTGCATACCGATTAAAAACAATTAAATATCTCTAATTAATAATCTTAATATTCGCCTGACTTATTATAAGCTTTGTTGTTTATGTGTGAAATTCGTAAGGGGATAAATAAATGAATATCGTTTAATTTGAACCGATTGAAAACTAAAAGGCAAACATCGTTCAAGGGGAGTTCCCTCGTTGAATTAACTTCGGTTCAATCCGTGAGTCAATTCGCATTATTACTTTGAGTGGGCTATTTCTCAGGTCATTTCTATGAACGGTATAAGTGGCGAGATCAAAGCGGAAAATTATCATTAACAAAAGAATGGAAATATATTGTGAAGTTGTGGTACAAAGATTAATACTTTGCTTTAGTTTACCTGAATTTTTAGACCGTGTATTACGATACTTAAAATATGAAGTGAGAAAAATAGTTGTACTGGATGAATGTTTCTTATTTTTTGAGCATAGGCATACAATTTTAACTACAACATCACTGAAATTTTTTGGTATGTACATTATATCCATCAAATACGTTTTTATTGCCTTATATTAGTTAAGACATCCTTCAAGAAGGTCAGGGAGTATCCTTCCTTAACCGCCTGTTCTGTAGTTATGGTATTGGTACACGGGTACGCGACTCCGGTCTCCTGCCGTAGCTCCTCCGGAGCTACCGCCGTATCATCCTTGTTTTCCGTTGCGGTAGTATACCTTATATAATCCTGTCTAAATCCATCTTTTCTTTCTCCCGCTTTTCCCTTCCTCTCCGTCAATCCACGGTCTGCCTTGCCAAAGGATGCATGACTACTATTGAAAGCCATTAATTCAAATGAATGAATAGTTAAGAAATATACTGGTATTTGTAAATATGTTACTAAATAAAGTTTATTATTAATAATACCTAGAAATATTGGATAAGTGATTCATTTTAGTTTATAGGGTTCGCCTAATGTATCGTATACGAGTACACTGTATCTGTATCTAGGGGTGGGCTATTAAAAGCGATAACCTAATTATTCTATCTAAACTAGTATATTTCGCTCTTGTGCCTTGCTTATACCAACTACCTGTCGTTCCTAGGATCTTGTCTAGTTAATTCATTGATAACGACGGCTGGAAGCGTTTACTGGTTTGTTTATTAAGTGAATCTTGATCACTGTCTATTCAGAGGCAGCCATTTATTTTCTTGGAGCGTAGTGCAAGAAACAGAGATAGAGAAAATACAATTAAATCCTTGAAGATTATAATGGGTTTAATATTCTTTCGCTGCTCATTTTCTTTTCGTATATAACCTTTGAACTCAGTTTTCCATTACTAGTTCTGTCTAGAACAGACTTATTAAAACCGTCTTAAGAGTATAATTGTTTCTTATAGTATCAAAGCTATGTTACGGTTTGAAAGGGCCACTTGCCTACATCCTCACAAGTTGTTCAGAAGTTACACGGCACACGCATTTACGTTTATGTTATAGAGGTAACTATGTGAAGACTTAATAGTTATTTAAAGTTAATTTTAAGCTTTAGTAGTGCATTTTCATTCTATTATTTCTCACATAATATAAATTCTTTTTCAGATTAGTTGAGTGTTGTATTTTAACCGTTAGAGTGACGACAACTAACTAAATTTGACACGAGCGCGATATCGCTCGCGAAATCAGTTGCTGTTTAGCGTGCGGTAGGGGACGTCGTTCGCACGCATCGCAACAAGATTACTTTGGCATTTTTAAGTATATATGAGTAAAAATAATGGCACTAAAAGGGTTAAAGAACATTATTTCGTCAATATTCGTATATCTGTAAAGGATATATAATATTATTCTTTATAAATACATCACTGCAGTTTATATGTATACCAACATAACAAAGCTGCTAGAATAATTTGAAATCCTAACATAAGTGAACCGTACAGGGGCGTGTATAAAGGGTTATCCGACCGTCGTCACAAAGTCCGTGTTGAGACAAAGCGTTGAAAAGTCCCTTCTGATTTTGACAACCTCACTGACTATCTTGACAACGAAAATAAAAAAAATACATTGCAATTAAATGTTTGAAATATTAAAGAAAACATAAATTATGCTCTGTTAATGAGTCTTTATTTAACAAGAAATAAAACATTTGTTAATTATTACACTTGCATTTTTATTTAATAATAATTGTAAGAAATGTATTCATAAATGTACTTCTTCTCATCACACACATCGATGTATATAAATATGTATATAATATTGTATTACTTACTCGATTTGTTACTAAATAATATAACTAGATCTAACGCTAAAAACACCCTCCCATTCAAAACTTAAAATAATTATACTTAAAAAAATAGAAGAAATTAAAAAAATGTATATAAATAAACTAATTCTAACACATTAAAGGGGACTGTGTCTACATAATTGTTTTGAATATTTTAATTACCATAAACACATTTATAAACCGTAACTTATGATATAATTTTTCTGCTTGTCGACTATTTTTCCACGCATCCAGAGACATATGATAATATAAGGCAATAAGTTTTGTTAAAAAATTATTAAATTTCAAGTTAAAGGAATGAAAATTAATGAAAGGACATTTGGAAATGAACGAAGTATTGAAACCAGTGGAAATAGTATGAATATCAGGATATGATTGTATTGTTACAACCGACCCTGGTATGGGGTCGGTTGTAACATTCGGACATACTCATTAAAATGGCATATTCCTGCCAAACTGTTTTACCTGAGCTTCTAGTTTTGACCTGAATTTAAACACAGATGACTAAGCTTTCATCTCAAATGCTTTGATCAGTGCTTACTGCTGTAGTAGTTGTGCTATATGCAATTAAAAGAAAATTGTTACAACCGTACTCAGTCTCCCCTACATTTAATTGCAAGTCCAAATAGAAATTGAAATATCGGAATAGAAGCCTAAAAATCAGTAAAGTATGAGCATTTTTCAAAGCAAAGTTCTTTTATTTCAATCCTTTTTTTTTCATTAGGAGCGTGAAGTTGTATGCGTTAGCCGAGTTTCGACACAATAACATCAAAACGATATTCGACTAGATCTGATACAGCGATGAATCTCCCCCTCGCTATAGTTTCCAAATATCCGTTATTCTCCCTATTTCCTGTTGGATTTAAACTAAATGGTCATTTGAATTTGAACAGATTTTGTGAAAATGCCAATAAATTATTAGAGATGAACTATAATCATTCATAATATAGATTGTTTAATATGATAATGATGTCGTTTTGATTAAACAAGTGTCGTAATTTTGATAGAGACAATTGTAGAATATGTTAATTAAATTGAACTGAAGCATTGTGCAAAAGTTTCAAGACGGGTAGAGTTTTTAGACTTGACTTGAAAATAAAACACATTATTCAATCTCTAGGCCGCTAGAAAAATCGAAAACCTATGTAAATGTATCGCTCTTGTTGATTGGTTACATTTTATTCCAGAAGGTAACGCTTGATTGTATGGTAATTTATTGATGTTCCTGTAAATCAAATGGAAAGTGTTGTATGGTAATACACAATACATTATATACTGTATGGGCACACATTAAATAAGTAAGAATACCAGTAAATAAGTTATAAAGTAAGTACATTTATTGAATTTATTTTGCGTCAAATTTATAAACATAATTTCAGTACATGACTAATATTTGACCATTGTTTATTGTTAACTAATACAAATTTTACATAAAGTTGTGAAATTTTTAATTATTTAAATAAAAGTTCAGTTCAGATGAACATGCGTATAACTTTAAACGAGTGGTCTGGATGATATAAAATTTAAAACACCTGGATAACAAATAGTTACTAAAGATATACTCTAGAATACTAAAGATATATTTAGCACTGATCTCCATAAACAAACACCAAGCTTTACACATAAGAGCTAATTTGATGTAAGTTCTTTGTATTATATACGCCGCTTACTATAGTCGTGTATATAATACAGTCATGTTCCTAGACGTACCTAACGACCCTTGAAGATAATGTTTGAATGATGACTTGTCCCCTTTTAAGTCCTATACATAACATACTTAAATTAGCTTTAATACAGAAACATATGAAATATAATTAATAAAGATGAATAAATTTTATATATAAATATATATATATATATATATATATATATATATATATATATATATATATATATATATATATATATATATATATATATAATTTCCATAAATTTGTGATAATTTATTTTTATTTTCTTTCGTGGCATCCCTTCGAAATAAATTAGGACATAAAAAAAGAAGCTTACGTCAATAAGTAGAATATAAAACTTTAACATACATAAGAGATTACAAAAATAATGTAGGGATATAATGTATTGTGTTAAGGTAATTAATACATTATAGTAAATTTTTCGTGGATCTCTACAGAACGATATATTTTATGAGCATCTCGGTCCGATTCATTAAGATATATGACTGGGGATTAATCATGCGTCGGAATTTTGGTAAAGTATACATTAGCGTTAATTAATAAATATAAATTACTTTTGTAAATCTGTGGTCTCTGCCTACCCCTACGGGAGATAGGCGTGACGATATGTATGTATGTATGAATACCAGTTCACTTTGGGAAATTGCACTTATTTTTAAAATATACATTCATTTAAAAATACGCCTTACTTTCAGGCGACAAAGAAAAATTTATATAAATGCATTACAATAATATTTAAAATAATGTTGTTAAGATTTCTTAGGATAGTGAACTGCTGAAGGCTGTTAATGGTTCTTCACGTGTTCTGTTGTAATTTTTATTCATATCACTTTTAAATTTTATTTATTTCAAAATGTTTTGCCTTGTTAGTTTGATGAAATCAATAAATATGACTATGTATGTATAATATTTATTTGTTATTACAATAAGTTTCCGTACAACCGATAATGAAATGTATCAGCAACATACATCCATTAACCCTTCAGTATGATTTAATGGCGACGCTGAGTCATTCAATCAAATGAGTGGCCAGATTGGACCATCAATTACGGAGGGAATGAGTGAACGTTTGAGTATCGTGAGGGGGGAATGAGGGTAGGATGTCCTAACAATTATTGTAAGAAAACAACGGGATGGTAAGAGCCTTTCGTTCGTTGGTGTGTCGTATAAGACGAGGGTTACGCGTCGAAGAGTTATGGATTGGACAGTTCGTTAGGAATCGAGCTGAAGTATGCATTCTAGTCGTGGAACATTTTAAGTTGTATTCGAGCGGAAAAATATCTATCAAGTACATATTTAGTACCAGCATAAATCAATAAATATTTTTATGAATCTATCAACGTTTTAATATTTAAATAAAATAATAATATCCACTAAAAGTACAATGCTGCCTGTTCCATTTATTATATCATCCTTAACATCTAGATACGTCGCAATCTAGCACGGTGCGTGTTTTCGTTAAATTTATTTAAATCAATTCGATAAACCAATCTCCATTGTCTCCAATTTTATCTACGATTTAAATTTCAAATAACTTACATAAGCATATGCTAAGTACCTATGTGTATGTCTATTCTATGTAACTCTATAGGTCCTATATATGTCTAGTCTTCTATAGGTCTAGTCCAATCACCTGCGGTATTCCTACGTGATTATGATATGCGAGCATTCAAGAAAAGAGTGTATGTGTTGGTTAAAGGCCGGCAACGCATCTGCGACGCCTCCGGTGTTGCGGATGTCTATGAGCGGCGGTGATCGCTTACCACTAGGTGACACGCATGATCGTTTGCCTGTGCTGCTATAAAAAAATCTCTGGTGATAAATATGTGTTCTTAATTTAATCTACTTTCAATTGAATTGACGGTGGAAAGATAAAAATTAAAATTGGGAAAGAATTGAAAGTGCCGAAGGCAAGTTAATAATGGCGGTCAAGTTGCGGAAATTGTCACGGGCGCCATCTTGACCGCTACCGGAAGCTTTTCCGACACCTTTACCGCTTTAAGGAACATTTCGGCCGTTAACTTCAAATCCAATATAGCTAAGGATATCCAACTGATATATATTTTAATATAATAATTCCTGCAAAATATTTTACATCATTAAAAACTAAAGTATGAAAATGTTTCGATGAAGTGAGGACAAATATGATTTTAATTAGAATCAAGATATTTTGGCTAATTGTGGGGTCAATTTCAGATATTAAATTAAGTTTAAATCTGCTTCTTCCGATTTCGTTGCTTTCTCCAAGTTTAAAGGTTGTTGATTATTGAGTCGTGAAATTTGTCACTGTAAAAGGAGGTTTATTTTTAAGTTAAGCTTGCTTATTATCCTTTAGTCCATCAGTCCATACAAATAATCAAATTTAGCACAATTTTTATTATCTTAGATAACACGTTGGGAAACAGTGAATGTACATATATGCTGCTTACATCTATGTGCATGTAGTATAGCACAGTAAATTTACCTCTTAATAGGTCTTATACTGCTGGGCTTTATATATATCGTATGAGGTGGTTATTATTCATGTGGATTTTATTATTGTGGACGTCTATGGTTGGAGGTCATCATTCACCACCATGTGACCCGCGTGCTTTTTGCATCCTGTGTTAAAAAAATAGGCAGCAGCGTTGAGCTAAGAACAAAAACCCATCTGTGATTTATAATCCAAGTCCAAGTGTGGAAATCACGGCAATACTTCTCAATCTTGAGGGAAACCAATATCTAGTGCACTGTTACGGTCTTGATGATAATATAAGAAACAGTAATAGCTCAGTTCATAAGAATCGGGATTCCGATCTGATGTAAGTTGCTATCTTCCACTAAACTATTTATGTGAACCATGTTCTACCACTTTACAATGGTTACCAAGAATTCTTGTGAATTTAAACATATTCTAGTCTTTCTTTTATTAAAAAAAAAAAAGACTTGCATGGTACTGAATTTTCATCACAGACGATAAACTTCTTTTAATGTACATGGTCGTCTGTACATAGTAAAACTTTCTTTTCTGTCCTTAATCAGTATAGTGACCTTACAGTATATCTAAGCGAGAAACCAAAGCGGGTATCATCCATATTAATTCGACACACAAACCGACGTTAAGGCTCATACATATGTATCGGCCATTCCTGATGCAGCAGGCGGCTAGTTACGGAAAAACGCGCAGAAGCGCTGCGGCCGTACCCCAACAATGATTGATTGGTAGTACATACATCTGCATCGAAATAGATAAACAGCTTACACAAAAATACTGGTTGAATTTCTTTTATTGTGCCAGCTTTATATACGAGTCTCTTGGTTTTTTTTTGTATTTCATTAGCTTATTGTAGATTCAGAAAATAAATAGTAAACATTTATTATTTTTTATAATCCATGACTTAAAATTTTTTTAAATTAATAGTATTCTTGTTAACTATTCTAACTTAATTTATAATGCTTTTATTAGAGAAAAATATCTTTTAAGTCCAATAGTTCTGTGTAAATTTGACTAGTCACCTTACACGCATCGTCGCACCATCTAGCCGGGGGGCATCCCATACTACGTGAGCCAAGACGTGGTCTCCACACCAGCAATCTCAACGTTACGACATATATTAGTCTTCTTTTAAATATTTATATATTTATTTTATAGTTGCCTGTTCATGTGTATACGCATCTACAACAATATACTTCATGAATTAAAACAATTAAACACAAGTATTATTTAAAATAAGACTATATGAATGGCTAATAGATGGCAATATTTATAAGACTTTTGCTTTAAAAGATCGATCGAATGTATGTAATGTATAAATCAATTATAATTTTAATGACAATATAATACTTAAGGTATATATTTAGATCTTTATGAATGTAATAATTAATGAAATTCGTACCATAACTGGCAATATGATGTAGCTTTTATGTCTTTTTTCATCTTGTTATATCTCACATTATACAAATAAAGAATTATTATTATTATTAATTAGTGGAGTCTCTAAATTATTAGATTTACATTATTAAAAAGATGTACAGTGAAGTTCTGCCACCAAAATTGAATTTTCTAAAACTAAACTGAGCGAGTGGTTTTCCACCGCTTAAACTTTTAACAAGCGTTCTTTCCGGTTGGTGAATTTGGCTACTCTGTCTTTAGAATTACAAATTTTTAAATGCCTTCGTTTTCTCCCTTTTGGGGATTATCGAAACTTTGTACAGGGTTATCTCGAGGAATTTATCTTTTCAACCCTTTCAAAAAGATTAGGTCACGCATCACTTGTTACTTTCCGATATTAAAACGAATTTACAACTTTTGAGCAATGTATATATTTAACATACTTCATAATTAACATCATTTATTGTTAGTTCCATAAAAAAAAAAAAAACATGTGACATTTTTATATAAACACTTTCTTCTGTGATTTCTTATTTACGTTATTAATAAGGAACAAAGATGAGGTCAAAAAAGTGTTCATTGGAGGCTTTTCAGAAATTTTGTTACGGTTTCCAATGAATCAAATTTATATATTCATATTGATATACCCTGGGTTAACGTCCGTTCCTCCAAAAATGGAGAGGTTCATACTCAGCAGCGGGACACATATAGGCTGTTAAAAAAAAATTATTTACCATATGAATGTATATTAGATTTGGCCAATATACTTCAAATGTTAGAAAGGCCAAACACATATACAAAACGAACAATAGAGCTTTGAAAATATTAAAAATAAACCAAATAGTTCTTCAACGTAAACTTACCACATTCCAAAATGTTAAAGCTAAAGGCCGTTGTAATAAATTAGCAAGTATCCGACTTTGGTAAACTTTAACAGCCGAGTTGCTACCAAACTTTTTGAATACTTTTTTACGAGCTTAAAGGCTCAAACACTTTTTTCACTTCTACAAAAGAAATCGGAATGCCTACATAATTGTCTGTAAATTGAAAATTCAAGTATTTGTTTCAATTTTTTTTCAAAAGAAGTCTAGCAGTATTTTTTTGTTACTAGATCCTTGTTAACTGTTCAGTTTCAGTGGTAGCCTTATTCTACATTTTGTTTTCCTTTTTTCTAACTTTACCTTCCTCTTTTCCTGCCATTATTTCCCTTTTCACTTCCCATTATTATATCCTCGTTAGCAAAAAACGTGCGGTTTTGATTTTTTTACATTATTGGTAATAATTTAGTTCTAAAGAGGTTTTAATAGTCAAACCTTGTTACTGGCACTTAATAAGGAGTCTTGGTATGAAAAAATTATCCCTTTTTTAGTTTGTGACTTTTTACTTACTTTTCGCGGGTTTTTTGTTACAAGGTTATCAGGCAACTAAAACTAACTTCTTGATACTTTTAGTAGAATAATTTATGTTTGTCGCATCATTCTGCCTCATTGTGATATCTGATAAAACAGATATCTTTGTGTCTATTGTAATGGCAGAAAAAGCAAAATAAGAGCTAGTAAATTTATAGCGCTGCTGGAAGAGCGGAGTAGCTAGTGTTACGTCCTACAGTGATTAAACGTGAGTCGTTTAACGGTCCAAAGAACCTGGACTCGATATAAAGAGACAGGTTTCGTACAAAGAAGGCAACGTTTTCCGAAAAGCCAGAAAAGGTTCTGGGAGAAAACGTTGGACATAACGCGAGACAACTGCTTTTTAGTATAGTATATAGCATAGGCAACGCATCTTCAACCCTTACTTGCTATCATTAGATGATCCTTTTTTTAAAGTTTTGACCGAAATTTAAACCCGAAACATATGTTAATGATACTTGTCAAAGTCAAATGAATGTAATCACAGAAAATTAAAGCAATATACCACGAGAGTTTTCTACGAAAGAGATGAATACGTGTACACTTTTGTGTAGTAATTGTCTGCGGAAATCCATTTGGATTCCACCTTCTTTTAGAGCAGTGAGGCGGGTATTTTCACTCCCTCGCTTCAATTGCGTCGACTTCATGGGCGGGATGCTCTCGGGGACACTATTAGGAAAATTCTGACTTATTGCTTCACTACAGATGCTCTCGTGTCTTGGTTTAGTGGTCTAAAATAGAAGCTCATGCGAAAGTTTGATATTTATTTTTATAATTATAACATATACAACTTTAACGCAATACTAACAATAACAATGTACAAATATTATATTATTTTTAGCTTATTATACTTCAATTTTAAAATACATGGTCCGTGTAAATTTGAAAATTGTGAAACAATAATGTGAAAATTTTTAACATTTTACACCTTAAATTGTACAAGTTGTGAATGTTGCTATTCATTTTGTATTGTAAATGTAAAGTCTTGAAAAATGTACGTCGAAAAATGAATTTTTCTACGTGTTATTTTTTTCTCATTTTTATATACGCTGCCGTCTGTAGTGGAAGGCGTATAATAGTCGCTCCAAGCGTAATGCATTGTGAAAGGGTAGATCGCCGGCGCGTGACATCTGAGCAAATCCTCCGACCCACCACCATGCAGCGATTTTTAATAAAACTATACACCTAAGACTGAGATAGTGGTTTGAATTTGCTGAACTACTTACATTTTTTTTAAAAATAAATTTAGAAAAGGAAAATCTGTTTATTAATATTGTCTCACTATATATGGATTAGTCCATATTATACGTATTGAAAAAGATACATATTGTAGAAATAGTGATAATTCTATCATACAAGATAATTTATATAAAATAAGAATACATAAGTTAAATTTCAGCCCATGTATGTGAATAAAGCGCATACATAAATATATGTAGCAAGTGTGATAATCAATAAATATAATTTTTAAAACAGTGGTTCAACCTTGAGCTACTTCTTCGGTTTAGCCTCCTAACAATTTATGTATGATTTTCAGGTGAGAAATAATTAGAAATTTAAACTAGTAGTACAATAATTCCACATTTAAAAGATACCCGGAGATAAATGTTATATATATATATATATATATATATATATATATATATATATATATATATATATATATATATATATATATATATATATATATATATATATATATATATATATATATATATATATATATATATATATATAATGCTAAGTGACGTTATTATTGTATTTATATGCCAGTGCAACGTAGAACGTATTTTAATAAACTATAACAAAATACATCAAGAAAATAAATTCTCCGAAATTAGAATTATATTGAGCGTAAATATCTGGAGGTTGTATTTCCGAGAACGTGATTTCACTGGCGGCAGTCTCGAAATTGATTGACGCGTAAAAGATTTCTATTATTTGAATAGATGAACGGAATTGAATTAATTTCAGTCGTGCCTCTATAAAATTCACCATAAAGTTAACATTTCAAGCACTGCTTTTAAATAAAATGTTTATTATAAGTGAATCAACGCCCGACGACGCACAAACCCGGTTCGGTTTTCGTTTTCATTAACCATAGAAACGCACTGAACCTATCGAGCAGCGTTTTAACCCGGATGGAAATGAATTAGTTGGATTGTCTTGAAACAATTAAATTTATAAATACCATAAACATATGTTACAGATGACACATCAAACATATTTCTTAAATATCCACGAAACATACAAAAAAATAATAATATAATTTTTTTAATATTGTATGTTTAAGAAAGAATATTATTATTTTTTGTTTAACAGGTCATAGCAAATTAAGTCTTTTCGCCCTTTTCTATAATTAAGTTAATTAATATTAGTTTAAGTGTTAATTCTTTTTACATATACAAAATGTATAGCATTAATTTATTTTTAATTACTGTTTATATAGTGTAACTAGGTAATATCAAGTAAGTGTTTAATATACCTACTCACAGAGGACAGTCAAAGTATTGGTACTTGTACTTTCTCTTTACAAAA
Organism: Baronia brevicornis; assembly: GCA_031353405.1. Taxonomy (NCBI): domain Eukaryota; kingdom Metazoa; phylum Arthropoda; class Insecta; order Lepidoptera; family Papilionidae; genus Baronia; species Baronia brevicornis. The sequence goes on from JASFAT010004463.1 coordinate 199,286, forward strand.
AGTTAAGCACAGAAACAATAAAATATATCTCTTATTAAAATATATAATAAAATACTTTGTACAATTTCATTTAAATTTGAGAATGTTTATATATGATATAAATTGAAGTAAATATTTACTAAATTTATTTTTTGTTTGTATAATTTAGTTTATAATTTTAATTCTTTGTTTCGGTCTTTTGTAATATTATCTTAAGTATGGCAATTAGAATAATACATGTAATATGTAAATGTGTCATAGAAGGGAAATGTCTGCTGTAGTATAGGGCTCACCCTAGTTCGGCAGGCAGTGAAACAAAACTATAAACTCGTTAATAATCAATAAATATATTATTATTGTTATCTAGAGATATTTGAATGCGTAAAACATCTTATCTGATTATGAATCTAGAGCATAATAGTGTCTCTCTCTCTGAGTCCTAACTCCCCCTGTTGGAGCATAATAATATATATATATATACCAATTACAATATAAAACAAAATCAGGTTTGTATATCATTCGATACGCTTTACTGATTTCTTGTGATTGGCTAGTATAGCCAGCACTATACGTTAGTAGGCCCCTATGTAAACGCAGCATAAACTTCGCAAGCTTAATAATGAAATTAGACGTTCCCCGGTCGTCTTAAGAAGCCTGATTTGCGTAATCAAAGAGCACGTAATCGCATTTGCCGCCAGCGGGCTATCGTTTGCCTCCTATTTGTCGCTAAATCTTGCTTTATTACTAGCTGACGCCTTTGTTCTTGTGTTTTGATATTCAGAAAATACAAAATAAAGAAAAAATTACCATTTTCAGCTATTTATTTTATTTTGTATCAAAAATATAGTATGAATAGCGAATATCGAATGAAATCTGCAGGTTATAAGTTTTCATCTAATATAATATTTTAAAATAATTGTTCTTTAGTATAATGACTTTTTTATATCATTAAAAAACGTAAACATATTATGTATGTTGTATGTGGTTATGATGTAAATTTTTCAAAAATATTTGGAAATTATTGGCAGCTATAAAAGAAAAGTGCAATTGCGTTCGCTGGCTATTATGATAATTTATAATTATAATCCAGTGAAAATTAACTTGTTTACTTTTTATAGGTGAAGCAATATAATATTAGCCATAATGCAAATGAAATACTGCTATTTACATTTTATAAGACAAAGTTGTAAAGACAGTATTGAATCTTAATGTTCTATTTATTTAATAAAAATATCCTTTTATTTTAAATATTTCATTTCCTTTATATTTAATCCTTTTAAATTAAAAGCTAATCACTCTTTTATGTTAACAAAAAAAAGGACAATAATACATAGTAATATATTACTATGTATTATTGTCCTTTATTTATTAATAATACATAGTAAATACTATATAATCGTTTATAAATAAGGTCTAGCAATTTTTTGATATTACTAGAATTGTTACTAGAAAAGTTTATGGTTGGAAAATAAAATTCACAACAATAGTCCAATGGTACATTGGAAACCATGATCTTCGATGGTAAGTGCAGACTTAATCGATAGAACTATTGCTGCCTTAATTGTTATAATGTATGTATATTCGTAGTATTGTAAGCTAACGTATAACTTTGGAATGATAAAGGTTTATAACAAAACGATAACATTTCTGATTTCCCAGTCGATTAAAAAACGTCCCAATCAATAAGAGAGTGGCTCTCAAGGGTGCGTCCCGCGTAGCGCTCCCGATAATTTGGCGCCTTTCCGGTCCGCAGATAAGATGGCGGCGGCAATTTCCGCTTGGCGTACACTTTGCAAACGGAGGCCTGCGTTTGACGCGGCCGCGAGGCCTCTTTGCGCAGATAATTGGCCTCTTTCATGAGTATATTCATATTGCTGAAAATGCTTGGATGTAGGTTTATGATACACGAAACATATTTTTTAAAACGTCACTTCTTTTTTAATTATATTTAAAATAAATATACACGTTTTGAATTTTTGTAACTTTATTATTAAATGATTTAAATATGACTTGTTTTCGCCTTTCATTACAAACGTTTTCGATGTTGCAAAGTATAGTTGAATTAATATACATATATATGTACATGCATATGTTTAAAATGTAACAGCTTAGTGTTTTTTTGCATTCATTAGTCATGTAGACCTGTATATCGAGGTAAATAGACCCTAGGTTCCCAAAAAACAGCTATTTTCAATGGGGTAACTTCGGTAGGTGTAATTAATTGTTTTTTGAATACAGGTTTTTTAACAGCCCATATATGTCCTATTGCTGAACACGGGCTTCTCCATTTCTGGAGGAACGGAAGTTAACCCACCATGCTCGTCCAATGCGGATTGGCGGGGTTACCAGACACGGAATAAATATCTATAGACCATATATATATTTATTCCGATGCGGGGATCGAACCCGCAAACATTGACTCCATGGGCGGAGCGCCGCGCCAATAAAGGTTTATTGATTATTATTTATTTTATTGGTTATTTTTATATCTATTGAAAAAAAAAATAGTTTTCATATTGACTTTGAACTGTTCTTCATTTTCTATTTAAATATGTTGATATTATTGTATCGAAGAAGAATGTATTGTATTGTATTGAAGAAAAATTGAAATATATGTGTAATAAAATAAAATGTATTATAAATATGAATTTTAGCGTACGCTCTTATTTAAAAAGGTATACTTTACGACGTGTGATAAATGGCGAACGGGTTCATTGTGTGCACAGTTTTGTGCTACATAAATATAAGTACAGGGCGACGGGGCGTGCGTTTTGTGCGTCCAGCCGGGATATCGGCACCTTACAGCCTGCGAGGTTCACTGAGTTAATTATAAAAGGGTCGTCCATGGTACACTTCTCCAAAAACTACCGTAGAAAAGCTTACCACGGATTAACATGGAAATATTTTAAAATAAATATTTATTTGTCTACACTTCCTGCTATGTGAATTAGAATTAATGAAAGGAGGCATTCTCTACGAGTCAGTCGTATATTAATTGTAATAGATATAATATTAACCTTCCTATACCCGCGCGTTTGTCTGAGAGACCGACAGAATGACTTTTCGATTTTAAATAAAGAATGAATAATGCTATTTTAATGAACTTGGTCACACGTCACGTCAATTTCAAGGTCGTATCAAATTAGGCAAGTACTAGAAAGTTCATTAAACTAGCATTATTCGTTCTTTATTTAAAATCGAAAAATCATTCTGTCGGTCTCTTATACAAACGCGCGGGTATAGGAAGGTTAAGTATCATTAATATGCATATAGATATTGAAGTACCTAATTGTGCTACAATTCTAAATATCATTTACAATTCTAAGCTCTTTATATTTATTTGTATAAGGATTAATTTTTTATGGTACTAAAGTTTATGATATTTATTTTTAGTTATTTTAAAATTAATAAATTAATCTTTTGTTCGTTTAAGAAATGCATATAAATATAGGAAAAAAAAATAAATTTATTTATTTCTTTTTTGAATAATGAATTTAACATTTTACTGAATGTTCGTGGTATAATATATCAAAGAAGAAGCACTTAAGATGTTCATGAATCAGCCATGACGGAAGATACACTAACCATTTACGTAACGACATAGGGTTGCTACCTTATTGCACGTATGTAAATTGGTAAGAAGAGATTGGTGCGTACTAAAAGGCACTTCCTGTACTGTACAGTACTGTATCGTGGATACATTAATTTTGCATATCCTTGTGACTTTTTTACATATAGCTCTTCTTGAACTTTATGCGATGGTAATAAGTATTTTCCTAATTATTTCATCTTCTGTTAAGTTTAAAAACCTTTTAAATTATAAAATAGTATCTAATATGTTTCACGTAGATTTCACGTTTTATATATATAGTTATTTTGAATTATAATAACAACTTTATTTGATTTCAATTGAATTCACTTTTTTGATTATGGAAACTATCAGTGAATTCTACCAGTGCCAAGTCAATCATGGTAGTCACACAATCAATTAAAACTCATAAAGTAAAAAAATAGAAATATAGGGGAAAACTCACACCGTGAACTACATTTGCTTTATTGTGAAAAATGTAGAACATTATGATCTAACGATATATTATGATATTAATACGGTACCTTTCATATGGTAAATAATAATAACTACTCTCCATTATAGTAATTTTTGTTACGCCAGAGTGGCATCACTGTCCTCCCATGTAATTGAAACTAAATATATTTTAAAACTTAACTTACTTAATCCACGTAACCATGACAGCGACAAATGGAGTGTGAAATGCTATCCAAGCAGCTCTGACAGTCGAAAAAAAACGCAATTGCTTTGTAATGATAGGCATTTAACCCGTCATTCATCGGAATTTTAAGGGTTGGAAGAAAAGTTTTTACGGGCTAAAGATTTTCTAACATCGATCGAAAAGAAGATAAGAGAGTGAAGATTAAAATAATAGAGCGTCCAGTGTCGTGTTATATGAATTCATCGCAGAAGAATATAGTTACAAAAATAACGAGATCTACATATATATTTATTGTTATTGAAGTGATGTTCAAAAATCTTTCACACATCGAAACGACTTCCGTGGTTGTATGTGTATAAATTCAAACAGCCGCTTTATAAAAAAAATACAATTTGAATCACAAAATGTATCCAACTTATGAACGATTGAAACCATTTTTCATTTAACTGAAATAAGAAGAATAAACGATACAAATAACTTTGGTTTTAATTCAGTAAGTGTTAAATAAAAAAAGAAGCAAATTTTAAACAATTTTCCGTAATTAGATTTGAATAACATATATATACATACATACATATGTAAATTCACTACTGAAATCTCAATAATAGATCTGCAAAGAATAATTTTTCTATGATTAAATCCAATTCCTAGATTTAATCATAGTAAAATATTATTATTGACTCTGAGTTTTTAGTTACTGAATTATTTTCTATAGTATGACACAGAACTTTTCCATAAACTGTCGCGGGAACCAAAAGTTTCATGGCGATCAAATGAATGGTATAGTAATGCATAAAGGGCAAACACACAGACATAAATTCATTTTTTCAAAGATTTCAAAAATATTATCAACTTATAAAAATAAGCAACAATTATGCTACACGTTCAACGATATCATTGAGCATTTCTTTCCTTTATGTTAAATTAAAAAAAAAGTCTATGTTACATTTGTCAGTAATACATTCATTACAATTCATTCACAGAAATATTTCCAAGGGAATAGGAAGCCGCTGAGAAAAGTATCACAATATTCTTACAGCACAGTTCGCGCGATTCGATATCCGTAGATCCATCTGGGATCCGGTGCGATATAAAAATTTATACGTCGCCAATCCAAAGGTTATAAACAGGACTTAAGGTGGATATAGCGCGAATAATTCACAGTTTGTGATCGGATAAGGTCGTATTCGATACGGATATATGGCGGATATGCTGATTTACCGCGGTTTGGATATCCGGGCGATCGTGGTGATTGTTTCGTGTTAATGTTTATATAAATAACGTAATAGTTGAATATACAACCAAGAAAGCAGAAAACACTATTAATGTAATGTTACGATACAATACTGTGATTGAAGTGAAATGAAACGTCCGAGATAATTATGGGAAAACTTCTTCTCACTGCAGTCTAAAAGTCGGTTTTTAGGACTGCAGATATAAAGGACCTAGTAAGCGTCAAATGTAAAAGTGGATTTCTTATTTGATAATATAACTATTTGACAAGAAAACATATAAACTAAAATAAACAGATCATAAGATCGCTTTGGACAGATCTAGGCATTCACAATCACCCCAAGACATTAAATTATGTGGTAGATAGCAAGATTTAATTTTTTGTGGAATAATAAGGCAAAAAGCAAACGTGTTATTACCTGGTGGATCTTGATGTCTTTGGGCGGCATTGATTGCCACCCAAAGACATCCGCAATACCATAGACATTTCAGAAGCGTTTTGATCCTTATTTGAATGTGTAGGCTTGATTTTTGAACGTTTCAATGTCATATGTGGTCAGAAACGCTACTAAAGGTTGCTGGTTCCATAGAGTAGTGGTGCACGGAAAAAGTTTTGGGAAAAATGCACTATATTAGATAGGGTATTCATCCATATGGTGGGGATGAAACTTTTCTTTGTTGTGCAATAATAAAACATTTAGGCAGAAAAGAGTATTAACTCCTCAAGTTCTATTTTAGCGATTAGAATCCATGAGATTAGATTACTTTCCTTTGGTATCACGAAGCTCTTCTTTAACTGCGTAATTTGTACATTACACCATGAAGCCAACCTTCTTGCGAAATAAATTCATTTTTTTTAATCTCTGGCGACTATGAACAGCAATCACCTTGCTCGTAGGTAAAATTTCAGTTTCTATAATAAATTATGTTTGCGCACTCTACTATGAAAGTCGACTAAGAAATAAAAGTTTTTAGAGTGATATGTATGCATACGATTGTGAAAACCATCTACCAACATAATATCTATTCAAACGATGTACCCTTGATTTGCAAAATACAAATAATTATTTTTTGAAAATGTTTATTAAAAATTCTATCCATTGTGAGCAAAATCTTGCTATTGTAGAATACTAACTGAAAAATGTAGTGAAACTAAAATATGAAATGGCGAAGAGGCGTTCGGTTTTTAAAAAACAGAAAAATCGCTAACTCATGGTCTACGGATAATAAAAAATAGAGACTGACTGCTCTTTGTCCAGTCATTGTAATAGTAGAACTATCCAACTGTGGTGAGATCCTTAGTGTCTTAAGAAAAGCCTTCAGTCCCATTTCTTCAATAAAATAAAGGAATAAAACCACCATTCATGACACGATCAAATATGTGCGATTATGTGAAGCGCGTTACGACTTTATCGTAGCGAGTTGTCGTTACCATGGCGATGACACGTCTAGCACCCGTTCGTTACTCGCTAGTGATGCGCTGACAACGATATTTTTATCGATACCATATGAATTGCATTGTAAGGGTAACTGTAGGATACATTTCTATCATGTTACAATTATTAATCTATATTTCTTCTTTTTAAGTGTTTTGTAAAACTAGTGATTAAGGCTTATATATTGTATTTTATAGAAATCATATTTTTTTCTTTTAAAAGTAACAATTTAGGTAAAATGCATTATATACGACATATAATTTGTAATGCATTTATAAGACTTGAAGTCTTATAAATGCATTACAAATTATATGTACCCATATATTACATATGTAATACATACCCATAGTTTTATAATTTTATATTGTGAGCTAAATATATTCTCTAGACACATGAAAATAATTATTATATTACTAAATATTATAAAAATTGTTTATAATAAACTAAAAACAATGCATTAAAGTGTGCTTGTTTTAATAATTTTATGGATAAATATATACATCAAATTATTATATTATTATTATTGTGTTACACACGCACATACGTAAGACAATAAGCCTAAGTCAAGGTTTTAATACGTCTCAATTGGGGTTTCAGATTTTCATATTGCGCGATATAATTTACTAGATTATTTATAAACAATGTAGGGTAAGCCTTTTATAAATTACCTTTTGGTGGTTAATAATACCTTTTGTAAACTACATTAAAAAAGAAGAAATTCATAAGGAGCATAAATTATGGCAGCACAATCAGTAAGCCGCGTTTTATCTGAAATATCTAAACGAAAATGAGTTTCATTTATAGACAACATAGCAGTTAATAGAATTCACGTAAGTTGTTAATTCCTGCAAGCCAATTGTGTATGCATTATTACATTTGATATTTCGTAGACTTTGTTTATGTAAACCCCAGTGATATTAAAAAAATATTAAATAGACCCTATAAAAAGTTTTTCTTACTTCAACTTTACATTTAGATTCATATTCTGTATTGTTCAGCATAAGAAATTACATTTCATTTGTCAAATGTCAGTTCGCTAACAATTAGGCTTCTACCACCATTTCATAATGAGATCCCTCTGGACGGAGAAAAAAAATAATGAAAGAAACTTCGGAGATATTCTCTACTTTGTATTTTATTTCTTCTTTTTATAATGCAGTTATTTGTACAAAAAATATGTAGACAGTGTCATAGATAATTAGGAAAACGTTCGGTTATGTACATACAATATATTATAATTAAATTTGAATTATAAAAGAAAAAAAAAACATAAACACATGTTTACCATTCACATGTGGCAGACAACTAAAGATAAATGTGTTAAAATACAAATACCTATTTATTTTAGCAAAAATGATAAATATCCAGTTATATTGAAATATAATGAGTAGTATAATTAAATATGTTTTATATATTCACTATTCTATTTAGATAATAATTTAATATATGAATAACGCGAATAACGGCCAGGTTGTGCATAGAAGAAGAAGTATTTGAAAAGTCATAAAATAGTGTTGGATGTCTACTTTGTAGTTCATAAGACTTCGTCTTGGATTCTCCGACTCAGAGAGCCAAGATCGCCGACATGTCGGAATGCCGACGAAAACCCTCGCTTTAGCGATGATCGAGTGAATTCCATTTAACCTCAATATAATTTAACTTAAGGACTTAAGGTAGGAAAATAAAAATAAGTAACAATGTCTTTTGTATTAATTTAAAAATATTTTATTGTGAAAAAGTTCTAAACAATAAAATTGAAATCTGTATTAGTATTAAAGTAAAAGGAATTTTATTTTAATACTAATACAGATTGTTGTTAATAATAATTGGCAGACTATAATATAATAAATCCAGATATGTTTGGAAATTATGATGTATTATATGATTTAACATGTGGATGCTAATAGCAATAACAATTCTTATTAAAATTTTTATTCTTGTTTTATATATAAAAGTAATTAACAAATCATAAATTGATACTACCTATTCAACATTCTTCCATGTATCCATTACCATTTTTAATATTATATGCACTTGATTAGTATCAAGTACTTATTACCTGATAGTCACGTTATGTTTTACACTTCTCATATCTATCGACAGCTAAAGCACGTCCTTAAATTGGAGTGCCTTAAAGCGCCAGTGAAATTCCAGACATACCGATCTGCTCCGCCTCTCCAATATTTGTCGTTAGTACCACACCGCATATTAAAAGCTGCCGCATTCTTTCACCGTATAGATAGGTATTATTGAATGACGAGGACTTTAGACAATGAGGCTTGGGGAATTTAATGGGCAGAGACGGTGAATTGAGTTATAATTCGTTTCGGAATTATTGGAAAACATGCCGTTTTAGGATGTACTTAAATCGGAGAATGCGATAAAATGTTTGAAACCGTTCGTAACGACATTAATTAATTTCAATTTGATTGACACTAAAATAGGAATCATCATCTTATATTTTTATCTATGATTTAAAACTAGGCAATATATTTAAATTATAAAAAATAATTTTTGAGGTTTTTATAGTCTACAGCTTTTTGGCTAGCTGATGGTGACTCCTTTCAATGTAGATGTAAAATTCAAGACCGCCATTTCAAAGAAACAAAAATATGTTTATGTTAATAGCATATAAAGTGAAATATGTTATGGTTAAGTTTGTGCTTTTTAAATTCATATTTAAAAGAGATGTGACGCCATAGTAAGTATTTTTAACCCTTTCGGTACGGACGCATTCTACGTCGCGCCGTCCCCGCTGACCGAGCAGTCGCGGCAAGCGGCCGTACTTGCGGAACAACTGCAAGCGCCCGTCAGACGCACAATACCACGCTATCTTACGCAGAGCGAGTGCAGTCGCTCGTAAAAAAAATGCTTAAAAAATTATAACATAATGCAATAGAAAATATTTGCTCATTTCGTCAGTTTATTATTAGGACACGTAAAACAAGTGCAAAATACTTGCGATGGATTACCATGGAGATAACATATATATTCTGCTCATGAAGAGTCGCGAGTGATCTTAAGTCACCGTTCGTACATAACGAGCGTCAAATGTTGGGTGACCATAGTCACCGCTCGTACAGAGCGAGCGTCAGGCGTTTGGTGACTATAGTCACCACTCGGACAGAGCGAGCGTCGGGCGTTGGGTGACTATAGTCACCGCTCGGGCCGAAAGGGTTAAGGTTCGATTCGCAGAAGAATTATTATTTTTTATTTTTGCAAGTTTTTTATTTTCTAGTTTTATCTATAAAACAATTTTATTTTAAATAAATAATAATTTTACTAGCTAGGTTGTAGATTCAACTTTATCTTTGTTCAAAGGAGTTATTAACTTTATTTATTCGGCAATAAAATTTAGACTCTCCACGCAAAAGTCTGTTTTTATTAAAAGTAACGTCTAAGCACGTTGATGTATTTTTTGATTTTTAATAACATACAAAAAGACCATGAGACTAGAAAAAGAGAAGTAATCTTGAAAGATTGAAGGGTATTTGTTACGATTAACATGTTAGGATATTGATTTAAACATAAAATAAAATGTATTATAAACACTAAAATTTATATGTGACTTATTGTTTTACATCAAAAGAACTTACCATTTTAATAACAGGTTCTTTCAATGTTGTATAATTAAAACATAATATTTTTGTTGAATTATGTTAAAAATATTACTTTGTTTATATTTAAAACGATATAAACACTTTATTATCGACAGTTGTTCTTGGCACTTCCCTACACAAGTACTGCGTATGTGCTACCGAAGTTCAAGAAGGAATTAGGATAATTCTCGCTTGATACACGTCTAAATTCGGTTTCGCACTCGTAATTTTCATGATGGAATACGTTCGTAGTTTGCATACCAACTAGAAAGCACATTACAAATACTAAGAAACGTTTGAACTGTTTAACATTTTCTTTCTTCAAAAATAAATTTATATGGTACACACACAAACGAATATATAATTTCAGTGATATTGTATGTGAAAAATCACCATAATTAACATTTCAATCTGTACTTCTTAATTCGATCAGTAACTAAGAGATGGCAGTACTGTTGGGGTTTCATGCTTAGGAAAGTTTTATTAAAATGATTCATCAAGTTCTTATTTAATGTTTAAACTAAGATTGTTAATAATTTACTTGTAGTAAAAAGTCTGCTATCTTCATAATGAATTATAAAGTATATTCTATAATAAAGTAAAAACTATAACGAAGTGCATAAGTGGGAGTGCAAAAGGCGCATTGATTATTCGCATTTACAAAGGTGATGCACTCGATAGCGACTGTTAGCTCAGCATAAGGCGAGTGTTCGGTCCATGCCTCTTTACGCTGCTCGCTGAATTTGTGCGATCTCGACGCGATATATAGCAGTGTGTTTATAGCGCTAAATAAAAACTTATTTTTACGTAAAATAAGTCATAAAATACGAAGACGAGACGAAGTCGTTGTACTTTGCGTGATTTATGGTAAAATAAATCAAAAAGAAAATATCTAAAGGATACTTTTGAAAACATGTCAAGTACATACGTACAAACATATTATTGGGTGATGAGCTCAGGCTTCGGACTGGGATGTAAATAGATTGTATTTTGTCAAAACAATGTTTCAGGTAATCTACACCTAGCAAATGTGACAATAATGTAAGCAACTCATTTAATCTATTAAATTAATACGAGCTCAAATCACTAAGGTAATTTCAACGTTATTTATAACTCTAGGGAGAATGCATTCACAAGAATATTAGAATGAATTTCGGTCAGATTTTGGCTCCATATTTTATTTATAGAGAACATTCATAATAGGTAAAGAGTTTTCAAAATATTATTTAACGTTTGAAATTAATTTATAAAACCCTATTCAATGATATAACCACAAGCATAATTACCATTTATGATATACTAAACCAATTTTCAACAATTA